>JAVJIF010006008.1:0-297921 GCA_038442645.1 Agave tequilana | reverse complement strand
ACCAAAGTTGATCCGTCCCGTTTAAACGGGACGGGTCAGATTCGTCCCGTGATTCGACGAATCACGGGACGAATCGGGTCGGGGAAAATTTTCCCCGACCCCTCCTCTTCCTTTTTTTTTTTTAAGTCTTATATTATTATATATGTGAGACGAGAAAAATTAGTTTCAAACCCCTATTTTATTTTTTTTTTTTTTTAAGCCCTCAACAGCTTAAAAAATTACCAATTGGGATAAATTTGAAAATTTTAAAAATAAAATAATAATAAAATCTGAGACGGGTTAGAATCCGAGACGGGTCTAACCCGTCTCGGTGAATCCGGGTAGAGACCCGATTTGTTACCCCGATTATTGATACGTCTCGTTTGGATTCGTTACGAGACGGGTTCAACCCGTCTCGTAACGGATTCGTTAGCTAACGGGACGAATCAACTCGATTCGTCCCGTTAGCCATCCCTAATTTGAGAGTTGGATCTGTGAAAAAATCATTGTATACAGTAGATTTCAGAGTAATGTGTTTGATTATTTTTTAGTAGTTGGGAGAAATTGACGCCGAACTCACTAAAATGTTTGCAAATCTACGGATACAATGAGACAGCATAAATCCTCACGCAGGAGTTTGAAAAGAGTGGGATCTCTGTCAAATTAATTGTTGGAATTGAAGAATATAAAGGAAATCTTCAAGTTGAATTATGGCGAGATCCGTTGATCAAATCAACCGGATGATGGTTGGAGTGTATTCTCCTTCCATTTGTGATGAACGTGGAATATTCACATGTTCAATTCTGACTTCGAATGAATGAGATATTCAAGTCCAAAGATTGCCTAATTCAAAGCCAAATGGGACTAAAGGTTGCTACAAGCATTTAGTCCCACATTGGCCGTGGGATGAAAGCTTGTGTAGTATAAATAGAGAAAATTGAGAACAAAGGGTGTGTCCTTTGGGTACTTGGAGTTTTCGCGCGCGCGAAAAGGAGGGAACTATGCACGTACATACGTACGTGCGCGCACGCGCGCCGCCGCTGGCGGCCGGCCGGCGCCGGGGCGGGTTCTTTTTTTTTGAAACTGTTGGGCTGCCAACAGACACGTCTGCTGGGACGAAAGGATGCAACCTTTCGTTGGGGTTCAGACCTGTTGGCCCCTCTTGGAATGCTTTATAAAGCATTCCAAACTCTCTATTGAAACACACCAACAACAACACCAATCTTCTCTTCTCTCTCTGAATTCTGAATTGCAAATTAAGTTTTGCATTCTGAATTGCAAAGTAGAGTTCTGAAGTGAAGTGACTTCCAAAAGGGAGTTCTGAAGTGACTTCCAAACGGGAAGTGGGAAATCAGTAACTCGGTTTCCGAAGCGACTTCCAACGGAGATTCTGCAAAATTGTTCTGAAAGAGGAATCAGAAAATTCAACATATTCTTTTATAAGAATTGTTGTCTGAATCTGGTACTTCTGAAGAAAGATATTCTTCTACCTTCCATCGTCCTCAACAGTGGGTGCTCCTCCAGAAGAGTAAAGGCAAATATTCGTTTGAAATTTGTCCTTGTACCGCTGCTTCAAAGATCCTGTGAAGGTACTGGTTGACTAAGATTCGACCGTACGGTGATTTGGTAGTGCTATCCAAATACCGTGAAAGAGTGTTGTATCTTGGGAGACCAGCGTCCATTATCCCGTTAGCACGGTGCGGGGGACGTAATTGTCTTAAGGAGATTCGCTCTAAGCGTACCTCACTCTAAATACTGTATAAGTGGATTAAGTCCTTTATACAGGGGATATACTTTACAGTATATCGAAACTGACTTAGATTCAGTTGAGACTGACTTAGATTCAGTCTAATTGGTGTTTTAACCAAGGAAGGAAATTGAAAGGTGGTTCTTAAATTAAGGAACGTTCTATTGAACGGAAAAACCTCCCACCTGATATTTGCCGACCTGCCCAATTAGATTGTTGATATCTCAGTGATCTTGATTAGTTGTCAGATTGATTCTTGTTAAGCAGAATAACCAACAATCTTAAGACAATTAACGTTTCATACTTCTGTTCTGCTTGAACTTGAAAAAAAGATGTCTGAGACAAATCAAGATAGCTCAAGTAAGGCAACAAACATGCCGCTCCAAAGTTTGATGCCTCCACTTCCTAACCCGAAGCCGGAGAAGCCAGGAAAGTTTGATGGCACAGAATTCAAGAGGTGGCAACAGAAGATGTACTTCTACTTGACCACTCTTCATCTGGCCAGATTCCTGGAAGAAGATCCACCAGAGCCTGCAACTGATGCATGGACTCAATGTGACTTCCTTTGCCGAAATTATGTCTTAATGGACTGGATGACTCTCTTTATACTGTCTACAGTCCAATCACTACGGCAAAGAAGTTATGGGCCAGTCTTGATAAGAAATACAAGACTGAGGATGCTGGTACCAAGAAGTTCGTCGTAGGACGATTTCTGAATTACAAAATGGTGGATACCAAGACTGTCATCAGTCAGGTGCAAGAGTTCCAACTTATCTTGCACGAAATAGAGGCCGAAGGTATGATTCTTCCTGAAACTTTTCAGGTTGCAACAATCGTGGAGAAGCTCCCACCTGCGTGGAGAGACTTCAAGAATTACCTGAAGCACAAGCGAAAGGAGCTAAAGTTGGAGGATCTCATTGTGAGGCTTCGTATCGAGGAGGACAACCGCAAGTCCGAGAAAAGGACCAGCAAGAACTCCTACGAAGCAAAAGCTAATGTGATCGAGGACTCAAAGGGGAAAGCGTCTACTTCCAAAGGCTTGAAGCGAAGAAGAAGACATCCCAGGGGTACAAAGGCAAGGCCCAAGACGGCAAAAGCATGCGCTTCAAAGGAACCTGCTATGTCTGCAACAAAGAAGGACATAAAGCTAATGAATGTCGCAGCCGTCTTAAGGGAACAAGAAGAGCCACCCACAGGCAAACATGACCAACCATGAATCACCAAGTCTTTCAGCTGTGATATCAGAAGTGAATCTGACAACCAATAATAAAGATTGGTGGGTAGACACGGGAGCTACTCGGCACATCTGCTCGGAGAAATTGTTATTCTCAGAATATCAAAGGCTAGAGCAAGATGAGCAACTATTCATAGGGAATTCAGCCGTCTCAAAGGTTGAAGGAAAAGGTAAGGTCATCCTGAAGTGGACATCGGGGAAAGAGCTTACTCTTAACGATGTGCTTCATGTTCCAGACATCCGCAAGAATTTGATCTCCGGATCAATACTTAGTAAGAAGGGATTTAGAATGGTATTTGAATCCGACAAATTTGTACTTACTAAGGGAGGGATGTATGTGGGTAAGGGCTATCTTGTTGATGGACTTTTTAAAGCCAATGTTGCAGTGGTTGATAAAAAGTCCGTGTATTTGTACCCAAAGCTAATAAATAAAGGAAATTCTTCTGTTTATTTGCTTGAGTCTCCTAATTTATGGCATGCTAGATTAGGGCATGTAAATTACAAGTCTTTGAAGAACTTGTCTAATCTGGGATACATTCCTAAACTTAACTTGGAAGAAATTCGCAAGTGTGAGGTTTGTGTTGAGGCCAAGTTGGCTAAAAATTCATTTCACTCAATAGATCGAAATACAGAACCTTTAGGGTTAATTCATAGCTATCTATGTGACTTGAAGTTTATGCCAACTAGAGGCGGTAAAAAGTATTTCATTACTTTTATTGATGACTGTATAAGATAATGTTATGTGTATCTTTTAAACAGTAAAGATGAGGCAAATATGTTTACAACATATAAAGCCGAAGTTGAGAATCAACTCAATAAGAAAATCAAGATTCTAAAATCCGATAGAGGCGGAGAATATGAATCAAATAATTTTAGTGAGTTATGTGCTAGTTTTGGTATAATACATCAAACTACAGCACCATACACTCCTCAGCAGAATGGGATTGCTGAACGGAAGAACAGAACTTTGAAGGAGATGGTTAATTCCATGCTCGTAAGTTCTGGAGCTCCGCAAAACTGTGGGGGGAAGCTCTATTAACTGCAAATCATATTCTAAATAGAGTACCCCACAAGAAACTTGGTCTTATATCATTCGAGTTATGGCATGGAAGGACACCTTCCTACCATTACCTCAAAATGTGGGGGTGCCTTGCAAAGGTGCTAGCACCATTACCTAAAAAGACTAAGTTGGGAGCAAAAACTATGGACTGCATATTCATAGGCTATGCCTTGAATAGTAGTGCCTATAGATTTCCGGTTCATAAATCAGAAATACCAGATATTCATGTAAACATGATTATCGAATCTCGAGATGCTGTGTTCTTTGAAGACATCTTTCCGTACAAACGGGAAGCAGATAAGACTTCTGGGAAAAGAACACACGAGATGGCGTTCAGGGACGAAAGCCCCGAGGAACCAATTGTTAATGCGGAAACTGAACCAAGAAGAAGTCAGAGATCTAGAATCTCAAAATCTTTTGGTCCAGATTTCATAGCATATGCTATTGAGAGCGAGCCTCAAACATTTAAAGAGGCGATGTCAACCCCAGAAGCACAAATGTGAAAAGAAGCTATAAATAGCGAAATAGAATCCATACTAAGTAATCATACTTGGGAATTGGTAAACTTGCCTCCTGGAAGTAAACCAATTGGGTGTAAGTGGATTTTCAAACGAAAATTAAAACCCGATGGATCTATCGATAAATACAAGGCTAGATTAGTAGCCAAGGGTTATCGGCAAAAAGAAGGACTTGACTACTTCGATACTTATTCACCAGTAACAAGAATAACGTCCATTCGGATGTTGATTGCGATTGCAGTATTGCACAACTTAGATATCCATCAAATGGATGTCAAGACTGCATTCTTAAATGGTGAATTAAATGAAGAGATATATATGGAGCAACCAGAAGGATTTAAAGTCAAGGGCCAAGAACACAAGGTGTGTAAATTGGTAAAATCCTTATACGGTTTAAAGCAGGCTCCAAAATAATGGCATGAGAAATTTGATAGTGTCATGATCAAAGATGGATTCACTATCAATGAATGCGATAAGTGTGTTTACACGAAAACAGTTGGAGATGCATGTATCATTGTCTGTCTTTATGTAGACGACATGTTGATACTTGGGACTAATATTGAGATTATTAAGTCCACTAAAAGAATGTTATCCAACAGTTTGATATGAAGGATCTGGGGGTTGCTGATGTAATTTTAGGAATTAAAATTATTAGAACACCAGATGGAATCAGTCTATCTCAATCTCACTACGTGGAAAAGATGATAGAAAGATTCAAGGATCATGGGATAAAAGAGAATACAAATCCTTTTCTCCCACATGTCCATCTTCATAAGAATACAGGAACTGGAATACGCCAGTTGGAGTATTCTCAGATTATCGGAAGTCTAATGTATTTGATGAATTGCACTAGACCCGATATTGCTTACGCTGTAAGCAAGTTAAGTAGATACACTAGCAATCCTAGTGATCTACACTGGACCGCTCTACTACGAGTATTGGGTTACGTATCACATACCAAGGAATATGCCTTGAGATATGGACAATATCCTCCTGTACTGGAAGGATACAGTGATGCTAATTGGATTGCAGATTCTGAGGAATCAAAATCAACTAGCGGATACGTATTTACTCTAGCAGGAGCAGCGGTATCATGGAAATCTTCTAAGCAAACATGTATTGCCCGTTCCACTATGGAATCGGAATTCATAGCCTTAGATAAGGCTGGAGAAGAAGCAGAATGGCTTCGACAATTCTTAGAAGATATACCATTATGGCAAAAGCCAGTGCCCGCTATATGTATACACTGCGATAATCAAGCAGCTATATCTAGGGCACAAAATGTTTTATACAACGGTAAGTCTAGACATATTCGTCGTAGACATAATACCGTGAAGCAGTTGCTCTCAAATGGAATTATCTCTATTGACTTTGTATCGTCAAAGGATAATTTAGCGGATCCGCTTACTAAAGGTTTAAGTGGAGAGCGTATAAACTGCGCATCGAGGGGAATGGGTCTAAAAGCCTAACCTTACCGAGTCAGCTTAATGGAAACCTCACTTAGCGACTGGAGATCCCACAGACTAAGTTCAAGAGGAAAAACTAGTTATGATTGACTCAGCAAGTAAGCACTTGGGAGCTTGACTCCAATCCATTCCTAAGGTGCACATAAGTGCTTTTCTACAAGTGGATTAAGGATAAGCTTAACGCCTTTAATGATGCCTATATCTTGTTACTAAACAAGTAGAGTAGAGTAGACTACTCTTAATAGGTCCATCACCTATGTGAGTATAGAGTTGGGTCGGCTCTTTGGGAATCTCTATGGAGGCTGTTATTCCCTAAAGATACTCTCTGAAACCAAGAATGTCCAGGGCCAAAACAGACACAACAGAGAACCAAAGTTGATTTGGAAAGTCACTGTGTGAAGCTTGTTGACTTGGCTTACACTAACGGCTAACAGTTCAAGACCTAGTTCACTGATTAGCCAGTAAGTCCGATAAAGCTTTCGCTATGAAAAGTTCAAGACCTAGTTCACCTATCCTTATGCAGTTTCTTTTCTAAAGTACCTTACACAATAGAGTCAGTCTCTTTGTGTGTCATTTCCTTGAATCTCCATTCATTGTGGGGGATTGTTGAAATTGAAGAATATAAAGGAAATCTTCAAGTTGAATTATGGCGAGATCCGTTGATTAAATCAACGGATGATGGTTGGAGTGTATTCTCCTTCTATTTGTGATGAACGTGGTATATTCACATGTTCAATTCTGACTTCGAATGAATGAGATATTCAAGTTCAAAGATTGCCTAATTCAAAGCCAAATGGGACTAAAGGTTGCTACAAGCATTTAGTCCCACATTGGCCGTGGGATGGAAGCTTGTGTAGTATAAATAGAGAAAATTGAGAACAAAGGGTGTGCCCTTTGGGTACTTGGAGTTTTCGCGCGCGAAAAGGAGGGAACTATGCACGTGAGCCGGAGCCGGGCCGGGCCGGGTCAGGCTCGGGCTTGGGCTTGGGCTTGAGTCTGAGTCTGAGTCTGAGTCTGAGTTCCCTACCTGGCCTGGTTCTTTTTGAATCAGGTCCCAAGGACCCGCTCCTGTTGCAAACCTGTTGGATTGCCAACGGTTGCGCACCTATTGGACAACCAAAGGTTGCGAAACAGACCGCTCCGCGTCAACAGTTGCGACTGTTGGGCTGCCAACAGACACGTCTGCTGGGACGAAAGGATGCAACCTTTCGTTTGGGTTCAGACCTGTTGGCTCCTCTTGGAATGCTTTATAAAGCATTCCAAACTCTCTATTGAAACACACCAACAACAACACCAATCTTCTCTTCTCTCTCTGAATTCTGAATTGCAAATTAAGTTTTGCATTCTGAATTGCAAAGTAGAGTTCTGAAGTGAAGTGACTTCCAAAAGGGAGTTCTGAAGTGACTTCCAAACGGGAAGTGGGAAATCAGTAACTCGGTTTTCGAAGCGACTTCCAACGGAGATTCTGCAAAATTGTTCTGAAAGAGGAATCAGAAAATTCAACATATTCTTTTATAAGAATTGTTGTCTGAATCTGGTACTTCTGAAGAAAGATATTCTTCTACCTTCCATCGTCCTCAACAGTGGGTGCTCCTCCAGAAGAGTAAAGGCAAATATTCGTTTGAAATTTGTCCTTGTACCGCTGCTTCAAAGATCCTGTGAAGGTACTGGTTGACTAAGGTTCGACCGTACGGTGATTTGGTAGTGCTATCCAAATACCGTGAAAGAGTATTGTATTTTGGGAGACCAGCGTCCATTATCCCGTTAGCACCGGTGCGGGGGACGTAATTGTCTTAAGGAGATTCGCTCTAAGCGTACCTCACTCTAAATACTGTATAAGTGGATTAAGTCCTTTATACAGGGGATATACTTTACAGTATATCGAGACTGACTTAGATTCAGTTGAGACTGACTTAGATTCAGTCTAATTGGTGTTTTAACCAAGGAAGGAAATTGAAAGGTGGTTCTTAAATTAAGCAACGTTCTATTGAACGGAAAACCTCCCACCTGATATTTGCCGACCTGGCCAATTAGATTGTTGATATCTTAGTGATCTTGATTAGTTGTCAGATTGATTCTTGTTAAGTAGAATAACCAACATTACTCAGATTGCAAGAAGAAAAATTATGATTTGACGGATAATCAAAAATTCAATTTTTTGAGAAAAAACCAAACAGTCCCTAAGAGTTGTTTGGTGACATCAGGTCACTGTGATCTGATTCGTGTTGCCAAATAACAAAAACGCTTTCATTAGAAAGAAAAAAATGATAAATTATAGTAAATCCCCATGAATTAGTTTGGCGACGAATTTACTTTAATGGAAGGAAACTTTTTAGTTTTAGATTTTGTTCTAACTCAATTATATTTGAGCAGTTCCAATAAGAATGTGGTCGGCTGGTAAATACACGGTGAAACCATGAGAAAATGATTCGTTTCGATCATGAGTAGCCAGATAGATTCAGTGAGAAATTCTTTGAGAAAGTGCTCAAAATTAACGAGTAGCAGCCTAATCTGGTGGCATTTGGCCCTGTAAAGAAACAATTTAATCACAAATTGTTCTTTTTTTCTTTTCTTTTTTTTTTTGAGAAAAAACAATTAGCCAAAGAGTCCTGACATTTCATTTATAAGACTTAAATGAAACAAAGGCTTTCCTCGCCCTGCAGCTCTCCTCAAAAAACGAACCCCCATACATCCTATTGAACCTTAGCGGTTAGATTTACCTCTCTTCTTCTTGTCTCAGCTTAGGGATGGCTAACGGGACGAATCAGGTTGATTCGTCCCGTTAGCTAACGAATCCAAACGAGACGAATCAAGTAATCGGGGTAGCGAATCGGGTCTCCCGGATTCGCCGAGACGGGTCCAAACCGTCTCAGATTTTATTATTATTTTATTTTTGAATGTTTCAAATTTACCACAATTGGGAATTTTTTTTGACCTGTTGAGGGCTAAAAAAAATAAAAATAATAAATAGGCGCCTAAAACTAATTTTCCCATCTCACATATATAATAATATAGGACTTTAAAAAAAAGAAAAATAAAGGGGAGGGGTCGGGAAAAATTTTCCTTGACCCTATTCGTCCCATGATTCGTCACGGGACGAATCTGACCCGTCCCATTTAAACGGGACGGGTTGTAATGCCCTGTTCCCAGAATACGTACTTAGTTGCGTATTCAGTTTTCGACCGTATTTTTCGATTTACTTCCCGTATTTGACCGATTTCAATTTCAAATATCATTTTCCAATATATTAGATTTTCTATGATTTTCTGGATTTTTTCTGAATTAAGATAAATTTCTTCAAAACCGGTGTCGACCAGTGTCGCTGATCGATTCCTGGATTTTTATTTTACAAACGGTTAAGAATTTCTAGAAGAGTCTTTAGACTTTATTTCTTAGAATCATATTCCCTACTAAATGCTTTTTCTGAGAATTTTATAAATTTATGAAAACTCCAACGGAGTCGGTAGATAACTGATTCCGGGATTTTTAGTTTTAAAACTATAAAGTATTTCTTAAAAAGGATTTCACTATTAGCCTTCATATATTATTATTGATTTTTGGTAAAATTTACGAGTCGTTCCGAGATACTTGAAATCCGGACGATTTCGGTATTTTCTGAAATGTTTTCCGCATACTTGATTTAAACCTAGGAATCCATGTTTTCAATATTTTCAATTTCCAAGTTAGAGTAAATATCTTCCTTTATGAATTTCTTTCCATTTTTCCTTTTCCTTTATTCCTCTTTCTCCACAACCACAAATTTTTCCATTTTTCCAAAAATACAAATCTCTTCCAAAATTCCAACTCCACATAATCTCACCAACCCCCATTTAATGCATCTCTCTCTCTCTCTCTCCCATGGCCGGCCAAGTGGCCAAGGAGAGGGACACCCATCCCCTCTCCCATTTTGCAATAAACCCCCTCACATTTACACTATTTACATCTCCTTTACAAAAATCAAATCCTATATAAACCTTCCTTTACAATTCTTTTCTTTTTTCTTCACTTCACCAAGAGATTAGCCCTCACCTCTTCCTTCTCCATCTCAAACTCAACCCTAACTCCAAGAACACCACAAGATCTTCACCTCTAGCTCAAGCAAACTGATTTGGAGTTTGGATCGTAGCTCTTTTCGTCGCCAAGGATCACATAGGTGCCATTTGACGACCACACTCTTCCCGGACTCGTAAAGCTTCAATCGAACCTTTCCTAGTGAGTATATTTACTCACCAAGATTTGTAAACTCCTTTGTATACTTGTGTTGACAATTCATGTTCACTTGAGCCATAAAAATCACATTTTTAGACCCTCAAACAAAACCCTAGAAATCTGTTCTGTTTGCTGTTTTCCCGCGATTAGTCGACTAGACATAGGGACTAGTCGACTAATCCACTTTAGTTGAAACTTAACCTTTTCTGATTTCACAGTTTTAGTCGACTAGACCAGATTTCCAGTCGACTAGAGACCCCTAGTCGACTACCCATTTCTCCCCAGTCGACTCCTGTTTTCCTGAAATAAAACATCAACTCTCTGTATCTCAGACTTAGTCGACTTAGGTATCCATTAGTCGACTAGTAGTTCCCTGTTAGTCGACTACCCTTACAACCCTAGTCGACTAACTTTCCCTGAAACAGAACCCAACTCTCTGTTTCCCAGTTTTAGTCGACTCATCCAGACTAGTAGTCGACTTAAGACCCCTAATAGTCGACTAACCCTCCCACCTAGTCGACTAATTCTGACTGTTTGACTTAGTTGATTCTGTTCTGAATTTGGATCTTATTGTTGATACATGTATGGCATATTACTTTTGTTCATGCTTCATAACTGGTACTACATGACATGTTACTTGATAGACATTATCTCATATTACTTCATGACTTGTTATTACATATCATCGCTCCATAACTTGTTAAAATGTGAATATCACCACTTATCATGCCATCCCTTGAACCAAGCATGATCCACTTGACTTTTGCATAAAATGGACCAACTTATACATGGGTCGGGGGAAAACATGCGGATATCGATATGTGTTCGTGTTTACAGTGGCTTTTAGGAATGTTGTGCAACTCATGTTCCGGTCTGACCTGTGGGCCTCCAGGGGACCGAGGGGAGTGCTTGCTCCCTCTATTACTGGTACCATCATGTTAAGGGCATACATAAGTCCCTCCTGTTTAGCCTAGCGGCTGGCTTCCGTCACCAAGCAACGGAACAATCCTGGACCGTTATCCCGGGCATGTACGGGGTCCACTGTAAACATAGTTCGTCGATACAACCGCTGTTTCCAATAACAACCTTGCTTTACTAGGATATGGATCTATGTGCTCTGGGACGCTGGGTCACATAGCTAGATATCACAGTAAGACAAGTAATAATAATAAGACGTCAACTGTAGATTTAATGTATTAGGACTTTATCACTTCATGCTTTTCATACTTGTTAGCTGACATTCCTTATATTGTTTCATATTACTTATTCATGTCTCTTAGCCACTTGGCTGTAGTCCGTTTATTGTCTATATGTCTTGACTCCCTTGGATTTGCATATTCAGATTCCGAAGCTTGGACAGAAGTGGAGCCAACTGCTGAGGATCGAGCCTATCTTAGTGGGCAAGCTGACTAGTTCTTGTCCCTTCGTGCCAGACTCCTCATTTTGACTCACGGGATCTTCTTTCTACTCGTGAGCTTTTTGTATACATATTTGTATCTTGTTCTTTTGGACTTGGTTGTGATAAATGACACTTGTAAAGTGTAATAGTTATCATATCCTGTATAACTTTGTATATGTACCTTCTTGTTGGCATATGTACGATTACCACGCTTTGTCGTGTACTCTATTTCTTGTTGTACTTTTTGCTTAGCGTATATACGTGTGGGGCATTATCTGACCTACGTATATACGTCGCAGTGACGCCCCGTATCCGTGGAATCGGGGCGTTACAGGTTGGTATCAGAGCCTAGGCTCTCACACCTGAAGTACAATCGAGCGGCAAATTTTAATAATTTGCTGATGCCAACGATAATATACAAAGTTATTAAGTCCTCCTTGATTCCTTCTTGATTCCTTCCCTTGTATCCTAAACTCCCTCCATTTGTTTCCAAATTCCAGTTATCTTTCCCCATCTCGGTATGGAGCGAAGGACGGGCCGTAACCACTCGGGGCAAGCTTCGAATGGACCCACGGGAGAGAATGTGGATATTTTGAGGGTCATTCAGACCATGATGGAAAACCAGCAGCAGCAGACTGAACTCCTCAGGCAAGAATTGGCAGCACCGAAGGAACAGAGGCGGGAAATGTATCGGACTTCAGACGGCTGCAACCAGCTATCTTCACGGGAGACGAGAAACCATTGGGTGCTGAACAATGGTTGACGGATACCACAGATCTGCTGAATGCAGCCAGAGTACCAAAGGAGAACCAAGTTGAGGTCGCCAAGATTCAGTTGAAAGATGTTGCTAGAACTTGGTGGCTTGCTGAAGAGGCCAGACTGGAGAAGCCTGTCACCTGGGACACATTCTCCAAGAGCTTCTATGCCAGATTCTTCCCAGCTACTGCTCAGAAGGACATGGAAGAGCAGTTTATCAGGCTCCAGCAAGGGAGCAAGTCCGTGGACGAGTATGCTGCAGAGTTTCTTAGATTGAGCCGCTTTGCTTCGTACATGGTGACGGATGAGGAGAAGCGGGCAAGCAGGTTCCAGCAGGGTCTGCAGATGGACATACAAGTTTTCCTGATGCCCCAGCAGTTGAAGACTTATTCGGAGGTTCTCACCATAGCTCGAGAAGTTGAGCGTGGGCTTGAGAAGAAGAAAGTTGACCAGATGGGGAACCAGGCCATGAAGAGGCCATTTGTACCAATGGGAAGAGGAGGCCCATATAGAGCAGCGAAAGTTCAGAGGCAACCTTTCAGGCCAGCTCCTTACCAGACGGCCCAACCAGTTTCTTTCTGCAGTTATTGTCAGAAGCCAGGGCATATCCGACAGAATTGCCGGAGGGCAAATGGGTTGTGTTTGGTGTGTGGATCACGGGATCATTCTATAGAGACCTGTCCACACAGGAGATTGGGGGTAGCCAACCAGACTTTGCCAGCACTTCCAGGACCGAATGGACAGAGGGTAATTCCAGGGCCACTTGGGCAGAGGAACCAAGGACCAGCATGAGGAGAGCTCTTCCCCTTCCGCCACAGCATGTTGTTCGCCCAGTCCAGAGAGGGGCCAGGACTGCAGCAGGGCGTGGTAGGGGTCAGGCTTACACTCTTACAGCAGAAGAGGCTGAGGCTTCAGAGGAAGTGATAACAGGTAACATCAGAGTTCATTCAAAACCTGTTCTCGCTCTCTTCGATTCAGGTGCATCCCATTGTTATATCTCAGACCATTTTGTGGCTTTGCATTCTATACCTGTTAGATCTTTAGACCACAAATGGGAGATTAGTACAGGGAATGGGGTAGTCATATCTTCTAGAGTCTGTACTGATTGTCCGGTAAAACTATGTGATAAGATCTTGGCCATAAATATGATCGTACTAGACACCAAAGGGTACGACGTAATCTTAGGCATGACCTGGCTCAGTCGGTACCATGCAGTTATTGATTGTAGGGAGAAGAAAATTAATTTCAGAATCCCTCATCAACCGGAGTTCCAATTCAGTGGAGAGGTGAAGTCTACCAAGGGAAAGACACGGATGGCTACTTCGGAGGTTCAGAAGCAGAAGGTACCAGTGTGGAATGAATTCCCAGGAGTGTTTGCTGAGATCTCAGGACTGCCACCGGATAGGATGATCGAGTTCTCTATTGACACAGTTCCAGGAGCAGCTCCTATATCCAAGGCTCCGTATAGGATGGCACCGACGGAGTTAGAGATTTTGAAGAAGCAACTGCAGGAATACTCAGACAAAGGATTGATTCGGCCAAGTACTTCACCATGGGGAGCTCCAGTACTGTTGGCCAATAAGAAGGATGGTGGTAAGAGACTTTGTATTGACTATAGGGAGTTGAACAAAGTTACCATCAAGAACAAGTATCCTTTACCCAGGATTGATGATCTGTTTGATCAGCTTCATGGAGCCCGTGTATTCTCTAAATTGGATTTACAGTCGGGTTACCATCAGCTGAGGGTAAAGAAGGAGGATATCCCGAAGACGGCATTCAGGACCCGTTATGGCCACTATGAGTTTCTAGTTATGCCTTTCGGAGTCACCAATGCCCCTTCAGTTTTCATGGATTTGATGAACCGAGTGTTCTCGCCCTACCTGGATCAGTTTGTTGTTGTTTTTATGGATGACATCTTAATTTATTCAAAGAACAACAGGGAGCATGCAGAACACTTGAGGATTGTATTGCAGACTCTCCAACAGGAGCAGCTTCATGCTAAGAGGAGCAAGTGTGATTTCTGGTTGGACAGCATAGCTTTCCTTGGACACATAGTTTCAGCAGAAGGGATTTCAGTTGACCCCAGCAAAGTCCAGGCAGTGAGGGATTGGCAGATTCCGAGGACGGTGACTGAGATTAAGAGTTTTCTTGGACTAGCCGGATATTACAGACGCTTTGTCCAGGATTTCTCTAGGATTGCAGCTCCATTGACCAGGCTCACCAGGAAAGGGGAAAGGTACATATGGACTGAGGAGTGTACTGCAGCATTTGAGCAATTGAAGCAGAGGCTCATTTCAGCTCCAATCTTGAGGACTCCCTCAGGTAGAGGAGGGATGGTCATCTACAGTGATGCATCAGGTAAAGGCCTGGGGTGTGTGCTTATGCAACATGGTCATGTTATAGCATATGCATCAAGGCAACTGAAGACTCATGAGCGGAATTACCCAACTCATGACTTGGAGCTAGCAGCTGTGATATTTGCATTGAAGATCTGGAGGCATTATCTTCTGGGAGATAAAGTGTTGATATACACGGATCATAAGAGCCTCAAGTATATTTTCTCGCAGAAAGAGTTGAATATGAGGCAGAGGAGGTGGCTTGAACTGATGGCGGACTATGATGTTGACTTGCAATATCATCCAGGCAAGGTCAATACAGTTCCAGATGCACTGAGCAGGATGCCAGAGAATAGAGTGCTTGTCCAGCTCACTCAGCAGAAGGAGTTGATTCGAGACTTCATCAGTTTGGACTTGATGTTAGTTCGAAGGGCTGAGAAGGCAGGACAGTTCATGGCTTTGCAGATTCAGTCATCATTGATTGATGAGATCAGGGAAGCTCAGAAGGAAGATCCCAGGTTACAGACATTCCGAGCTCAGGTAGAGGTTGGATTGAGGACTGATATCTGTATTCATCCAGATGATGCCTTATATTTCGGTAGCAGGATTTGTGTTCCCCAAGGGGAAATTAGACAGAAGATTTTGGCAGAAGCACACAGTTCAGCATATTCCATCCACCCAGGGGGAAACAAGATGTATCAGGACTTGAAGAAGCAGTTTTGGTGGAATGCTATGAAGAGGGAGATAGCTCAGTTTGTAGCCAAGTGCCTGGTGTGCCAGCAGATAAAGATAGAGCATCAGAGGTCAGCTGGACTTCTACATCCTTTGCCGATACCCGAATGGAAGTGGGAGCACATCACTATGGATTTTGTCACGGCATTACCTCGTAGTCCCAAGGGTAACAATGCTGTGTGGGTCATCATTGATCGCCTCACCAAGTCAGCTCACTTCATACCATTCAGGGTGGGACAGTCAACGGAGGTCTTGGCAGACAAGTACATGAAGGAGATAGTTCGTCTGCATGGAGTTCCAGTCAGTATTGTTTCAGATAGAGACACCAGATTCAGATCTCATTTTGGGAGAGTCTCCAAGAAAGTTTGGGGACCCGTCTGAAATTCAGTACATCATATCATCCTCAGACAGACGGGCAATCTGAGAGGACTATCCAGATCCTTGAAGATATGCTAAGGGCCTGCATGATTGAGTTTAAGGGATCTTGGGAAGATCATCTTCACTTGGCTGAGTTTTCTTATAACAACAGCTATCAGGCAAGTATCAAGATGGCACCTTTTGAGGCATTGTATGGAAGGAAGTGTAGGTCACCGATTTGTTGGGATGAAGTCGGTGAGAGGGGACTTTTGGGGCCAGAGATTCTGATTCAGACCACAGAGAAAGTCAGAATCATCAGAGACCACCTCAGGGCAGCTCAAAGCCGTCAGAAGAGTTGGGCAGATTCTCAGAGAAGGCCATTGGAGTTCCAGGCAGGAGATCATGTGTTCTTGAGGATATCACCTACCAGAGGAGTGATCCGGTTCGGTATTCGTGGAAAGCTGAGTCCGAGATATATCGGCCCATTCGAAATTTTGGAGCGAGTGGGAGATGTGTCTTACAGATTGGCCTTACCTCCATCTCTGGACGGTGTGCACAATGTTTTCCACGTATCTCAGTTGAGGAAATATGTAAAGGATGATAGTCATATTTTGGATCATTCCGAACTGGAACTACAGCCAGATTTATCATATCAGGAGAAGCCGATGGCCATTTTGGATAAGAGTGTGAAGACACTGAAGAACAAGGCTATACCATTGGTATTGGTGTCTTGGAACAGACATGCACCGGGAGAAGCCACATGGGAACGAGAGGATGTTATCCGAGAGCGTTACCCTCAACTCTTCACATCTTGATTTGGTAAGAACTCTTTCCTTCTATTCTTTTCTACCGTTATCACTCTTCTTTTCATTATCTATCTGTTACCTTTCCTGTTACCTTTCACCTTATGAAATTTCGAGGACGAAATTTTTGTAAGGTGGGTGGATTGTAATGCCCTGTTCCCAGAATACGTACTTAGTTGCGTATTCAGTTTTCGACCGTATTTTTCGATTTACTTCCCGTATTTGACCGATTTCAATTTCAAATATCATTTTCCAATATATTAGATTTTCTATGATTTTCTGGATTTTTTCTGAATTAAGATAAATTTCTTCAAAACCGGTGTCGACCAGTGTCGCTGATCGATTCCTGGATTTTTATTTTACAAACGGTTAAGAATTTCTAGAAGAGTCTTTAGACTTTATTTCTTAGAATCATATTCCCTACTTAAATACTTTTTCTGAGAATTTTATAAATTTATGAAAACTCCAACGGAGTCGGTAGATAACTGATTCCGGGATTTTTAGTTTTAAAACTATAAAGTATTTCTTAAAAAGGATTTCACTATTAGTCTTCATATATTATTATTGATTTTTGGTAAAATTTACGAGTCGTTCCGAGATACTTGAAATCCGGACGATTTCGGTATTTTCTGAAATGTTTTCCGCATACTTGATTTAAACCTAGGAATCCATGTTTTCAATATTTTCAATTTCCAAGTTAGAGTAAATATCTTCCTTTATGAATTTCTTTCCATTTTTCCTTTTCCTTTATTCCTCTTTCTCCACAACCACAAATTTTTCCCATTTTTCCAAAAATACAAATCTCTTCCAAAATTCCAACTCCACATAATCTCACCAACCCCCATTTAATGCATCTCTCTCTCTCTCTCCCATGGCCGGCCAAGTGGCCAAGGAGAGGGACACCCATCCCCTCTCCCATTTTGCAATAAACCCCCTCACATTTACACTATTTACATCTCCTTTACAAAAATCAAATCCTATATAAACCTTCCTTTACAATTCTTTTCTCTTTTTCTTCACTTCACCAAGAGATTAGCCCTCACCTCTTCCTTCTCCATCTCAAACTCAACCCTAACTCCAAGAACACCACAAGATCTTCACCTCTAGCTCAAGCAACTGATTTGGAGCTTGGATCGTAGCTCTTTTCGTCGCCAAGGATCACATAGGTGCCATTTGACGACCACACTCTTCCCGGACTCGTAAAGCTTCAATCGAACCTTTCCTAGTGAGTATATTTACTCACCAAGATTTGTAAACTCCTTTGTATACTTGTGTTGACAATTCATGTTCACTTGAGCCATAAAAATCACATTTTTAGACCCTCAAACAAAACCCTAGAAATCTGTTCTGTTTGCTGTTTTCCCGCGATTAGTCGACTAGACCTAGGGACTAGTCGACTAATCCACTTTAGTTGAAACTTAACCTTTTCTGATTTCACAGTTTTAGTCGACTAGACCAGATTTCCAGTCGACTAGAGACCCCTAGTCGACTACCCATTTCTCCCCAGTCGACTCCTGTTTTCCTGAAATAAAACATCAACTCTCTGTATCTCAGACTTAGTCGACTTAGGTATCCATTAGTCGACTAGTAGTTCCCTGTTAGTCGACTACCCTTACAACCCTAGTCGACTAACTTTCCCTGAAACAGAACCCAACTCTCTGTTTCCCAGTTTTAGTCGACTCATCCAGACTAGTAGTCGACTTAAGACCCCTAATAGTCGACTAACCCTCCCACCTAGTCGACTAATTCTGACTGTTTGACTTAGTTGATTCTGTTCTGAATTTGGATCTTATTGTTGATACATGTATGGCATATTACTTTTGTTCATGCTTCATAACTGGTACTACATGACATGTTACTTGATAGACATTATCTCATATTACTTCATGACTTGTTATTACATATCATCGCTCCATAACTTGTTAAAATGTGAATATCACCACTTATCATGCCATCCCTTGAACCAAGCATGATCCACTTGACTTTTGCATAAAATGGACCAACTTATACATGGGTCGGGGGAAAACATGCGGATATCGATATGTGTTCGTGTTTACAGTGGCTTTTAGGAATGTTGTGCAACTCATGTTCCGGTCTGACCTGTGGGCCTCCAGGGGACCGAGGGGAGTGCTTGCTCCCTCTATTACTGGTACCATCATGTTAAGGGCATACATAAGTCCCTCCTGTTTAGCCTAGCGGCTGGCTTCCGTCACCAAGCAACGGAACAATCCTGGACCGTTATCCCGGGCATGTACGGGGTCCACTGTAAACATAGTTCGTCGATACAACCGCTGTTTCCAATAACAACCTTGCTTTACTAGGATATGGATCTATGTGCTCTGGGACGCTGGGTCACATAGCTAGATATCACAGTAAGACAAGTAATAATAATAAGACGTCAACTGTAGATTTAATGTATTAGGACTTTATCACTTCATGCTTTTCATACTTATTAGCTGACATTCCTTATATTGTTTCATATTACTTATTCATGTCTCTTAGCCACTTGGCTGTAGTCCGTTTATTGTCTATATGTCTTGACTCCCTTGGATTTGCATATTCAGATTCCGAAGCTTGGACAGAAGTGGAGCCAACTGCTGAGGATCGAGCCTATCTTAGTGGGCAAGCTGACTAGTTCTTGTCCCTTCGTGCCAGACTCCTCATTTTTGACTCACGGGATCTTCTTTCTACTCGTGAGCTTTTTGTATACATATTTGTATCTTGTTCTTTTGGACTTGGTTGTGATAAATGACACTTGTAAAGTGTAATAGTTATCATATCCTGTATAACTTTGTATATGTACCTTCTTGTTGGCATATGTACGATTACCACGCTTTGTCGTGTACTCTATTTCTTGTTGTACTTTTTGCTTAGCGTATATACGTGTGGGGCATTATCTGACCTACGTATATACGTCGCAGTGACGCCCCCGTATCCGTGGAATCGGGGCGTTACAGGTTGGTATCAGAGCCTAGGCTCTCACACCTGAAGTACAATCGAGCGGCAAATTTTAATAATTTGCTGATGCCAACGATAATATACAAAGTTATTAAGTCCTCCTTGATTCCTTCTTGATTCCTTCCCTTGTATCCTAAACTCCCTCCATTTGTTTCCAAATTCCAGTTATCTTTCCCCATCTCGGTATGGAGCGAAGGACGGGCCGTAACCACTCGGGGCAAGCTTCGAATGGACCCACGGGAGAGAATGTGGATATTTTGAGGGTCATTCAGACCATGATGGAAAACCAGCAGCAGCAGACTGAACTCCTCAGGCAAGAATTGGCAGCACCGAAGGAACAGAGGCCGGGAAATGTATCGGACTTCAGACGGCTGCAACCAGCTATCTTCACGGGAGACGAGAAACCATTGGGTGCTGAACAATGGTTGACGGATACCACAGATCTGCTGAATGCAGCCAGAGTACCAAAGGAGAACCAAGTTGAGGTCGCCAAGATTCAGTTGAAAGATGTTGCTAGAACTTGGTGGCTTGCTGAAGAGGCCAGACTGGAGAAGCCTGTCACCTGGGACACATTCTCCAAGAGCTTCTATGCCAGATTCTTCCCAGCTACTGCTCAGAAGGACATGGAAGAGCAGTTTATCAGGCTCCAGCAAGGGAGCAAGTCCGTGGACGAGTATGCTGCAGAGTTTCTTAGATTGAGCCGCTTTGCTTCGTACATGGTGACGGATGAGGAGAAGCGGGCAAGCAGGTTCCAGCAGGGTCTGCAGATGGACATACAAGTTTTCCTGATGCCCCAGCAGTTGAAGACTTATTCGGAGGTTCTCACCATAGCTCGAGAAGTTGAGCGTGGGCTTGAGAAGAAGAAAGTTGACCAGATGGGGAACCAGGCCATGAAGAGGCCATTTGTACCAATGGGAAGAGGAGGCCCATATAGAGCAGCGAAAGTTCAGAGGCAACCTTTCAGGCCAGCTCCTTACCAGACGGCCCAACCAGTTTCTTTCTGCAGTTATTGTCAGAAGCCAGGGCATATCCGACAGAATTGCCGGAGGGCAAATGGGTTGTGTTTGGTGTGTGGATCACGGGATCATTCTATAGAGACCTGTCCACACAGGAGATTGGGGGTAGCCAACCAGACTTTGCCAGCACTTCCAGGACCGAATGGACAGAGGGTAATTCCAGGGCCACTTGGGCAGAGGAACCAAGGACCAGCAATGAGGAGAGCTCTTTCCCTTCCGCCACAGCATGTTGTTCGCCCAGTCCAGAGAGGGGCCAGGACTGCAGCAGGGCGTGGTAGGGGTCAGGCTTACACTCTTACAGCAGAAGAGGCTGAGGCTTCAGAGGAAGTGATAACAGGTAACATCAGAGTTCATTCAAAACCTGTTCTCGCTCTCTTCGATTCAGGTGCATCCCATTGTTATATCTCAGACCATTTTGTGGCTTTGCATTCTATACCTGTTAGATCTTTAGACCACAAATGGGAGATTAGTACAGGGAATGGGGTAGTCATATCTTCTAGAGTCTGTACTGATTGTCCGGTAAAACTATGTGATAAGATCTTGGCCATAGATATGATCGTACTAGACACCAAAGGGTACGACGTAATCTTAGGCATGACCTGGCTCAGTCGGTACCATGCAGTTATTGATTGTAGGGAGAAGAAAATTAATTTCAGAATCCCTCATCAACCGGAGTTCCAATTCAGTGGAGAGGTGAAGTCTACCAAGGGAAAGACACGGATGGCTACTTCGGAGGTTCAGAAGCAGAAGGTACCAGTGTGGAATGAATTCCCAGGAGTGTTTGCTGAGATCTCAGGACTGCCACCGGATAGGATGATCGAGTTCTCTATTGACACAGTTCCAGGAGCAGCTCCTATATCCAAGGCTCCGTACAGGATGGCACCGACGGAGTTAGAGATTTTGAAGAAGCAACTGCAGGAATACTCAGACAAAGGATTGATTCGGCCAAGTACTTCACCATGGGGAGCTCCAGTACTGTTGGCCAATAAGAAGGATGGTGGTAAGAGACTTTGTATTGACTATAGGGAGTTGAACAAAGTTACCATCAAGAACAAGTATCCTTTACCCAGGATTGATGATCTGTTTGATCAGCTTCATGGAGCCCGTGTATTCTCTAAATTGGATTTACAGTCGGGTTACCATCAGCTGAGGGTAAAGAAGGAGGATATCCCGAAGACGGCATTCAGGACCCATTATGGCCACTATGAGTTTCTAGTTATGCCTTTCGGAGTCACCAATGCCCCTTCAGTTTTCATGGATTTGATGAACCGAGTGTTCTCGCCCTACCTGGATCAGTTTGTTGTTGTTTTTATAGATGACATCTTAATTTATTCAAAGAACAACAGGGAGCATGCAGAACACTTGAGGATTGTATTGCAGACTCTCCAACAGGAGCAGCTTCATGCTAAGAGGAGCAAGTGTGATTTCTGGTTGGACAGCATAGCTTTCCTTGGACACATAGTTTCAGCAGAAGGGATTTCAGTTGACCCCAGCAAAGTCCAGGCAGTGAGGGATTGGCAGATTCCGAGGACGGTGACTGAGATTAAGAGTTTTCTTGGACTAGCCGGATATTACAGACGCTTTGTCCAGGATTTCTCTAGGATTGCAGCTCCATTGACCAGGCTCACCAGGAAAGGGGAAAGGTACATATGGACTGAGGAGTGTACTGCAGCATTTGAGCAATTGAAGCAGAGGCTCATTTCAGCTCCAATCTTGAGGACTCCCTCAGGTAGAGGAGGGATGGTCATCTACAGTGATGCATCAGGTAAAGGCCTGGGGTGTGTGCTTATGCAACATGGTCATGTTATAGCATATGCATCAAGGCAACTGAAGACTCATGAGCGGAATTACCCAACTCATGACTTGGAGCTAGCAGCTGTGATATTTGCATTGAAGATCTGGAGGCATTATCTTCTGGGAGATAAAGTGTTGATATACACGGATCATAAGAGCCTCAAGTATATTTTCTCGCAGAAAGAGTTGAATATGAGGCAGAGGAGGTGGCTTGAACTGATGGCGGACTATGATGTTGACTTGCAATATCATCCAGGCAAGGTCAATACAGTTCCAGATGCACTGAGCAGGATGCCAGAGAATAGAGTGCTTGTCCAGCTCACTCAGCAGAAGGAGTTGATTCGAGACTTCATCAGTTTGGACTTGATGTTAGTTCGAAGGGCTGAGAAGGCAGGACAGTTCATGGCTTTGCAGATTCAGTCATCATTGATTGATGAGATCAGGGAAGCTCAGAAGGAAGATCCCAGGTTACAGACATTCCGAGCTCAGGTAGAGGCTGGATTGAGGACTGATATCTGTATTCATCCAGATGATGCCTTATATTTCGGTAGCAGGATTTGTGTTCCCCAAGGGGAAATTAGACAGAAGATTTTGACAGAAGCACACAGTTCAGCATATTCCATCCACCCAGGGGGAAACAAGATGTATCAGGACTTGAAGAAGCAGTTTTGGTGGAATGCTATGAAGAGGGAGATAGCTCAGTTTGTAGCCAAGTGCCTGGTGTGCCAGCAGATAAAGATAGAGCATCAGAGGTCAGCTGGACTTCTACATCCTTTGCCGATACCCGAATGGAAGTGGGAGCACATCACTATGGATTTTGTCACGGCATTACCTCGTAGTCCCAAGGGTAACAATGCTGTGTGGGTCATCATTGATCGCCTCACCAAGTCAGCTCACTTCATACCATTCAGGGTGGGACAGTCAACGGAGGTCTTGGCAGACAAGTACATGAAGGAGATAGTTCGTCTGCATGGAGTTCCAGTCAGTATTGTTTCAGATAGAGACACCAGATTCAGATCTCATTTTTGGGAGAGTCTCCAAGAAAGTTTGGGGACCCGTCTGAAATTCAGTACATCATATCATCCTCAGACAGACGGGCAATCTGAGAGGACTATCCAGATCCTTGAAGATATGCTAAGGGCCTGCATGATTGAGTTTAAGGGATCTTGGGAAGATCATCTTCACTTGGCTGAGTTTTCTTATAACAACAGCTATCAGGCAAGTATCAAGATGGCACCTTTTGAGGCATTGTATGGAAGGAAGTGTAGGTCACCGATTTGTTGGGATGAAGTCGGTGAGAGGGGACTTTTGGGGCCAGAGATTCTGATTCAGACCACAGAGAAAGTCAGAATCATCAGAGACCACCTCAGGGCAGCTCAAAGCCGTCAGAAGAGTTGGGCAGATTCTCAGAGAAGGCCATTGGAGTTCCAGGCAGGAGATCATGTGTTCTTGAGGATATCACCTACCAGAGGAGTGATCCGGTTCGGTATTCGTGGAAAGCTGAGTCCGAGATATATCGGCCCATTCGAAATTTTGGAGCGAGTGGGAGATGTGTCTTACAGATTGGCCTTACCTCCATCTCTGGACGGTGTGCACAATGTTTTCCACGTATCTCAGTTGAGGAAATATGTAAAGGATGATAGTCATATTTTGGATCATTCCGAACTGGAACTACAGCCAGATTTATCATATCAGGAGAAGCCGATGGCCATTTTGGATAAGAGTGTGAAGACACTGAAGAACAAGGCTATACCATTGGTATTGGTGTCTTGGAACAGACATGCACCGGGAGAAGCCACATGGGAACGAGAGGATGTTATCCGAGAGCGTTACCCTCAACTCTTCACATCTTGATTTGGTAAGAACTCTTTCCTTCTATTCTTTTCTACCGTTATCACTCTTCTTTTCATTATCTATCTGTTACCTTTCCTGTTACCTTTCACCTTATGAAATTTCGAGGACGAAATTTTTGTAAGGTGGGTGGATTGTAATGCCCTGTTCCCAGAATACGTACTTAGTTGCGTATTCAGTTTTCGACCGTATTTTTCGATTTACTTCCCGTATTTGACCGATTTCAATTTCAAATATCATTTTCCAATATATTAGATTTTCTATGATTTTCTGGATTTTTTCTGAATTAAGATAAATTTCTTCAAAACCGGTGTCGACCAGTGTCGCTGATCGATTCCTGGATTTTTATTTTACAAACGGTTAAGAATTTCTAGAAGAGTCTTTAGACTTTATTTCTTAGAATCATATTCCCTACTTAAATACTTTTTCTGAGAATTTTATAAATTTATGAAAACTCCAACGGAGTCGGTAGATAACTGATTCCGGGATTTTTAGTTTTAAAACTATAAAGTATTTCTTAAAAAGGATTTCACTATTAGTCTTCATATATTATTATTGATTTTTGGTAAAATTTACGAGTCGTTCCGAGATACTTGAAATCCGGACGATTTCGGTATTTTCTGAAATGTTTTCCGCATACTTGATTTAAACCTAGGAATCCATGTTTTCAATATTTTCAATTTCCAAGTTAGAGTAAATATCTTCCTTTATGAATTTCTTTCCATTTTTCCTTTTCCTTTATTCCTCTTTCTCCACAACCACAAATTTTTCCCATTTTTCCAAAAATACAAATCTCTTCCAAAATTCCAACTCCACATAATCTCACCAACCCCCATTTAATGCATCTCTCTCTCTCTCTCTCCATGGCCGGCCAAGTGGCCAAGGAGAGGGACACCCATCCCCTCTCCCATTTTGCAATAAACCCCCTCACATTTACACTATTTACATCTCCTTTACAAAAATCAAATCCTATATAAACCTTCCTTTACAATTCTTTTCTCTTTTTTCTTCACTTCACCAAGAGATTAGCCCTCACCTCTTCCTTCTCCATCTCAAACTCAACCCTAACTCCAAGAACACCACAAGATCTTCACCTCTAGCTCAAGCAACTGATTTGGAGCTTGGATCGTAGCTCTTTTCGTCGCCAAGGATCACATAGGTGCCATTTGACGACCACACTCTTCCCGGACTCGTAAAGCTTCAATCGAACCTTTCCTAGTGAGTATATTTACTCACCAAGATTTGTAAACTCCTTTGTATACTTGTGTTGACAATTCATGTTCACTTGAGCCATAAAAATCACATTTTTAGACCCTCAAACAAAACCCTAGAAATCTGTTCTGTTTGCTGTTTTCCCGCGATTAGTCGACTAGACCTAGGGACTAGTCGACTAATCCACTTTAGTTGAAACTTAACCTTTTCTGATTTCACAGTTTTAGTCGACTAGACCAGATTTCCAGTCGACTAGAGACCCCTAGTCGACTACCCATTTCTCCCCAGTCGACTCCTGTTTTCCTGAAATAAAACATCAACTCTCTGTATCTCAGACTTAGTCGACTTAGGTATCCATTAGTCGACTAGTAGTTCCCTGTTAGTCGACTACCCTTACAACCCTAGTCGACTAACTTTCCCTGAAACAGAACCCAACTCTCTGTTTCCCAGTTTTAGTCGACTCATCCAGACTAGTAGTCGACTTAAGACCCCTAATAGTCGACTAACCCTCCCACCTAGTCGACTAATTCTGACTGTTTGACTTAGTTGATTCTGTTCTGAATTTGGATCTTATTGTTGATACATGTATGGCATATTACTTTTGTTCATGCTTCATAACTGGTACTACATGACATGTTACTTGATAGACATTATCTCATATTACTTCATGACTTGTTATTACATATCATCGCTCCATAACTTGTTAAAATGTGAATATCACCACTTATCATGCCATCCCTTGAACCAAGCATGATCCACTTGACTTTTGCATAAAATGGACCAACTTATACATGGGTCGGGGGAAAACATGCGGATATCGATATGTGTTCGTGTTTACAGTGGCTTTTAGGAATGTTGTGCAACTCATGTTCCGGTCTGACCTGTGGGCCTCCAGGGGACCGAGGGGAGTGCTTGCTCCCTCTGTTACTGGTACCATCATGTTAAGGGCATACATAAGTCCCTCCTGTTTAGCCTAGCGGCTGGCTTCCGTCACCAAGCAACGGAACAATCCTGGACCGTTATCCCGGGCATGTACGGGGTCCACTGTAAACATAGTTCGTCGATACAACCGCTGTTTCCAATAACAACCTTGCTTTACTAGGATATGGATCTATGTGCTCTGGGACGCTGGGTCACATAGCTAGATATCACAGTAAGACAAGTAATAATAATAAGACGTCAACTGTAGATTTAATGTATTAGGACTTTATCACTTCATGCTTTTCATACTTGTTAGCTGACATTCCTTATATTGTTTCATATTACTTATTCATGTCTCTTAGCCACTTGGCTGTAGTCCGTTTATTGTCTATATGTCTTGACTCCCTTGGATTTGCATATTCAGATTCCGAAGCTTGGACAGAAGTGGAGCCAACTGCTGAGGATCGAGCCTATCTTAGTGGGCAAGCTGACTAGTTCTTGTCCCTTCGTGCCAGACTCCTCATTTTTGACTCACGGGATCTTCTTTCTACTCGTGAGCTTTTTGTATACATATTTGTATCTTGTTCTTTTGGATTTGGTTGTGATAAATGACACTTGTAAAGTGTAATAGTTATCATATCCTGTATAACTTTGTATATGTACCTTCTTGTTGGCATATGTACGATTACCACGCTTTGTCGTGTACTCTATTTCTTGTTGTACTTTTTGCTTAGCGTATATACGTGTGGGGCATTATCTGACCTACGTATATACGTCGCAGTGACGCCCCCGTATCCGTGGAATCGGGGCGTTACACGGGTCAATTCGGGTGACCTGCCCTTAACGGGGCGGCTCTGGGTTGACCCGCAACCCGCCCTGTGCAAATCAAACAGACTGCGCCATTACGACTGCCTATGTACCCCCTGTCTAGGGATCAAGTCTCACATAGTTTATCCAAATGAGCTCCACCAAACTCAACCAATTTTCTTTTTTGCAGCAACGAATCCAATAGGCTGAGTCATATGAACCTTATCAACCTGAGATCCATACTTCTTGCAACTCACTTTCGCGGATTCCTTTTGATTCCTCTAACTGCAACAGAACCAACTTTTTTAACATGTTCAATATCCATATCAGCTATACGATCTCCACCCAGTGTCACAACCAATGAAATCTCGAAAGATACTAAACCAATTGGGCAACGTGGAGTAACCTCACTCTCCACTCACTGCTATAACACAAACTTGGTCCTCATTGTCTTCACATGCTGGAAGATGGTAGGCTTCACCATCGAAGCCTCATCCAATGTGACATATCTGCTCGAGACAAACTTCTTGTTTTTCGGATCCCAAAACTTGTAACCTTTCAAATCTTTCTTATATCCCAAAAACACCAACTTGTTCTCTTTAGAGTCCAACATGTCTTTCTTGGCATCAACATAGGCCGGACAACCAAATACTCTAAGTCAATCATGGTCACGAGCAGTTCCACCTCACCAAATATCCAACAAAGTCTTACTTCCGATTGCAGTCATCGATAACTTATTTAAGAGATGACAGAATACACAATCGACTTAACCCAAAATGATTTGTCTAAAGATGCATTTTTCAACACATACCGAACCTTCTCCAACAGTGCATGATTCATCTCTCTGGCTACACCAACTTTCTCATTTGTGAAGTGAATCACAATACCATTGTTCTAGTCAAATTGCGGGAAGTAATCCTTGCACTCTTTAACATGATCATACCAAAGCACCTTGATCTTCTTACCTGTCTGATTCTCCATCAGCTTCTTACACTTCACTAACAACTTTAGGACTTAAACTCTTTGTCTCATAGGGTATACCCAATAATGTCTAGAATAATCATCTACAATGGAGACAAAGTATCAATGGTCTCTAAGTAATGCAGTCTTGGTAGGATCTCAAACATTCACGTGAACTAACTCAAGAAGAACATGTAAATGGTAAGTAACTAAGCCGAATTTGACCTTCTTCTTATTCAGAACACAACTATCACGTGATTCCAAATGGCAGTCGATACACCTTCTAATGCTTGATATGATATCAAGCCAACTTCTCCGAGTCCTCTATGTCATAATCTAGTAGAATCATCATCTAATTGTTCTGAATATACTAATCATCTAATTGTTCTGAATATACCAATCAAGTAAATACACTACCCATCAAGTAGTACACATTGTTGTGTCTAATGCCCTTCAGAACAACCAATGAGCTGCTAGACATCTTGAGAACATCTTCTCCAACCGTCCTTCTCAGGTCATCTGCTTTCAAGGCTCCAACTGAGATCAAGTTTTTCATTATACGAGAAATATATCTCACATCTTTCAACTCTCTCATTGTTCCATCATACAACTTGACAGGAGCAGAATCTTTACCAACTAACTTGCATGTGTGATCGTCTCTCATGAACATCAAACTGCCATCCAGCTCCTCGAAGCTAGCAGACAACCCCCTTCTAAGACAAATATTGTAGGTAAAGCCCGTATCCAATACTCACTCTGACGTATCTGAATGACAACCTAATGTTGTAATAGAAAGTGAAAAGTAAGAAGAGTCAGAATCATTACCATCTGACTTCACGATACTAGCATCTGATTGTGACTCCTTCAACTTATTGAGCTTTGGAACAATCACTCTTCCATTGTCCTTCTTCTTTATAGAAAGTACATTGATTCTTTCCCAATTTGCGACTATCAATAATGGGCTTTCAATTGAATTTTTGTTGATTTTCTCTTCTTCGGTTTGGACTATTTCTCTCGCGGTCAATAACCTTGTAGATGTGTCACTAGAAGAACGTTCTTTATCTTTTCTCCTCAATTCAAGGTTTATAAGAGCAGTGGTCACCTCACTGTAGTTAAGAATCAAGTCCTAACTCTTTTAAATCTCAGAGAGTTGGGCCTGTCGACCGCACGGTCGACTGCTAACATGGGTTTTCTTCTCTCATGCACGTCAGTTGACCGCTCGGTTGACCGATTCCTCTTTTTGTGTACTTCGGTCAACTGTTCTGTCGGTCGAACTCTGTCAAGTTTAAAAACTCTATCATCTCAGTTTTTTTTTATTCCTCTCTCTACAAGAGTTGAGATAAAAAAGACGATTATTTTAGACAACTTTTTTGCATGTGGGAGAATATAAGAGTAGTGTAATTTCAAATCGATTTAATCCTGACGAAAAACTCATCATAGCCAACCTTGAAGGGTTCGGTGTGCGCATGTGGAACCGAATTTGATGAGGAACAATTTTTTTTAATTTGATACTTTAGATGGAACAAGGAATTTGCCAAATTCAAAGTGTTTTAAAGCTCCATAGAAAATAGAAGATAGAAGAAGTGCATTCACAAGACTAAAGACTTTGACATTCATAGATCACTTGAGTATTGATTAAACTCTATTTGCTTAGGAGAAGACTTGTCTGGTTCCAAACGTATGTCGCGAGCTCTAGAGTCAAGAGAGCGTGGAGTCCTGTCTTTTTTATGTGACGATCAAATAATTTTATCTCGTGTCTCCCGCAAATGGTGGAGTGATCTGGTCTTGGGTTGTTGAGCAATGCTCCCACAGGTCGGCACTTCAAGCCCACGTGCCAGCGGACATTATTTCTCTCCTGATACGATTCCAGTTGGACTCCGAGTTTGCTCTTCGGTAGTCGCCGGTAAATCCCATTGGCGGTGAGTTAATTAGCCCAAAAAAAAAAATAATTTATCTTTCTTTCTCGATGTTTGTTCTTTCAAATGTATATTTTTCTTATAAGGAGTTAGATGTACTTTTTTCTATTTTATTATATACTCTTTAATGAAAATTAGTGGTTGTAATCCCACTTTTAACTAAAAGAAAAATAAAACCATCAGAAATATGTGCTCAAGATCTTCAGAGTTCTTGAGGACCAAAAACCTTTTCCCACATGAAGAAAGCAATTAACTTATTTTTGGTGATTCTATTTTGATCTATTCAGAATGCAAATCGTTCTTTGTTTTCTGATTCATGTTCCAGATTAATATTCCAATTCTCAACCTTTCTTTCAAACTCTACCTTTCGCTGTCAGGATATTGAATTCTTTGACAGATTCGAGCCACCGAATTGGGAGAGATTTTCAATGCAAAAATCATATTTAATACTGACGTAATTTTCATACAAGCCTGAAGACTGGAAGATTGATTTTTTGTGGAGTCTCAGTCTTTAATCAATTAAAAAGTCAGTAATCGTGTTTATTTTTAAAACTCACACCTTACTCAATAAGCTATCACGTTTGATGTTATCAGATCCGAATCAGTATTTGTAAGGTCCCATTTTCTAAAACTAAGAACACAAGCATTCAACTTTTATTTTGTTTCCTTCTCATTCTCTTTTCTTCATCTTTTTCCAAGTTTTGTTAGTTTCATATGACAAAACACAAACCAATTTAGAATTTAGAAAGGACAAAATCGAGCACACCGAAGCTTGGGTGAATTCCAAACACAGAAGAGATCAACCAAGCCGCCATGATTGACCTCTTGAATTGATGGAGGTAAATTTTGAACGAAAGAGAGTACAGGGGGGACACAGATGAATACAAAAAGGGCCTTGGATGAGGAAAAACTCAAGGTTGTATATGCATTGGAGTCAATATTTTGTTTCATTTCAACTCGGTGTGGTTAGTACTCCATACTGTAAGGCAGCGAAGCTTACACTTGTTCACTTGTTATGACGGTTCACCAGGGCCTCTTTCGACCTCTGCTTTTTGCTCACTCGTAGGGATGATCGTGTTGGATGAATTGTGACCTCGTATGATCGTATCGGGCGAGCAACAGTCGCTTCGTCATAGTACTAACTTATGGACTAATGGGTCACACTTTTGGGTCTGTTTGGTTGTCGTAATTGACCGTAATTCATAAGTCATAATTGGGAAAGTCTTTTACAGTTGTAAATGAGTTACATGCATGTAAGTTTTACAGTGTTTGGTTGGTAGTATAAAGTTATAAGTAGGAAAGTGTATTGTATTTTACGGTGTTTAATTGTCGTCGTAATGTGTAACTCTTTAGTGAAAAAGTTGGCCACAAAATTACCTATTTAGTGATTTAAAAAGTTTTAATGTTACAAATAAATATTAAAAAAAATTAATATTAACATAAAAAAATAATACAAATTTGCATGACAATAAAATTAACTGTAACGGGCTGTAAGTGAGTGGTAATTGGGTTGCAAGTGAGTGATAATTGAGTTATATAAGTCTTTTACGAATTACGGTCTAAACAAGCGCCGTAATTGTAATTAAATTGTAAGTCATTTACAAATTACGAACTTTTACCTCTTTTACAGCAAAACAAACGGGCCAAGGAAACCAAATTTTGCAGATAAGCATCGAAGCTGGCAAGTGAATCCAGCCACAAAAAGAGTCAAAATAGGCATGCAGCCTTGCTGATATTCCAATCAGTACCACTAAATTTGTCTCATCAAAACATTCTTTGTGTATTTGGTGGGACACTCACGTCTATGTTTTTTTTTTTTCTGGTAGTTGCAAAAGATTTCAGCTGCCTCACTTCCCTTGACTTACCTGTCTAAATTGGAGGCAAGAATGGCATCCATCTTTGAAAGAGAACTAAGCACCATTCCCTCCCTTTCCAGTCTTTCAGCTCATTGGACTCTTACCATTTTTGGCACACCATACACAAGGCAACTAACATTTCCTCCTCCTTTTTTTTCCTGATGTTCTCAAAACTAATATTGTAATACTTTGCCCACATGGACTGAAAGAAACATTAGTGGCGGCTCATGGAATATTTAGAAATTATTATTATTATTATTTTTCTTCCTTCTTCTAAATGGATTTATGTGTATAATGTCCAAATGAATCTGGTGGTTAGAGGTCAATGGGCCAAGCCTCTATTATAGAATTGAAGGTCCTTTATACAATAGATTATCGTCTATGGTCAGTGGAAGTAAGGACGTGTTTGGTTGCAAGGAAGTGGGCGGAAGTAAAGAAATGAGAAAGTATAATTGCTCACTTTCTTATCTATTCAAACACCTCAAAAAAAAAAAAATAAGAAAACTCTTTTTCTTTTTCTCTTTTCTTTTTACACAATTACTTCCTTTACTTCCAAGGTGCTATGGTCAATTTTGTGGTCATATAAATCTCATTTGTAATAAGTTGCAACTCAAAATAGTTAATTTTGTGGTCATGTAAATCTCACTTGCATTTTAGTTACAATCTACTTTTTATTTTTCTTATTAATTTTTATATTAATATTATTTTGCGGTCAACTTTGTGGTGAACTTTTTCACTTTCACTTTCACATTATCATCCAAACACCGGAAAAATATAACATTTTTCAAATCATATTTTTCAACAACAACCAAATATCGAAAAACTCACTAACCAATTCCTAAGTTCTAAAGGGAACTATTACTACTTCTTCACTCCCTCGCTCCCTCACTTCCACCCTAACCAAACAGCCCCTAAACCAATTTCAGGAATGTTTATTCTGTATAAAAGCATGGGCAAATAATTGTGCTCTGAAAAATTGTTTTTACAGGTATTTTTAATAGCCAAATAATAATAATAATAAAATAATTGTGCTCTAAAATAATGTCCCATTTCCTCTGTCAGTGCTCCAACTTGAATTAATACGGGGAACTTTTTTTATGTTACACGCAGATTTCATCGCCCTGTCCGTACAACACGCTGAAGATTTCTTAATCTTAAGCCCCACTCTGGAAGACGATGGATCAAACAAACATCCACAAGAAACCGCGTGGGGAGCTCAAAATCAGATACATGAGTTAAGAATGGGAACGGGGAAATTTAGAGACGAGTTTTTGTTTGATTTTTTAGGATTTCTCAAATTTTCAAGTGTTATAAAAACAGTCAATGTACTGGAAAAATATGTTCGATATATAATATAATGCTTTCTTTTGAAAACTGATATATAAACATCAGCTTTGTTTTTTGTTTAATGATACGTAAAATTGACATAACTCATACATCAACATAAAGATAAAAATAGAAAGAGGGGGAAAAAAAAGACAAAATAAGAGATAAAAATTGCACAAAATTTTATTGCACCAGCCGGGAATCGAACCCGGGTCTGTACCGTGGCAGGGTACTATTCTACCACTAGACCACTGGTGCTGTTTTTTGCAAATGCAAAATTTAAATAAATAAAAGTGTAAAGCACAGACCTAGCGTTATAATTTCTTATAAGAATTGGAAAATGGACAACAATTAATTAAGACCAGACCAGTTCACAAGGGAACAACTCGACAGCCGGGATTTTTAACTTTGATGCTCTCATTCAAGTACTCCAAAAAAAAAAAAAACAAGAAAAAAAAAAACATGGAGCTTGCTTTATAAGGGAAATGTGAATTAAAGAAATGGAGAAAAAATTAATAAGACCAGACCAGTTCACAAGTGAACAACTCGGCCAGCCTGGATCTTTAGACATGATGCTCCACTTCAAATACTGTGGCAACGGTAAACACAAACAAACCAAATTTTCAAACAAGTAATCGAACAAATGATCTCCACTAACTCTTATTATATGAAAAAGTTAAACAGCAACTCATAACAAGATGGTCATATACTATAAATTATCCTGCAAGTCTTGCATGTCTTCTGCTAATTTCATCATGTGATCGTCCCCCAAATGGCCCATAAGAGAAGATGACTAAAACGATTCTGGTTTCAAACATTGAAAAAAATTGGGATAAAGCCAAAGAAAATTCCCAATGAGTGGCTTTTAAATGCACGCTCGATGAGCACACAATGCTTCTACTGTCCATTTCATCAATGGCTGCTCTCTTGCTTTTCTTCTTGCTCTTCTTCTTCTTCTTCTTCCATGCCCAAGCTCAGCCTGTTCAAACCTTCACCCGCACCAACGAAGTCGAATTCGGCGATTATGTGGCCGAGAACGGCGCCACCCTACCGCAGCATCCTCATCGCCACCCCCTCGCTTCCAGCTCTGCTTCTGCAACATCACCCCGGTCGCGTTCTTTCTCGCCCTCCGCATTGACACCTCCCGCTCCGAGTCCAACCGCCGCTGGGTCTGGCAGGCCAGCCCCTTCCGCCTCATCGGCGAAAATGCCACCTTCTCCCTCGGTGGCGAAGACAATCTCGTCCTGGCTGAATCCGACGGCCAGAACCCTCTGGTCGACCGGTACCGCCAGCAAAGGTGTCGCCGGCCTCAAAGTTCCGCCCAATGGCAATGTCGTCGTGTCCGATGCCCGGGACAGATTCGTCTGGCAGAGCTCGATCACGCAGTCGATACCCTTCTGTTGGGCAGTCGATACCGAACAAGCTCGTCAGCAAGAACGGCATCTACAGTCTGATACTCGAGTACAATGCAGCAACCAAGCCTCTCGAGTAGGGAACGCTCGGCGAAACCCTAACTCTAGATTCCGTACAGTACTACAAGGTGGTGGGGATGGAGAACTTCTTGACTAGTTATGGGAGAGATGGGAGAGTGAAGGTGGGGAGTGCAAGAGGAGGTGCAGTTTGGATTGCGAGTGTGCAGGGTTCATGTACTGGGAGCTGGAAATACCCTGGAGATCACAATGAATCCTGTCCGTGGTTGAGTTAATTAGGTAAAAAAAGAGCAAGTTTTTTAAAATCTGCACAGATCCAGTAGTGTTACTTTATGTTTTACGATGAGGTTGGAGTTTGATTTAATCAAGATACACAATTGAAAAAAAGAGTAGTCTGAGGAATTAAAATCCTGCAGGCAAATCCACATGGTCACATGAGAGAAGAAGGAATCAGATCTGAAGCCTATTTATGCATCAGAGACATTTTAATAACAAAATCTGATCACATTTCATTTAAGTAATTTACACAACTGAAAAATGAATCAAAACAGTAATGGCAGGGAAATCTGATATGTAAATCAGCATAGATTATTGTGAATGCATTGTTTAACAAGATGCATACAGTGAGTTCATTGGTCTCAGTACACTTGCTTGCCCTGAGTGTTCTTCTTTCCTATTCTCTTTCAATCTGTGCTCTGCTCTTGTTGCAGTTCTATCTGCCACAATGGATGTATTTGCTTACAGCAACCACGGCGCAAAAGTATCACTGTAAAATCAACTCCATCTTGCCCGAATGTTTGGAAACCTGTTCATGAAGAAGATTTATGTTACATATCTACAGTTTCCAGCTATTAATAAGAAGACAACTGGAATCTCAGTAACACATTTTGAACATTTTAAACACAGTTCCAGAAAACAATCAACATGCCAGTGACAAACACAACAGGTTTTTGGGTGCAATATACGCAACAGGTTATCGTTTCACTTTTAACAATGGTGTGGTCTGCCCACGTAAACCAAGGCGGCTCGCCAAAATGTAACCCATAAACATAAGCCAAGGTGGCTCACCAGACCGTAACCCAAAAAACGCCACCTACAACCCCGCAGAAATGCCTTGTGGACACTCAACACCATACGAAGCAGCCAGCAAGAAAGGGAGACTAACAGCTTGTACCTTAACTTTCAATGGGCAATGTTCAGTGGTGAGTGGAATTAGGGGATTGATAAATACAAGTGGAATTAGAAATAAAGAGTGCATAATATTATTCTGGAGATCTCGATTAGATACAAAGATCAGAAGAGGATCATATAAATTATTTATCCACTAGTAATGTTAGCATCTAATTGCTGGAATATCCACAGCCAGACTATGTTAAAGCAGTTAATGGTATCAGGATCCGTTGTAGGAAAAAGGCAGGCATGCCAGGATAGATGCCAGCTTATTTGTCTTGACTTTTAACAATCAACTGTTCAAACTTCAAAGTATGAGTGGATGGATAAGTTTCAATGGGTGGGAAGTGGAAACATAAAAACGTTGCAGTCTTCCTCCATAACCTGTAAAAACTCTACAACTCAATGAGCACATAACACCCAAAAACCCAGCAAGAAGTTGAAGGTTACTATCGTGGCCTCTCCATTACAAACTGCTCCCTTGTCCCTCGTCTTCCTCCTTTTTATCGCTAAATCCCATGCTCAAACTCCACCTATCCAAAACCTTTACTTACATCAACCAATGGGAATTCGGCTCTTACATTACTGAAAATAATGCCACTTATCACACCCTCCCCATTGCCACCTCTCCCTTCCAATTTTGCTTCCATAACATCATGCCTAATGCTTTCTACCTTGCTCTCCGCATGGGAACCCCACAGTCTGAATCCACCTGGCACTGGGTCTTGCAGGCCAACCCTTTCCACCAGTTCGAGAAAATGCCACCTTTGCTCTCACGCCAAATGGCAATCTCATCCTCACCGACTCTGATGGACAAACTGTCTAGTCAACTGGTACAGCGCATGAAGGAGTTGTTGGCATGGAAGTTCTATCAAATGGCAATGTCATCTTATAAGACACTCGACATCGATTTGTCTGGCAGAGTTTCGACCACCCCACTGATACCCTCCTAGTAGGGCAGTCACTATGTATCAGTGGACCAACAAACTTGTCAGCAAGAATGGAGCCTATAGTCTTGTATTGGAGGCTGGTGGATTAGTAATGTGCATCAACAATGTAACAACAAAGCCACTTAAGTATGGCATGCTTAGAGAATCGGGAAAACACAAACCGATTACTGTAATATTCCAATGTGAGGCAGAGAATGAAGGTACATATCCCTATGAATTGAGGCTGGGGTTTTCAACATAGGGAGTCAAATTCTTGCCAGGCCAAAATACAATGAAAGAAGATGGAAATGTAGTTGTTTACACATTATGATCCAGAGGACTACCAGGCATGGGAGAAAACATTTGCATTCTTCTCAAATGACATCGGACGAGTAGATAGTTGTCAAGGACCAAGCAAATGTGGCGGGTTGGGTATGTGCAAGGATGAGATGTGTGTTGCTTGTCCAACTAAACAAGGGCTCTTGGGGTGGAGTACAAAGCGCTATGCCGGCACTCAGTGAGTGCAAGGGTGGGAAGAGTGTGGATTACTATGAGGCGTCGAGAGTGGAAAATTTTCCGACCACCTATGGGGAAGGAGAAAGGAATGTGAAGCTAGAGGAGTGCAAGATAAGGTGCAGTTTGGATTGTAAGCGTGTGGGATTCTTCTATTGGGAGGTGGAATCTGAGTGCTAGTTGGCCCCTCTGATTGGTACTCTGACTTCAGTTTCAAATTCCGCCCATGTGGCCTATATCTAGTATGTCAATTAGGTGTCTTTATGGTGTGATCTATGTATTGTCTACATGTGTACCACCATGTCTTGATTCCATAAAAGAATAAGTGAATATTTCGTGCGTTATTTGCACACAGATCATACTAAATATTGCCAGTTTATCTTCACGATGAAGTTTATTTGACTTCGGAGAGGGATCCTAGGTGAAACTTTTTTAAATGTACGAGTTTTATCTTACTAAGAAATCTCAGTCCAGTTGGTAAATCCACATGGACACACGACAGATGTATTAGTTAAATTTGAATCCTACTTTTTGTAACAAGGACAGACAATTTGCTATATCAATCTGATCATACTTATTTCTAATAGTAGCACTAACAGCAAATGATTGCTCACATCAACAAAAGCAGCACCAAAAAACTGCCAGAGTGCTACAGAATTTAAGATAGAATTTTAAGTCCCAAGAAAACTCAACCACGAAAGAAACTCAGAAGGCTGAGTTAAGGAAACATATGGGTTATTTTCAAAGCATGTCCAACAGAAGCTTTTCTAACAAATAACAAGCAATGTGTGATACAGAAATGTCCGTGGTCTTCATCTTCATGTCAGAAGACTGCACTATCCATCTATATAATCTTACATATATACAGATCTAAACAAATAACAACCAAAATATGATGCCTTGCAACAGAAATTTCTATCTTCACCTGCAGGCACATGCGCATGATTGTGTGTGTATTGATTTTAGAGGGAGGTAAAACATCATTAACCAGAAATTACCCAGTCAAGGTTGGCATCAATAGTTTGTCACGTTTCTTTGCCTACAATTGTATCAGGCTCGCCATTTGGGCGTGCTATGACAAGATGTGGATCAGTATACAACGAGACATAGGCGATGAAGTCCTGAAACACTAGATACAAGACAAAACGGCAATGACCATATTTTTGTTATATTATATATGCATGTTATATTTTTTTAAAAATTGTATCAAACAGACAAAATATAAACTACCCCAACTAATATCATAACAATATTCATGTACAAGAATCATAAAGAAAGCTCTGCGACCTTACTACTTGAAAAATCTTCTACTAACATTAGACATCGCAGAGAATGGTGTAATACTCATGTCACTTGAAAAAGCCACCTTACTGATAAATATCAAAAGGAATCTAATCATCCAAAAGAGAGGCTTCTGTGCATAAAGAGCTCAAATATATCATATAAACAACTAACACTTAACGATCCAAAATATAAAAGATAACTGAGAAGTACTTTCTTTTTAATTTCAACCAAGTCCAACAACATGTTGTCATCACCTCCATCCACAAATATTCCAAATTGATTATAGCTTTGAAACCTCTAGGACAACCGTGCCCTCAAATGAGTGACAACCGTACCCTCAAATGAGTTGAATCCATCACCACAAAGATCTGACATCTTTGTTTCCCAGGGTGCTTTGAGAAAAAAATGGGAGGTTGCTATGCATAAACCAAATCTTCTACTCATTTTGAACTCGGTACTAACAGGAAGTGACACCATACATACATAAATTTCACGATCTGATTGTTGTGTAACTGTGAAAATCTAAAGCACAATACTTCAATCTTCAAAAGGTATATTTTCGTCAAAATTTGAATGTGGAACCAGAACTTCAAATTTCCATTTTGCCATATTGCCACAATAATACATATAAAGCTAGCATGTCAGTTTTGGGAGCTGGTTTTTGCGTCATTTGGAGTCATATTTGGTTGACTAGGCATCAAATTTCATATGCATTAGTGTAGCTCCAATTTAATACGTATGATGGCGTTAAATTTATGATTGAGTTTCTTGGCTTGATGAGATGTCATAATACAATAACACTATATAGACTAAAGCTTTCAGAATTTGAATGTGAAATCAGAACTTCAAAATTTGCCATATTGCTGATGTAAAGCTAACGTGTCAGTTTTGGGAGCTGGTTTTTGAGTCATTTTGAATCATAGTTGGTTGACTAGGCATCAAATTTCACATGCATTCGTGTAGCTCCAATACAATAACTCTATATAGACTGAAGCTTGTAGAAATTAGCTTGTTAAGCATCACAATAGTTGATAAACTTTGAGCTTCAGGACACAACCTAAGAACTTAAGTTAACTGCATCATTGAAATGGGGTGATGTAAACCAGCCTGGATTGCAATCACCTTCAAATCGTAACAAAAATTTGAAAATTCAAAATAGGATAGAATTTTGAGTTTCCACTTCTTACATGGGCTTCACACCCAAAACTCGAGAGCAAATAAATTCAGAAATTTAACTGAATACTTGAGAAAGGTTGAATATTTGAGAAAGGTTTTAATCATTCAATGAATCCCAATGAAATAGTCAAGGGGGCCTTTTATAGGCTTTACAAAAAAAGATTTTTAGGAAATAACCGATGTGATACTTAAAGCCCACAAAAAGAACGCCTACTACATCAACTAAATGACATAAAATAAGTCTAAGATAAAATTAGGCTAAAACCAAAGAATTGCATTACGCCGCTTCCTGAAATAGACTCGATCGAATCGCCCCCTAAGTGGCGTGATATCCTCATCAATTTCCCCGGGCGTGATATCCTGAAATAGACTCGATGCAAAATCCATTCCGTTCAAGTTGATCTATATTATTTGAAATAACTCAAAACCAAAAATCATGTATTTTGAATACTTTTTATCCATCCATTAAGTAGGCGCAAAGTGGACGGCCGAAAAAAACATATTGCTTATATCTATGTCTTTAGACATACAAATTCTCAATCCTACCATTTCATCATGATCTAAACACTTAAAAATCCTCACACAACGTTAGATTTCAAATATTCCACACCGTTAACTAACCAACTCATTATTTCGGCGGTCGATTTTGCGTCTACTTGATGGATGAACAAAAAGTATTCAAAATATATGATTTTTTATTTTTAGTTACTTGAAATAATGTAGATCAACTTCAACGGACTGGATCTTGCATTCGGATGCCGTAGGATTATATTTGAGTGGAAAAGATCCGGTCTCGAATTCTTCTGGAATGACACAAGTGTGTGTGTGTGTGTATTGAAATATTTTACCGAGCTATTTATTGAAACACTTCAAAACCCTCACAAACTATTTTTTTGATAGATTTCAAATATTCTACACCGTTAAACTAACCAACTCATTATTTCAGCGATCGATTTTGCGCCTACTTGATAGATGCGCAAAAAGTATTCAAATTACATGATTTTTTATTTTTAGTTACTTGAAATAATGTAAATCAACTTCATCAACGGAGTGGATCTTGCATTCGGATGTCGTAAGATTATTTCGACCTCGAATCCTTCTGGAATGACAAAGTCGATCTCTCTCTCTCTCTCTATATATATATATATATTAAGATACTTTATCGAGCTATCCAAATGGTACTAAGAAATATAATCCTAATCTTTTTTTCCTTTGGGAAGTGATATGCATTCCACATGATTCTCTCCAAAATAAAATCCTTCGGCAAAATCTCCAACCACATGAATTGTTTGTTGCACACATAAATATTGACTTTTGATTAGTTGATTAAAAGTAAAAAGTAATTAACATTAACATTTTCATACATTTTTATTCTTAAAATAGTTATGCTCTAAGTCCGCGACAAATCGTGAAAGGTAATGTTACTAATGTACGGAAGAAACAAGATGTTGAAATAATAAGAAATATTTGTTATATTCTTATTAATTTTAGTAGAATTTTGAGTTGATCCTTACCAAATTATTTTCAAAATGTTGTTTTTGTTTTTTAGAGGAAGACAAGAGAAATTCAAATTTATACTTGGATCTACTGGTTTCATTTTCAGCAAAAGAAAAAAAATATTTTTTTGAAAAAACAAAGAGGAAGAAAGAAAATGTGATAAATTTTATTCGATCTATAATAGCTTAGGCATCATTTCTATTATTTAATCCATGATTAAAAAATATGGCATTTGCTACTTATTAGTATCATTTCCTATACAAGTCACACTAGCGTTTAAAACACTAAAATTTATATTAAACTTTAAAATGTTGAAAATATGCATCAACACATGTTTCAAAGATGCAAATAAATGAAATTAGATTCTAAATTTTGGAGTTGAAAGATATTAAAAAAGTCAATAGAATCAAAGGAGAAAGAATTGCAAGCACTTGACACCAAAATATAAAAGCAACAAATCACAAAACTTGTTACTTTCACGCATTTGGAACTATTTTCAGCATATCTAGAAATATTTTTGAGCTAACAAACAGAAAACACAAACATAGGACATGCACACGGGGTGATAGAGTTTTCACGTTCAGATTCTACATTAAGGTTGTTTGGTTTCAAGGAAGTAGGCGGAAGTGAGGAAGTGGGAAGTGTCATTTCCCACTTCCGTTGTCCATCCAAACACCGAAAAGGAAAAGGGCAAAATGGGAAGAAAAAAAAACCCTTTCCCTTTTCTCTTTTCCCTTTTACACAACCATTTCCTCACTTTCAGGGTATAACAATTAATTTTGTGGTCATGAAAATCTCGTTTGTAATAAGTTGTAGCTCAAAACAGATAATTTTGTGGTCACGTAAATCTTACTTACATTCTAATTACAGTCCAAATTTTTCATAATTAATTTTTATTTTAATATTATTTTATGGTCAACTTTGTGGTCAATCTTTCCACTTACACTTCCATATTACTAACCAAACACCGAAAAACACAATATACTTTTCCACTTCCACTTCTCAACTACCAACCAAACACCGGAAAAGATATACACAAGTTCTCATTTTCCAAAAGGAAAAAAAACCTACTTCCCACTTCCTCACTTCCGCCCACTTCCTTGAATCCAAACAGCCTAAGTGGAATTATCTTGTGGAACAAGATAATGGCCAAGTTATTTAGAGATCTTTTTTTTCATTCAAGAATTAAGTCACCATTGAATTTGTCTAGCTCCATAGGAGACTAAGCTAAACTATTCAGATATTATCGTCATTTACAACTACAGCAGCCAAAATTATCTATTTAAACTTTTTAAAGGTCTATCTTCCAACCAATCCAAGAGCATGTTCAAATTTTCCACTTCAAGTACTCAGTCGTAATGTCTCTCGTAATCAATGTTGATGCTTCACAGAAGTTTTGACAAATCAATTGATATAGTACATGATTAATTATTTTCAACATAAACCACCATCCTACAGCTTTAGCTAAAACATAGATGTGTCCTATGATAGATTATGGATAGCTTCAGTTGTCTTAAACTTTGAACTCAAAACAAATGGAAACTAAGGCATGACATACACTGCTTATATGATGTCCATTTCATAGATTGGTCTGTATTCAAGATTGATTAGCATCTGAGGGTAAGAGCTTGCCTTGGTGAATATTCCTTACAAACAAGTGTTTTTCACACTCCCACAATTTCAGTTTCATTTTCCACGTAAACTATCTCAAATCAAATATGAAGATCACCAATTCTGGGCAGTCATTTGCTTTTCTAAATCACCAACATTGATTTTAAGAAAAAGAAACCTCAACAATTCTATGAATGAAATATACTGAAACAAATCTACTTTCTTTGTTTTCACCTACATTCACCCCACTAACCTTCTAAATACTAGTAAACTTAAAGCATATTCCCAAAAAAAAATGGAAATGAGTTGTGGACTTGACACCAAACGAATACATGTTGAGCTTATTCCGCTTTTCAACATAGCTATCCTTCTCTTGATACAATCCAATTCCCCGAATATTGTCGATATTCAATTAACTACAGAATAAAATATCTAGGCACTAAAAGAGCATTCTTAAATTTTAGAACAAATAAAGCCCTCATTAAATGATGCAATTAACTGCTTAAGTTGCATCATGAACCTTAAAAAGGATTCCTGAAAATATCATGAAACCTTAACACGCTAATCACTGCAAGCTTCACTATATAGTGTCATTATGTCATGGAACCCCAACAAGCCAAGAGATTCAAGCACACAAGTGAAGTTGATGTACAAATATCAGATAGGCACTAGATTATTAGATATGAAACTTCGTTCCCAAATTCCAATCAACCAAATATGACTTAGAGTTCAAATATGACATCGCTATCGATCGTAGTTTTCCGCATCGGAATCAGGTAATTCATCTAGTTAATATAAGCAGTATCGGTACCCTTTTAGTTGTATCTACAATATATGTATCGACCACACGTATTAGTACCAAGCAATATTTTGAGCCATAGTTTAAAATCTTGGTATCGGTATCAACTTCGGGCTATGGGCTTTAATATGAATACCGGCAATATTGGCTGGCCATATCAGCCATATCGACCCCAATATCGGCCGATATTATAAGATTAATATTGTACCGGGTGCCTCAGAACCGACACAATATTGCATGTTTATTGGAATTGGCCGATATCTGAAACCATGTTTCAAACTTTTCCCCAGAAGTATTAAAAACAACCTCTAAATTGACATGCTAAACTTTATATATATTGACGGAAAACAAAAAATCAGCTCACACAGGAGGAGCTACCTATTATGTCACTGATGTGGCAAAATGTCAGCCCACAAATTTGTGGCTAAGTAATAATAATTAAAATGGGGTTAATTTTAAAAAAAACCTTACTTTTTAAAAGTCAGTAGCCCCTTCTCCCCAGCCTCTCCCCTCTCACTCTCAAATCCCCTTTTCTCCTCTCTCTCCCTCTCAAATCTTAATTATGATCGTACCCTCTCTGTCGTCACCCAACTTCTCTCTTCTCTAAAATCCCTTTCTCCTCTCTCCCTCTCTCAAATCTCAAATCTCAATCTCTCGCTGCCCTCTCTGTCGTAGCCGTCCTTGCCGTCCCAACCTCTCTCTCGATCTCGCTCTCGCCGCCGCAACCTCTCTCTCTCAATCTCGCCGCCCCAACCACTCTCTCTCGAACTCGAACCCATTCCCCCTGGCCCAACCACTCTCTCTGTGTCAACCCAGTGGCCGCCTCACATCTCTCTGAGCTGAACGACCTCATCCATCTCTCTCGATCTCAACTCTCTATCATTGTCGATCCTCTCCACTTCCTCCTCCCCCTCCCTCTCTTCACAGCAACGCCATCAGCCCCGTCCCTGTCAATCTTTCCTTTAAGATGGCATTGACTTCTAAAATATGGGCCATGTAGTACTCTTTGATTTCCCAACGGATCCAAGCGAGTATGTCCGTTGTGTTGGCAAGGACTGCTCGTGGTGCTGGTGGCGAAGGCAAGGCATTCGTGTTTGTTGTCGGCAAACAAGTCTCTCTAGCAAGGAGAATTATGGAGAGAAACAAGAAGGGACATCCACTTCATGATGTGCCTTCTGCATATGAAGTGGAGAGCCTATGCTATAGAATTTTATGTCAACTCTTTCAAGCTACAAACACAACTGTATGCTTATTCTGTAAGAGAATGTCCCTTATTTATGTGATTCATGTTCACAAGGTCACTAGCATAACCTCAGCAAGTATAGAAAATACAAGTACAATTCAAATGTTTTTTGTGCATTTCTACATTTTATGCCACACCATTTGGTTAGTAAACTCAAGAATGGAATATTCATGAAACATGGACAAGGAACAAGAGCAGAAATAGGTTCCATTGAGTCAATAGAAGTGGGATTTATTCCTTTGCATTTTGCCATCTGGGAAACTTTATGAAAAAGCCGGATTGATGTGGGACAGAGGGGGATTTAGGTTTGTGGTGAAGATTTTGTGAAGTTGGGGAAGAACAAGAGAAGAAAGAAAAAATATGATCGTGGATCGCAACCCGGATCTTGGCTTCACCGCTTATGATTCAATCCATGGGATTAAGATCAATACCCAAAGCAAATAACTTTATAAATTTAATTTAAATCATCTTTCAGTTCCTCTCAAAGTCCACTACATGACTATATATAGCCTACAATACGTGCACAATATGTGCAACTATTGATAATATCAAATCTCACCAAATCTAACCACATTTAAATTCAAATAAATCCTAAATCTCAAGCAGATCTAATCAAATCTAAATTCAAATCTAAATTCTAAATCTGAATAAATATTGTTACAGGAATATAATGGTGGTATAAGATAAGCACAATCGGGTCGAACCACATCATGAATTCTCAATCAGGCCACGGTGGTGATCGGAAAATCATCATCGATGCGTCATGGTTGAACCAAGATGGTGGAGGTGGAACTGGCTTCCGTGACAGATCTTCTTTAAAAGATGGTAACTCTAGCAGTGCACAAGTAGCAGACTGAAACACACTCTCCCTCGGGAGAACCAAATCAACTGTACTTCGCACCATGAATAGCATGATCTCTTGTGACTTTGTCTCCTGTAGAAAGATCTATAAAAGTTCGTACGAGTCAGGCGATTTCAGTAGGACTGTAATGGTACCCGATAACTCAATCTAATCATTTACAAACGGGTTGGGTTTGAATCTAAAAGCTAGACCCGAAATCCTTATCGGGTCGGGTTCATGTATTACTATTTCAAACCCGAAACCATATAACAAACCCAAAAAGAGAGTAAATGTTATAAAATGGTATTTATCATCGGTACATTTCACTATATTTAAATTAATAAAATTATAATAATGAGAACTTCATCATATTATTATAAAAGCAAAGTATATAAATTTTTATTTTGCATCTAATAAAATTGAAATATACTTTAAAAAATAACTCTCATTAAAACTTTAATACACCTATTTCCGAATCTGACCCGAACCCAATAAGGAAAAAGGTATCCCGACTCGAACTGAGTCTGAACACGAATTCTTTATCGGGTTCGGGTTCGGATATGCCATGGACCCAACCCGAACCCGACTTGTTTACACCCCTAATCTTAGAGACACTAACACCCTCACAGCTGGCAAAGATGACACTGGCTTCATGGCAAGCTCCGTTGGGAGATCTGCTGAAGTCTCTACAAGAGACTCTTCTATTTCTAGCTCGAGCTCTTCAACAACTGCTAGCTTTGCCTCTGGCTAACTGCAGCCTTTGGTTCGATAAGGACTTGAGGCTCTGAATCTGTGTCAATCTTTGCAGTTTAGCTTATTACAAGTTTTCGCATCTCATCTAGGAGCTCCGTGCAGATATCGGTGAATGATCAGCTCTTGGGTTCAAGCTCTTACTCAACATTGTAGTCTGTCTCAAATGCATAAATAAAGTGTGGAGCATATATACTACGAAGATGATCTTGTAAGACGAACAAATATTGATCGTCGATATGGCTGTCTTTCCACCACCTATAAGCTTGTCCAACCAGCTTCATTTGGGCATAATGGTACTTCTACGCAGATGTCAGAATAAAATAACTGAAGAAAGCCTCAAAATTGCTTTCCCACTCCTCATACCCAATATGATCATTATAACCTTGAAAATATGAGAGAGTTACATGCATATCTCGTTTCACTTCCTTTTTATCACCACCAGTATATATGTATTTACCGCAGGAGTAAAAATTCATGTAGAAAATTCAATGCATAAAGATCAGAAGTTACTCAAGAATTTCAACAGCTCGAACTGGACTCAACTCGGGCTAGAAATGTGGCCTGAAACACTAATCTTTTGTTGCAGGAACAGTACCGGCATCAAACACGGGCTTGTGGAGGTCAGATCTACTATCCAATTGCCGTGAAATCTTTACAGTGGCTCCGGAACTCAGTTACGCATCCAACGCTTCTGACGGAACTCGTATCGGAGTCTGAATGGGCCTTAAAATAGGCCCCAGACTGCGGCTGCGCTCTGCATGAACAGTTCACATAACAGTAAAATTATTGTTCACGGAACAGTAAATTTTTTTTTTAATTTATTTTCTCTTTTTTTCTCTTTTTTTATCATGAAGTCCGGCTCTGATACCAAAAGTAATGTGGGACGGAGAGGGATTTAGGGTTTGTGGTGAGGATTTTATAGAATTAGGGAAGAACAAGAGAAAAAAGGAAAGATATGATCACGGATCGCAACCCGAATCATGGTTTCACAGCCCATGATTCAATCCGTGAGATTAAAATCAATACCAAAAGCAAAAAGCTTTATAAATTTAATTCAAATCATCATTCAATTCCTCTCAAAGTCCATTACATGGCTATATCTACCTACAATACGTGCACTATACGTGTAATTATTGATAACATCAAGTCTCACCAAATCTAACCAAATCTAACCATATCTAGATTCAATAAATTCTAAATCTCAAGCAGATCTAATCAAATCTAAATCTAAATTCTAAATCTGAATAAATACTAGTAAATCTGAGTCATCTAATTCCCCATCATGGATCCTGTGTAGTTCTTGCAATTGCACCTGTGTGATGAGGAAAGCAAGGGGAATATGAGCAATTGACTGGGAGAACTCCATCAAAAACAAAAGCATGTGTTTTGCTTGATATCTTTACCTCAAGAGTTGTCGGTGACATTTTGAAACAAGTGGAGCTGAGCATTTTAGGCTGAGAGAGAGAGAGAGAGAGAGAGAGAGAGAGGTTATGGCGGCGAGGGCGATGAAATAGAGAGAGGATGAGGCAGTGAGGGCGGCAACGACAGAGAGAGGGTTGTCACAATTGAGATTTGAGAGAGGGAGAGAGGAGAAAGGGATTTGAGAGAGATAACAAGACTTGGGAGAAGGGCTACTGACTTTTGAAAAGTAAGGGGGTTTTGAAAAAAAAAAACCCTCTTTTAATTATTATTACCCAGCCCCATATCTGAGGTTGAGATTTTTCCAGATGAGCAACATAGGAGGTAGCCCCTCTTATGTCAGCTGATTCCTGTTTTTCCATATATATTCACACATTTGTGGCATTATAAAATTTTATAGTTCTGATTTCATACTCAAACTTCAATCTAATGGACCTACTTAAGATTGAAATGGTGTCCTTTATTTGTTCGCAGTTAGACATTAAGTCAATCTTGAAATCTATGTACAAGTGTCGCTTTCTAAAATTTCAAGTTCAACATGTTGCATAATGAAAAGACTAAGAAGTGAAAGCTATGTTTACACTAAACATGCTGAGTAAACTGAAAAAATTTCTCCTAGAAACATCACTTGACAGTAATTTCAAGCGAAAAAAGAGCATAGAAACAATTAAGTTGCCAACAAAAAAGCAAGTGCCTAACTTGTATTTGCATGCACAATCTAACATTAACAGGTAAGAAACGTTTATTTCCACACTATGCAAAAGCATAATTATTCCTCCATAACAACAACAACAACAACAACAACAACAACAACAACAAAAAACGTACCTGAGTCGAGTGAAATCAAATGAAGCAGAGATCTCAAGGCATGGCCCTGGGATCCGTCCCATGCTGCCACACATAAACCATCTCATCCCACCCGGTGCTCGCCATCAGCCCCTCCACCAGCACGCTCATGTCCACCCCCACTGCAAACTCCGTGTGCTGGTCGTACTTTGCAACCAGCGCGTCCTCTGCCCGATAATCCCACATGCACACCGTCATATCATAGCTGCACGACACCAACAAATTCTCCCTGTGCGGTGAGAACTTCACCTTCCGGACTGCATACCCGTGGCCGGCAAGCTGGGCAACCGGCGCCCTGATCGCCCTCACGTCCCAAACCCTAATCAATTTGTCGACCGAGGCGGTAGCGAGGAGGCACTCGTCGTACTTGTTCCAGTCGCAGGAGAGGATCTCGTGGTCGTGCGCCGGGATGACCATGTTGGATCCGGGATCTCTGACGTCCCAGACGCGGGCAGTGCAGTCGCCGGAGGCAGAGGCGAAGACGTCGCCGTGGCGGGGGCTCCAGGAGACGGAGTAGACGCAGTAGGCGTGCTCTTTAAAGGTGCGGATAGAGGTGGGGCGGTCAAGGGTCCAGAGCTTGAGGGTGTCGTCCCAGGAGGCGGAGAGGAAGGAGTCGCGGCGGACGGGGTTCCAGTCGACGGCGTGGGCCTCGCGGGCGTGCTCGGCGAGGGAGCGGATGGGGTTGGAGGAGGGGGGGAGGGCGAGGTCGTAGAGCTTGAGGGAGCCGTCGGCGACGGCGGCGACGGCTAGGGAGTCATGGGACTCGGACCAGGCGCAGTCGTAGACGCCGTCGGCGGTGTCGAAGGAGATGAGATTGGCGATGCCGGCGGCAGAGGAGGGGGAGAGCTCGAGGACGTGCAGGCGGCCGTTGCCGAGGATGCCGAAGTTCTGGGAGGTGGCGACGAGGAGACGGTGCTCGTAGAAAGGGGAGAACTTGACGGCGTAGCCGTTGAAGGGGGTCTTGAACACGGGCATCTGGGGATTTGGAAGAGAGAAATTTTGGGGATTTTGGTGAGATTTCGGCTGCTCCACTCAGACTACTCTCTATTGGGCTCGGGAGTGGATATTTTCACCCCAAAAGTGACGATGGCATCTCAATGTTGAAGGCACCCGTCTAATTGATGAAGGCATCCGGGTGCCTGGAGCGGATATTGTCACCGCTCAAGGAGAGAAGAGTGCGGGTATTTAAATTCAAAAAATTAATAAGTAGACTTATTATTAGTAGATTCAATTTAGTAAGTAAATTTTTTTTAAATTATTCTTAAAAATTTTATATTCTACATGTTCAATTTAAATGTAAAAATTTAATTATACTGAAATTTGAAATTAAATTCCTTAAACTAAGCAGACAAAATCTGCTCAGCTTATTAAATCCTTTAACCACTGTGACTGTATCGTATAAGAAGGTCTAATTTAATATAATTCCACCTGTTTGAAATTAGCTAGTTCAAAATTTTCTTTTTCTCTCACTATTTTTTTGTCTTTTTCTTTCTACCCAACATGTTTAGTATGACATCTTAAACAATTAAAATGAGATAAAATATTTATGCCATTGACGGAGATTTTAGGGAACAAAAAATAAAGAGGAAATTATGTTTGAACTCTAAAACGAGATTCTAGAGGACATGCTTGAAATTTATTTCAAGTAGACATGAAATTATATATATATATTTTAGAATTCGTCTTTCTTAGAAAAATGTTGAGAATTCTTCAAAACCATCCAAATCCTATCTAGTGATTTTTATTAAACCAAAATATTCTATCATGCTTGTGGCGATCAATAACCAAAATTTAAAGAGAGATGAGTTTAAGATTTTTAGGGTTTATAAGTTGAGTAGTATAGAGAGTTTTGAGGTTGAAGAGGGATTAGGGCCTGTTTGGTTAAGGGTGAAAGTGAGGAAGTGAGGAATTGAGGAAGTAGTAATAATTTCCTTTGGAACTTGAGAATTGGTTAGTAAGTTTTCCAGTGTTTGGATGTTATTGGGAAGTGTGGTTTGAAAAATATTTTGTCTTTTCCGGTGTTTGGATGGTAATATGAAAGTGGAAGTGAAAAAGTTGACCACAAAGTTGACCGTAAAATAATATTAAAATATAAATTAATTAAGAAAAAAAATAGACAGTAATTAGAATGCAAGTGAGATTTACATGGTCAAAAAATTAACTGTTTTATATTACAATTTATTACAAATGAGATTTACATAACCACAAAATTAACTGTAGTACTCTGAAAGTGAGGAAATGGTTGTGTAGAAAAGAAAAAATAAAAGGAAAAGAGGTTTTCTTATTTTCCTTTTCCGGTGTTTGGATAGATAGGGAAGTGAGCAATTATACTTCCCTATTTTCTTACTTCCGCCCACTTCCTTTCAACCAAACAAGCCCTAAGGTTGGGGTTGGTGTACTTACTAATTACATAGGTAATTGTTTTACTAACTAATTGTTGTGGTAAATTTGTAATATTTGAAAGTTAATTTTATATTTTTTGACTTTCCATTTGTGGATAAAACTGTCTAAGAAAATCTTAATTTATTTTTTGTACTACTTATCACTTATATGGGTTTAAATAGCCACACTTACTCTTATCGAGTGCGGTTATTTAAACCCAAAAAATGAAAAGTAATAAGTAGACCCATTATTAGTAGATCCAATAAATTAGTAAGCAAACCCCTCCTCCAAATTACCCTTAAACCCTTATATTCTATATACTCAATTTAAATGTAAAAATTAATTATACCCAGATTTGAAATTAAATCCCCCAAACTAACCGGACAAAATCCTCTCAGCTCATTAAATCCCTTAGCCACTGTAACTATACCATATAAGAAAGTCTAGTTCAATGTAATTCCAGCTGTTTGGATTTGACTAGTTCAAAAAAAAAAAAACCTCCGCCTTTTTGTCTTTTTCTTTCTACCAAACATGTTAAGCATGACATTTTAAAAAACTAAAATGAAATAAAATATTTATGCCATTGACAGAGATTTTAGGAAAAAAAAAGTAAAGAAAAAAATTATGCTTGAAATCTAAAATGAGATTCTAGAGGACATGCTTGAAATATATTTCAAGTAGACATGAAGTTATATATATATTTTAGAATTCTTCTTTCTTAGAAAAATGTTGAGAATTCTTCAAAATCATCCAAATCCCATCTAGTGATTTTTATTGAACCAAAGTAATCAATCACGCTCTTCACGATCAATAACCTCAATTAAACCAAAATTTTAGGAGAGACGAGTTAAAATTTTTTAAGGGTTATGAGTTGAGTAATATAGAAAGTTTTGAGGTTGAAAGGTATTAAGGTTATAGGAGTTGGGTGTACTTACTAATTACATAAGTAATTGTTCTACTAACTAATTATTGTGGTAAATTTGTAATATTTGAAAAGTTAATTCTATATTTTAGATTTTTCATTTGAGGGTAAAACTGTTTAAGAAAATCTTTTTTTTTTTTGGAACTATTTATCATTTCTTTGAGTTTAAATAAAGACACTCACTCCTATCGAGTGCCGTTATTTAAACCGAAAAAAGTGATAAGTGGACCCATTATTAGTAGACTCAATAAATTAGTAAGTAGACCCCTCTTCTAAATTATCTTTAAAACCCTTATATTCTACATACTCAATTTAAATATAAAAATTCAATTATACCCAAATTTGAAATTAAATCCTCCAAATTAATCGAACAAAATCCTCTCAGCTCATTAAATCCCTTGGCCACTACAACTGAATCATATAAGGAAGTCTAGTTCAATGTAATTCCACCTATTTGGATTTAGCTAGTTCAAAAATTTCTTTTCCCCGGTCCATCTTTCTGTCCTTTTCTTTCTTCTAAACATGCCTAGTATGACATCTTTTAAAAACTAAAATGAAATAAAATATTTATGCCATTGGCAGAGATTTTAGGAAACAAAAAATAAGGAGAAAATTATGTTTGAAATCTAAAACGAGATTCTAGAGGACATGCTTGAAATATATTTCAAGTAGACATGAACTTATATATATAGTTTAGAATTCTTCTTTCTTAGAAAAATATTGAGAATTCTTCAAAATCGTCTAAATCCCATCTAGCGATTTTTATTGAACCAATGTAACCTATCATGTTCTTCATGATCAAAAACCAAAATTGAACCAAAATTTAAGAAGAGATGAGTCTAAATTTTCTAAGGTTTATGAGTTGAGTAATATAAAGAGTTTTGAGGTTGAAAGAGAATTAAGGTTATAGGGATTGGATGTACTTACTAATTACATAGGTAATTGTTTTACTAACTAACTGTTATGGTAAATTTGTAATATTTGAAAAGTTAATTCTATATTCAGACTTTTCATTTCAGGGTAAAACTGTTTAAGAAAATCTTAATTTATTTTTTGAAACTACTTATCACTTTTCTGAATTTAAATAACCGCACTCGATCCTAACTCCTACAATATATGTAAGCAACCCCTTCGTAAATGTACACGAAGATCCTCTGGGAAGTTCTCTCTCCAGTACGGGTTTCTCTAGAAGTTCTGCAATTTAAACTATTGATGGCTTAGGCCATTGGCTATGTTTACCCAGCCCAGCCCAGCCCAGCCCAGCCCATGATTCCCAACCCATCTACTGTCTTCCTCTTTGGATAAGAAGCATCAGTCTCTCTGTTCGCTCAAGCACCCAGAGACTGCAAAAAGAAGAGCAAAAGAAATGGCTGCTCCTCCTCCTTCCCAACTACAGTCTCTCTCCTCATCTTCATCCACTCTCATACCTCCATGGCTCAAACCCCCAAAACTCGAAACCCATCTCTCTATCCTCATCTCAACAAGCCCTCCTCTCTCTCACCGAAGCTTTCTCTCCAGGCCCAACAACCCGAAACCCAAAACCCAGACCCAAATCCCCCATTCAAGAACTCCATATGGGTCAACCCCAACAGCCCTCGGGCGCCCTTGCTCCGCCGCCACTCCTCCGACTCTCGCTACGCTCGCCTCTCCAAGCTCGCTCATTCCCTCAACTGCCCCGATCTCGACGAGCCCGCCATCGCCAATCTCCTCAATTCATTGGGCCCAAACCCCACAGAGCAGGATGCAGTCATCGTCCTTGATAACATGGAGAACACCATCAATGCGCTGGCTGCTCTCAGCTGGTTCCAGAACAATATCAAGCTCAACAAGGAGGTAATTCTCTACAATGTCACCCTCAAAGTTGTTCGGAAATCGAAAAACTGGAGTTTGGTAGAGACCTTTTTGAAAGGAATGATTGACAAGGGCGTTCAACCCGATAATGTTACATTTTCGACCGTGATTAGCTGCGCTAGGTTCTGTAACTTGCCTGCGAAGGCTGTTGAGTGGTTTGAGAGGATGCCCGAGTTCGGGTTGAGCCCGGACAATGTGACTTACTCTGCGATGATTGACGCTTATGGCCGGGCGGACAATGTGGAGAAGGCTCTTGGGCTTTATGATCGCGCCAGGAAGGAGAAATGGCGGCTTGACCCGGTTACTTTCTCAACAGTGATCCGGGTTTATGGTACTTCGGGTAACTTTGATGGTGCACTTAATGTGTATGAGGAAATGAAGGCGCTTGGGGTCAAGCCGAATGTGGTTATGTATAACACATTGTTGGATGCAATGGGCAGGGCTGGAAGGCCGTGGCAAGTGAAGACTATTTATAAGGAGATGTGCAATAATGGGTTGGTGCCGAATAGGATCACTTATGCTGCATTATTGAGGGCTTATAGCAGAGCTCGTTATGCCGAGGATGCTCTTAAAGTATATAGAGAGATGAAGGACAAAGGATTTGAGTTGAACGTCATTTTGTATAACATGCTTTTGTCAATGTGTGTTGATATCGGTTTGGTTGAAGATGCTGTGGAGATTTTTGAAGAAATGAAGGGGTTGCCTGATGGTCAGAAGCCAGATAGTTGGAGTTATTCATCTTTGATCACCATGTACTCTTGTATTGGGAAAGTCTCAGAGGCTGAAGGTATATTGGATGAGATGTTGGAAGCTGGATTCCAGCCTAATATCTTTGTTCTCACTTCTCTTATTCAGTGCTATGGGAAAGCTAGGAAGACTGATGATGTCGTGAGGACATTTAACAGGCTGCTGGAAATGAGTATTGTGCCTGACGATAGGTTCTGTGGCTGTCTTTTGAATGTAGTGACTCAAACCCCCACGGAAGAAATAGATAAAGTAATTGGATGCATTGAGAAGGCTAATGTTGAGTTGGGTTCTTTGGTGAAACTATTAGTAGATGAGGGAACCGCTAAGAAAGCAGTCAAATTAGAGGCTTCAGAGCTCTTTGGAAAAATTAGCAAGGAAGTAAAGAAAGCTTATTGTAATTGTCTGATAGATCTGTGTGTAAATCTGAATCTATTGGAAAGAGCCTGTGTGCTGCTGGAATTGGCACTTGAACTTGGGATATATAGTGAGCTTCAGTTGAAATCTCCCGCACAGTGGTCTTTACATGTGAGGGGTCTCTCATTTGGTGCAGCTTTGACTGCTCTGCACATCTGGATGAATGATCTATCCAAGGCCTTAGAAGACGGGGAGGAACTGCCCCCATTACTTGGCATTCATACAGGTCATGGGAAGCATAAATATTCAGAGAGAGGGTTAGCAGCAGTTTTTGAATCCCATTTGAGGGAACTGAGTGCGCCATTTCATGAGACTCCAGATAAAGTCGGATGGTTTTTGACCACGAAAGTTGCTGCTAAATCATGGTTGGACTCAAGGAGTTCACCTGAACTGGTTGCTGCATAGCGTGCACAGAGATGGAGCCTTATCTGTATGGAATATTCTTTTTAATTAAATTTGCATTCCAATTGTCTGACATATCCGCATAATACATGTGCACTCATATGCATGTTCTGCCACATACTACTCGTTGCAGAAGGCTCTTATTCTGTCCATTGCTTCTATATTTTACTCCCTTTCATCTATTTTCTTCAATCACTGTTTAAATCTGTCATTTATTATTTTTTGAGCTATCATTTATTATTAGCAAATTTCTATTATGTTAGTGGCTTTGGATCTGAAACAATTCTTATTGATGCTATCCCATCCATGTTTGGTCTTTGTTGGGCTTCTATTGTGTGCCATATGATTGTGTTGGTGGTATTGGCTGATATGTATTAGGAAACCATGTCTTGTTCTGTAATTTGCTCTTCATTTTCCTGGTTCTATGTAACATATTAAAGATGTTAATCATCAGACATATTTGTGGATATATATGGATGCTCATCTTAGTTCTCTTAAAACCATTTAATGTGAATTGTCTCAAGTTAATTGCATAATACTCTTCAAATACATCATGACCTAGTCATAGTTCTACTTATAGATGACCCTGCATGGTTCTACTTATCAATCTCGGAGGTTGGATCGTGAATTGAAATCTACACTGGATAGATGGAGTCGAGAGGATCATGGGACTCTGGTTTCCCCAATACGCTAGGAGAGGCTTCCTGCCTAGCTCCGTCTCCCTTTTTGGGATTACAGCCTCCGCCCATTGAAGCCAACATCCTCTCCAACTCCTCAGCGTCGGAGTCGTAGGTGATCCGACATCTCTTCTGCAAAACAAAAGTCAGAATAGAAATAGAATATGGAAGAATCCGGAGACAAATCAATACTTACTCTCCCGAGAATCTAAGGTTGAGGAGAAGACTCCTCCTACGGTTCCCCCCTCTTCGGCCGTTTTGCTCGAGCCAGGTGCTTCTTGAGTTGCGCCTCAGGCTCCGGAGTCACGCTCTTTGACCGAGACTCTGCCTCTCGTAACGAGATGTCGTTCACGGGAGCACTCCCCTTCCTGACGGCAGGAGTTGGCACCTCATCGTCTCTACCTGATGCCGAGGGTCTCAGAACGGTTAGGGGCTCTGTGCCCCATCAGGTCCAATAGCCAGCTCCAGTTACGACGGTCATAATCAAGCTGGTACAGCTTCCTAACCCTTTCTTGGATCTTGTCGGGATCGACGCACCACTCCAAGTGAGTGGACCCCTATTCCACTTGGTCGGAACGCGCCCACGGTCAGGACTGAAAACTCACCTAGAGGGGGGGTGAATAGGTAATAGCTAATCTAATGGTCACTAAATGCGGAATTAAAAACTATTTAATGCAAACTAAAACTTCTTACACTAAACATCACGTATAACACAAGAGTGTAGCCGGATTCCCCGTGAAGGGCTCTGGACTAACTCCTCAAGATTCCTCTAAATAAGAGTTGAGGTGCCGCGTTGGCTCTCTTGATTAAATACAAGTATTAGCAAACACACCCCAAACATATAACAATTAAGCACAATATGAATATCAAGTATATAAAGATGAACACAATATAAGCATGCAAGATATAAACAAGTAAGAGAGAGAGTGAGCAATCGCAAACATGGGAGATTTGTTTCGAGGTTCGAGCACACTTGCTCTACATCCCCGCCTTCAACACTATGAAGGATTTCCACTAAAATCGATCCCACCGGATCACTCGGTGTCGCAACACCTACAAGCTCTTGGACTCCCTAGTCCCGTACACACCGCAAGCTCACTAGCTCGTCGAGGCCGCACCTCAAACAACAAGTTCGCACTCGAACTCAAAACACCGCGAACGCACTCGTCCGCCTCCTCAAAGTACAAGAAAGATCTATTGGTGATCTAAACACTTTGATCACCAATAAAAACTCTCACAATAACACTCCTATAGGTAGATATAGCAATGGATAGCTCAAGTGTTGTGTGAGAAAATAAGGATTGAAATGGTGGAGGAAAACTCAAGAAAATCACTTTTAAACACTCTTGATAAACTTCCCTTTTGATTGGAAATATTTGCTCTCTAAACAAGTGGGAAAAACTCTTAAAAGATGTGGGAAAAACTGGTGCAAAGCCACTTGAAAATCTTAGAGAAAACAGCCCCCAAAAGCCCCAATTTATAGAGATAGAAAAAACTAGCCGTTGGAGCCAGGATGGCCTGGCGGTTGACCGCCCGGTCGACCGGCCAACGGTCAGAAATCTGACCGTTGAGCCATCGGTCGACCGGCCGGTCGACCGAGACCCTGGAACAGAGAGCAGATCTCTCTGCCGGTCGACCAGCCCGGTCGACCGGGGCTTTCCAGAGTGCAGAAGCTCTCTGCGGTCGACCGGCTCTCCAGTATACACTGGCGTGCACGTTCTGTGCACGTCGGTCGACCGCCCGGTCGACCGACTTCAAGCGCGGTCGACCGGTCCGGTCGACAGGCATAAGCCAGGTCAGGGATTTTAAGGTAATGAAAACTTGACATTTTGGCTTAAATAAATCCCATAAAATCATGAAAAATCTACAAAAATAGTTTCAGTATAATACTTTGATAATCCAACATGCTTGAACAAAATCAAGACATGTTATAAACAATTTGAACTATTTTTGTAACTTGGAAATTTGGCTCAAAACAAAAAACTGTATTTTTTCCAAATTGGTTTTTTCAAAACTTATTTTTTCAAAACTTCTCCAAATACAAAAACAAGATATTTAAACAACTTTTAAAGCATAGAGTGTATGGATATGATCCACTACACAAACATGGTGAAATATCTATGTTTTTGACATTTAAGCTCTAAATACGGTTTTGGTTAAATACATGTAGACTTTGAATACCAAAAACTAAACCGGTATTTTTCCGAAATGAAAATTCTTTTCTAAAATGAAATCTCTTTTATGAAAACACATATAAATCAAGAGTGTGTGTGTGTAAGATATACTTGAGCAATCCACCAACTATTCTATCCTTTACATTTTAACTAAAATAAAATCTTATAAAAACAAACCTAGACACAAGTCTTGATCATGAAGGTCTTCACTTGAAGTCTTCTCATCTTCTTGACTTGGTCCAAACACGATCCATAGAGCTAGACTCCTCTTGAGTACTTGATGTGGTCTTGATGCACAAGCTCTTGAATCAAACCGTGCTAGCTTCAAAACTTGACTTTAAATCCTTTGTTGAAGCTATACACCTACTAAGATCTTGATCACAAATCTGAAACTAATTAAACACAAGATCATTAGTACTATAACTACATGAGTTGATCATCATCAAAACTAGAGTGATGGGCCTTTGGGCCAACAAGGACAACTTCCCAGGGACTAGAGACGCGAACGATGGTGTCGCGCCCCCTATGGTCGCTATCCACGAGGTTGATGATCAACCTGTCACATCCGCTCCAAGGAATGAAGGAGCAGGCGTCTTGATGAGTTTTCCTCATCCTATAGGTGACACGTAACTCTTCGACCCCGTACGCTTCAGGGGCGAAGAAAGCACAGAGGGCTTCAAAGCCCAAAACAGTTCGCCAGGCCCCCGATGTCAACTGCAAGGGTGGAACCTTGAAGCGGGCCAAGATATCTTGGACGAATGGGGTCAGTGAAAGTTTCACTCCCAAAGCCAAGATCTGGGGGTGGAAGTATACACTGTCAGTAGGAGGCGACATCGTTACGTCCGTTTCAGCGGGACACCGGGACATCACTCTACCTCAATATTGGAGGGTAGACGAACACCGTACATCGCCAAGTACTCGTCGACCTCCTTCTGGCCACGAAAGACACACGGTTTAGGATCAAAATCCATGGCCTCTCTTGTTCTGAGACCGACCCTCTTTCCTTTCTCCTCCATGGTGCCTCTGCTCCTTATCTCATCTCCGACGACAATGGATTTCCCTCTCGTCATTTCAAGGATCAATTGAAGGATTTGAATGCAAAGACTCAGAGCAAAAGAGAAGAAAGGTGAAGAGGCAGAAAGATAAAAGATTTCTAGGGTTTGTGGAAAGCTCTAGTTTTCAACTTTTCCCCTAATTTAAAAGCAGGCACTGACGTCACTGCAATGATGACTTAGGGTTAGGGCATCTTTTCACACATCAGTTAGCTCTAAATTTCAGCCGTTGCGTGAATCTCAACTCACTCTCATAGCTTCCAAACTACGACTATTTGCCCAAAGTACATGCAGACTGGACACGTGATGTGACTTTTGTCAGCCTTTACAGACGTGACATTAAATGCAAGAGCACAAGAAGACGCTCCGACTACTCAGTGAAAGGTCACGTCGGAGGATGAGATTAGCCTGCTTCCCTTCTTCTTGCTCAGAGACTGAGAGACTGAGACGGAGGGGGCATCTGTAGTGGTTAGATTTTGACCCTCATCAAGATCACAACACGTGTCTCGCTTCTTGGAGATATCGCTTCTGTGTTAGCGAGCCTAGCTCACATACAAGCCTAAGCTAGGCCCAAGAGAAAGCTTCGGTCCTCGCCCCGAGCCCACGTATGGTTAGACATTACTTACTCGGATCCACCACTTAACCAGAGTTGTACAACTCTCTGAGGACTCAAATAATCTTTACAAGTTTCCTTTTCGGAGCTACCTAAGGCTTCGACACGAAGATCCTCCGAAGTTTGCTACTCCTGCACTACTTACAGCTGAATGGCATGATCTCTGTAATTCTTGAATTCAGTTACGCTGTTAGAGCATCCTCACGTTCTAAACGTTATAACGACGCTACTTCAATGCAGGCTGTTATAGACACTGATGAATATCTCTGCATGACAATCCCTACAATCAAGCGGCGCGATTTAAGCTGTTACAAGGAAATCACAATGTGCCGATCGTGCTATTGCTGAGATCTGAAAAACCCGGCGTACATTAACAACTAGTTAAGTATTTATATAACTTTTTCTCCATCGAGAAGGGGGTTCGCTTTTGATTACCACCGAAAACACTACACACAAGTACTTTCCTCAAATAAGGATACTTATTCTCACGCTCGAGGGTCTTCAGCCCACACCACAATGGTCCTCCTGACCTGAAAGGTATTCTTTTCTTTTCTGTGTTTTTGTCAGGATCAATCGGGAGCGTCCAATCGTCTGTGTCGAAAATCCCCACATCTGGTAATGATTAAACACTGAATTTGATGTGAGTTTGAGGTCAACAATTCACTTAAAATATAATCATGAATAATGCTTTTCTAATTCAACTCTAACCTAAGAGAATTACTTGTGGGGCTAATGTCTTCGCTTGAGTTATATACAGGCGCATATCTCAGTAGGACTTGAGTTAGATTTAAGTTAGAAAGCTCAAGTTAGAATAACATCGTACATCCATCACAATCATTTCATAAATTTTTAATAAGGAATAATTTCCTATTTAGCAAGACACCAATAATTTCTCTCAATCAAGTCATCGATCTCACGAACATCTCCCTTTTAATTTAAGTTTTGACGGGACAAAAATTGGGTAAATAGTAAAAAGACCTCTCGTACTATTGATCATGTAGCTCTAGTACCCGTTGAACTAGGTTATTAGCAACAATACCTCCTGAGTTGACGGTGTTTAATATTTTTGCCCGTTTTGCATTTCCCTTTTTTGCCTTCCTCTTCATCTCCTCTTTTTCACTCCACTTCTCCAAAACTCATTTTTTAACCAAACGTAAACCATCTTTTTTCCATCTCCCTCTCTTCCCCCCTCCCTCCTCATCTCCCCATCTCCCTCTCCTCTCTTTCAATCCTCTCGCCTCTTCAAACTCATCATTTGATCAACCCAAGCTCCCCAAATCAAACTCTCTCTGTAACACTAGTACTAATACGTGTAAGAACTGTGACCATGTAACAGTGATACATCATATGAAATAATTGTTAGCCCAAAGGCCCATCACTCTAGTTTTGATGATGATTAACTCATGTAGTTATAGTACCAATGATCGTGTGTTTATATAGTTTCAGCTTTTCAATCAAGATCCTAGTCGATATTTAGCTTCAACAAAAGATTTGAAGTCAAGTTTTAAAGCTAGCACGTTTTGATTCAAGAGCTCGCGCATCAAGATCACATTAAGTATTCAGGAGGAGTCTAGTTCTTTGGATCAAGGTTTGGACCAAGTCAAGAAGGAGAAGAAGATTTTCAAGAGAAAGTTTTCAAGACTTAAGTCTAGTTTTGTAATTGTTAAGATTTTGTTTTTATATAAAATGTAAAAGATAGATTAGTTGTGGATTGCTCAAGCTCATACACAAAAAAAAAAAAATTTATATGTGTTTTCATAAAATAGTTTTAGTTTTAGAAAATACCGTTTTGCATTTGACCTTCAAAGTATACATTCTTATGTTTCATGATTAGATTTCATCAAAACAAGTTTATATGGTTTATATGTGTTTTGGATTTTATCCATACACATTGTTGGTTCAAATGTTTAGAAACTTATTTGATGTTTATATATTATGTGTTTAAGTTTTGTATTTATTAAAACTTATTTTAGAACCTATTGTCAATAACATAGATATTTCAACTTACATGTGTATTGGATCATATCCACACACACTAAACTTCAAAAGTGTTTAAAATATCTTGTTTTTGTATTTAAAGAAGTTTTGAAAAAATCATTTTTCAAATTGAAGATTGATTTTGAAAAATACAGGTTTTTGTTTAAGGCTAAATTTTTATATCACAAAAAAGGTTAAAAAAGTTTGTAATATGTGTTGATTTTTGATCACACACATGTGTACTTTAAAGTATTTCAATGAACTTATTTTTATAAATTTTATGTGATTTTATGAGATTTTATAAGACCAAGATTTAATTCCCAAAATTTCTGACCTGGCCTTCTGGCGGTTGACCGACTGGTCGACCGGGGCGTCGACCGATGTGCACAGATATGTGCACAGGCCTTGGCTTGAGGGCCGGTCGACCGGCCAGAGAGATTTGCTCTTTGGATCTTGCCTCGGTCGGTCGACTGACAGGTCAAGACCTAGGCGCGGTCGACCGGGTGGCCGACCGGCAATCCCGTTGGCTGGTCGAACGACAGGTCATCTGGCCTGCGGTTTGATCCCAACGGCTATATTTCTGAACTCTATATAAGGGGGTTGTTTTGGTTAGTTTCATACAAGATTTGAAGAGGGTTTGTAATACCCCGTTCCCGGAATACGTACTTAGTTGCGTATTCAGTTTTTCGATCGTATTTTTCGATTTACTTCCTGTATTTGACCGATTTCAGTTTTAAAAATCATTTTCTAATATTATATATTTTCTATGATTTTCTGGAATTTTCCTGAATTTAATTAAATATTTTCAAAACCGGTGTCGACCAGTGCCGCTGATCGATTCTCGGATTTTTAATTCACAAACAGTTAGGAATTTCTAGAAGGTCCTTTAGACTTTATTTCTTAGAATCATATTTTCTATCTAAATACTTTTTCTGAGAATTTTATGAATTTATGAAAATTCCAACGGAGTCGGTAGATAACTGATTCCGAGATTTTTAGTTTTAAAACCATAAAGTATTTCTTCAAACGGATTTCACTATGAGTCTTCATATATTATTTTTGATTTTTGGTAAAATTTACGAGTCGTTCCGAGATACTTGAATTTCGGACGATTTCGGTATTTTCCGAAATGTTTTCCGTATCCTCGACTTAAACCCGGGAATCCATGTTTTCAATATTTTCTATTTTTAATTCCAAGAGAATATCTTCATTTATAATTTCTTTTCCTTATTCCTTTTTCTTAATTTCCTTCCTTCCTCCACAACCACAAGCTTTTCCATTTTCCAAAATTCCAAATTTTTCCAAAATTACAACCTCCACTCATTCCCACCTACTTCCTCATTTAATGCATCTCTTGCTCTCTCTCTCCCATGGCCAGCCAAGTGGCCAAGAGAGGGACACTCATCTCCTCCCCTATTTACACAAAACCCCCTCTCAATTACCTTATTTACACCTCCTTTACAAAATCACAATCCTATATAAACTTCCTTTACATTTCTATTACTCTTTTCTTCACTTCAACAAAGAATTAGCCTTCACCATCTCCTCCTCCATCTCAACCTCAACCACCTGCTTCCAAAACAACACCACAAGATCATCATCTCCACCTCAAGCAACCATTTTGGAACTTGGATCGTAGCTTTCTTCGCCGCCAAAGATCACCTTGGTGCTATTCGTCGACAACGATCTTATCGAGTGCATAAAGCTTCGATTAACCAATCCTAGTGAGTATTTTTACTCACCAAGACTTGTCTAATTCCTAGCACACTTGTGTTCTCATATCCTGTATATTTACACCTTCAAAATCATGTTTTTAGACCATCAAACACAACCACCAGAAATTCTGTTCTGTATTCTGTTTCCCCACGATTAGTCGACTTGACCTAGGTATTAGTCGACTAACCCATCTGTTTTGAAACGTAACCTTTTCTGGAACACAGTTTTAGTCGACTAATTCAGACTGTTAGTCGACTAGAAACCACTATTAGTCGACTAACCTTTCCTCCCTAGTCGACTACTTTTTCCTGAAATACAACATCAACTCTCTGTATCCCAGATTTAGTCGACTTAAGTATCTGTTAGTCGACTTGTAGTCACTGTTAGTCGACTACCCTTCTCCCTAGTCGACTAACTTTCCCTGAAACAGAATCTCAACTCTCTGGAACCCAGTTTTAGTCGACTAATTCAGACTGTTAGTCGACTAGAGACCCCTATTAGTCGACTAACCCTTCCACCTAGTCGACCAATTTAGGCTGTTTGTTATAGTTGATTTCTTTTCTGAATTTGGATCGTACCCTTGATACATATGTGATATATTATCCTTGTTTATGCTTCATAACTGGTACTTCATGACATGTTACTTGATGGACATTACTTCTTGTTACTCCATGACTTATTATTGCGTAGTCTCGTTCCATAACTTGTTAATGAATGAATATCACCACTTATCATGCCATCACTTGAACCAAGCATGATACACTTGACTTTTGTATAAAATGGACCAACTTATATTGGGTCGGGGGAAAACATGCGGATATCGATATGTGTTCGTGTTTACAGTGGTTTTTAGGAATGTTGTGCAACTCATGTTCCGGTCTGACCTGTGGGCCACCAGGGGACCGAGGGGAGTGCTTGCTCCCTCCTTACTGGTACCATCATGATAAGGGCATACATAAGTCCCTCCTGTTAGCCTAGCGGCTGGCTTCCGTCACCAAGCAACGGAACAATCCTGGACCGTTATCCCGGGCATGTACGGGATCCACTGTAAACATAGTTCGTCGGTACAACCGCTGGTTTCCAATAACAACCTTGCTTTATTAGGATATGGATCTATGTGCGCTGGGACGCTGGGTCACATAGCTAGATATCACAGTAAGACAAGTAATAATAATAATAGACTCTAACTGTGGATTCATTGTATTCTGATTTTATTGCTTCATGCTTCCATTATTCGTTGATTGATATTCATATTACTGTTCTAACTTCCTTATCCTTGTTTTATAGCCATTTGGCTGTAGCCTGTTCATTGTTGGGAGGTCCTGACTCCCTTGGATTTGTATGTTCAGGTTCTGAAGCTTGGATCGAAGTGGAGCCATCCACAGAAGATCGAGCTTTCTTTAGTGAGCAGGCCGAGTAGCTCCAGTCCTTGTGCCAGATCTCTCTTTTGACTCACGGAATCTTCATCCTACTCGTGAGCACTTTGGGTTCATATTGTATCTTTTACTTTTGGACTTGGTTGTGATAAAGATACATGAAATGTGTAATATTTTATCATATCTTGTGATAACTTGTACTTGTACTGTTAAGTTGGCATATGTATGTATATCACGCTTTGTCGTGTACTCTGATCCTTGTTGTACTAAATGCTTAGCGTATATACGTGGGGGCATTTTCTGACCTACGTATATACGTCGCAGTGACGCCCCCGTATCCGTGGGATCGGGGCGTTACAGGGTTTTTGAGCCAGTTTTTCCTACCTTTCTCAGAGGTTTTCCAACAAGTTTTAGAGCTTAAATTCTATATCAAAAGAGTGTTTACAAGAGTGATTCTCTTGTGTTTTCCAAAAAGTATTTCTTGAGTTTTTCCTCCACAAATCTATCTTAGTTTTTCTCACAAAAGTTTGAGTTTTTTTATTGCTATCTCTATCCTATAGGGGCTTTGTTATGAGAGTGTTTTGGGTGATCAAAGTGTAGAGATCACCAAGTGTTCATCTTTGTAATTAAGGAGGCGAACTTGCGGGTTCGTGTTGTGTCGAGTTCTTGTGGGAGCTCGGTGTAGAGGTGCGACCTCGGCAAGCTAGTGTGCTTGCGTGTGTTGTTCTTGCGGGAACAAGTGAGGGACTTGCGGGTGCAAGAGTTCTAGTGTGAATTCGTTGTAGGTGTTGCAGCATCGAGTGATCTTACGGGATCGTTATAGTAAAAATCTTTCATAGTGTTGAAGGCGGGGACGTAGAGCAAGGGTGCTCGAGGCTCGAAACAATTCTCCCGTGTTTGCGATTGCTCATCTCTCTCTCTCTCACTTGTGTTTATATGTCTTGCATGCTTATTGTTTATCTCTTTATATGCTTGATATATTTGTGCTAAATTGATATATGCTTGGGATTGTTTGCTCACACTTGTATTCAACCAAGAGAGCCGTAGTGGCACCTCAACTCTTAATCTAGAGTAATCTTAAAGAGATAGTCTAGAGCCTTTCACCGGGAATTCGGCTACACTATTGTGTTATACCTTGTGTGTTAGCTTAATAGCTTTAGTTTGCATAAATAGTTTTTAATTCCGCATCATTTGTATTAGATTAGCTAGTACATCTATTCACCCTTCTTTAGATGTATTTCAATAATAGTGTCCAGGAACATGCTGTAATAGTGGTCAGTATGTCAGTGGTATGTGAACATGAAATAAGAGACATCTAATGTAACAATATATGTGTAGCGGTGATACAGGTACATGAAATGACAATGTGCAGTGTAATAAGTGTATACACAAAGTATAATATCCAGTGTACTAGAGTGTCTAGTATTTTAGATGATACAAGTACAAACTATAACAATGTTCATGTACTGGTGATACTAGTACATAACATAATAGTGATTTGGTGTAGTAGAATGTTCGTGTACTGGTGCCAATATCAAGGTGACATGAACTTGTGTCAGCTTATTATTATCTTGTTGTAATGATTTTAAGATTCTGAACATGGTCGATATCATACAATTACATACACTACCATATTTAAATATAAATCTGGGTTTTCTTTTATCGTCTTTGTTTTTCATTGATTTGCAAAGGGGAAACTTAAAAAAGGGTCGAGGAGCTAAATTACAAGTAACACAAAAGATTACAAGTAGATCTCCTCTGAGATTCTGGAGAAATGTGCCGGTAGGAGTCTGGTCAGCGCGCGATCATTTTGTCCCTTTGACGATGCGAGCGATGAGATTCCCTTATCGCCTGGTTCGGGGAATCGGAGAACAGAAGGTTGGTAGAACCCTCTTGTTACTTCTCAAAACTGCCTCCACTTAGGAATTCCTTCTCGCCTAGTTCCGGAAATTCCTTGAGAGGAAGGAAGATATTAGGGTATCAGCACCCCGATTAGAAAAGTAATTCTCTGAATTCTTAGAAGCAAGAGAATAGATCTCTGTTTAGCCGTCTCTCTGTTTTTTCAGCCTCTTGCGTGTTTGTGCGTGGTGGTCTCTGGTCTTTGCGTCTCTTCTTCTGGAGGTGGCTCTCCTTGTGCCCCTGGTGGGCTATTTATAGGGAGAGCAGGGGTATAATTGTCCCTTGAAAATATGGAAACAGATTGAATCAAATCTGTTTAAATCTGGAAAGTAGCCTTGCTGCGAGGCTAGAATCAGCTTTCTGCGAAGCTAGAAGTAGCAGGTAGGTCGGTCTCCTGATCTGTTTTGATCCTTTCCATATAATTGGAAGATCTCTCCTGATTCTCTTACTCGTTTTAGGAGAGTCAAGAGATTATGGCAATCAACTGCCAAATTTGATCTCAGATTTGATCTTGATTGGATTTAATCTTGATCCTGATTAGATTGATCTCATCTGGAGATTTAATTAGTCAAAGGTTGACCATGACAGCGGAGCTGCCGCGTCGAGCTCACAGCAGAGCTGGAAGACGCATCTGGCGAAGTCAGAAGAAAGCTCTTCAGCGGAACTAGATAACATCTGTGGCGAAGCTACCGAACATCCTTGCGTGTTGTTTCAAGCGAAGCTAACTCTCTCTGCGGAGTTAACTGAGCACTTCAGGCGAAGTTATAAGTTAGCTTCCTGACGGAGCTGTGAATGGCTTCAAGGCGAAGTTGGATGATCTTAGTCTCTCAGGCGAAGCTATCCCTTTGGGCTCATGTGATGCTAAGTGTTAGCATCTTAGACCTGCATAGGTCTGTTTAGAAACAATCCGGGCTCACTGTCTGCTTCACTGGATCAGTAGAGTCCAAGTTGCTGCTTTGTCCCTCGGGGATGGGTGAAAACTGGTCGTCAGCTTATCTGTCACTTGTCTTTTGTAAATGTCAACAAGTACAGAATTGGTCGTCAGCTTGTCTGTCACTTGTCTTTTGTAAATGTCAACAAGTTTAGACATTGTTCAGGCCAGTCAGAATCTTATCTTTTTTAAAGTGTCAACAGTCTTTTAATTACTCAATATAAATTTACAGATAATAAATCAAGAAAAAGAATGATTTATTATTAAGCGTGTTTAAAGAGCAGTCATGCATTTTCTAATTAAAGTGTTTATTATAGTATTTTAACAATAATTACAATTTATTAAATAATAACAGGAATTTACTAATAATCTTGGTTTATTTAAATAAAGCAACCAATTTCACTCAAAAAAAATACAATTTATAAAATAAAAAACACACATAGCTGCTACGAGAGTGTAGCTCTCTTTCCGACGATCGCAACGGTTCTGAAATTGTTCAAATCGGATACCAGATGCAATATATATCACCCGAACACCAAACATAAGAAAAATAGGTTAAATATGTAATAAAAAGATCTAAAGTGCAATTATTAGAAATTGCAAGAGATTTATATGTAAAATTACCTTTATTGGGTTTAGAAGCGGGTTTGGGCTGATATTGGGTCGGGTTTGCATCCAAAACCCATACCCTAAACTTAAGTAATAGGGTACATGGGTTTCAAAACCAACCCAAGAGGGTTAAGGGGTTCAGGTTCACACCCAAACCTAACTACAAGCAGCAGTTGCTGCTGCCGCGCACGCAAACCGGCCAGCCTCGAGAGGGGCCCGCTGGCGGCGCGACGGGTAGGGGGGTAAATAGAAGAGGGAATCAAGGAGGAGAAGATTGAAGAGAAAAAAGAAAGGAGAGAGAAACATGGAAAAAAGGGAAAATAGAAGAGAGGAAGGAGAGGCCAGGGCTGCCGATGGCCTGGGCCTGACCTGAGGCTCTCACGGCTGGGGTGAGTGAGTTTAGAGAGAGGGTAGAGAGAGAATATAGGTGAGAATTAAAGGAGAGAGAAAGAGACAGAGATTTTGGGGGATTTTATTAATTAAGGAAGAAAAAGAGAGATTTTGAAAAGAGATTTTAAAATGGAAGAGAGAGAGAGATGGCGGTGGGAAATATGTCGGTGAAAGGAGAGGCGGTGGGAAGGCTGAAGAAGATTGGGGAAAGAAAAGGAAAAAGAAATTAAATTTTTTTTATAATATTATTTAATTTTGTTCGAAATTTGACTAGTTCCGAACGGTTCTCAAAATTCTGTAAAATAGCAAATATTACGCGGAGGGGGAATGTGAAATCAAATTCTAGAAATCCTGTTTGGTTTGCAAGTTAAAAATCTTGAACTATATCGCCGATACGGGGTGACACAGGTTTGACCGAATTTTTGATAAATTCAGAAAATTTTTAAAAATATCGTAACATAGATAATACGATTTTAAGACACAAGGTGAAAGCAGATTCTCAAAATTTAACCCCGTTTGTGAATTAAAAATAGTAGAGCTAGTTACCGGTTCCGATCGACACCGAATTCAAAGATTTTCTAAAATAATCCTGAAATTTTTTAGAAAATTCTGAAAAATCTAAAATATTGAAAAATAATATCTGAAACTGAAACCGGCTCAATCTAACTACCAGGAAGGTCAAATCAACTTTGTACGCCGTATTGAGTACTGATTCTGTGATACGTACATCCAAGATCAGGGGGTTACACTCTCCCTCTTCTCTAGCTCTCTTTTCTCCCCTCTTCAAAATCTAGACCCATACTCAAAACTAATAAACTTTTGCTTTCTCTCTAAACCCAATCCAATTTCTCTCTCCTATACCCAAACCCAAACTCAATACCCACTAGTTCCAAGTTGTTGTTGCTGCAGTTGCTATTGCATAGATGTTAAATATACAACGAGAGCAGTGAATCTGAGACTACTCTAGAGAGAGAGGAGAAGAAGAAGAGTTGGGTAAAATTGGAAATATAAATTTGTTTTACCCAACCGCTACGCGAGAGGGTATTTCTTCTAATAACTTAGTTCAAGAGTTATTGGTGCCCGCTTGTCAATAGTAAAGAGGTCTTTTTGCAATTTACCTAAAAAATATTAAGAAATATAATGCAACTTACAAGACAATACGTTTCTCTAACAAAATCACATCGTAGTATGAAGACTGTGGATCCTCTTCTCAGAAGAAGGTGAAAGACTTGTTATACCCACCATTATAGATAGTTTGCGAGCATCTTCTAGATAACCATTTGTCCAGCCATAGAAAGGTATCACTCCCCAATTAATTTGCTCTTACTCAAAATTTACCCCTTGTTGTTTCGGCTATTATACTACAGTAAATTATGACCCAAAAGTCCAAAGGCAATCAAAACTGCACTGATCTTCACTAGGTGACAGATCTGGTATTCAGAAGTTCACTCATGAGCTTCTGCTTGGTAACCTTAGTAGTAGGAGTACAGTCTGCAGGCCTACCATTAATTGGTTTTAAAAACTTGATACTCTTTCTCATAATGCAAAACACTTTGGCTCCAGTCATATATGGCTTTCCGCCCTCTTTCCAGTATCATTAAGAAACTCCTCGAAAGAAGGGGGAAAAAGTTTCAATAAGAAACTGTTGGTCTATTTCTCCATTCAGTAAATTAATTGTTCTATTGTACACTGCATTTATTGTTTATTCTTTTCAAGTCACATATATCAGTAGAGGTTCTAGATATGTAAAGATACATTCACCGTCCTCTTTGACAATATCTGGATTCAAAATCTGTTACAATCATCTTTTCCGCCATCCCTTCCTAATTATTGATTTTATTTATTTTTTTTTTAACTTGTGTAATGTTGGATGCCATACTAACTAATATGTGACAAACACTCCCTTTCTCTTAAGTATGGAGTAGGCTTGCTTTGTCTTGATTCTTATAAAAATCCTGGACCATAATTAGTTTAATAATTTTCTATAAATCATTTTCATACTTCCTATCCTAGTATTCTTCAATCTCTATTGATTTTCTTGTGGCAATGTTGGAGTCTTATGCTTGGGACATCTTTCTAACAACAGAATTCTGTGGTTTGCACTGCACCAATTCATACAATCTCAGTTAGCTTCTTGACTTACATGTTCTACTATTGCCACTTTTAACATCTCAAAGTCATTTCCATTTGATTGACTTTTACTTCCTAGATTTCCACCAAGCATCTTAATCATTGTTGTGTCATTTTAGATTTCTGGAGCCTTCTGACTGACTAGCATTCAAGTAAAGAATCACACTTCTCTTAAAGCAGGTACAAATAGTTTTCTCTAGATTTTAATTATGTTTAATGATCATGGAACATGTAGAGGCAAATCCAATCAACCAATCATGATACTTGCTACTTGCTACTTTGTCCATTCTCTCCCACCTTTAGTTCATTTTCCTGATAATGCAAGTGAGTAATAATAAGAGAGGCCCTAAAAGAAATTTGCTTTGCCAGGCTTAGACCTAGAGTGGAAGGCCTGGGGCTAGACTAAGGGAATCTCGGAGAGGAATAAAGACATGTTCTGGCTCACAAATCTTGTAGGTTAACTATAATGAGATTATACATATGCAGATTATGGAGAGTTTTCTCTGACCCTGCCCCCGTCTCTGAACTCAATTCTCACCCCATGACAATCACAGGTTTCATGCAGGTGATTTTTTTTCCAGAAGTTTTATTGCCAAACCTATGCCCTCTGACGAGATCTAGAGGTAACTATACAGAGATGTAAGTTTTGGTCGCACTTTGTGGGAGTAGAAACAAAGCAACTATGTAGACTGGAGGATAAATTATGCTATCAAAATTTTAAAATTTTCAACATCATATATACTTTCATGCAAAAATTAACTGAAGTTGCTTGTAAACTTAGGTATTATCCATAATAAAGTGCAAATTCTCATTAGAAATCCTCATGATGATGTGTTCTAACTCTTAACTTGCTAACAAGTTAACTTGCACAACTTATTTTACTTCATGCTTACCTCTAAGCGGTTTTGATGGATTAATTGTACGGTGCTCCTCGTTAATCAAGTTTTAACCATGCTTTGAAAAACTTTTGGAGACAAGTCTAATGATGGCCAAGGATTCATTATGAGGCAACTGTCACTTTAGAGGTTAGCATGGTTAGTGCAGTACTTAGTAGTTAGTAACCATAAATTTTCTTTCCTCATTTACTTTGTTTTTGAAATAGCTTTCCAACTCACAACACTATTTTTCTTTTATGTTTTTATCGTCTTCTTCTCTATCTTTCACTTCTTGTTTTCTTTTCTTTAACTTTTGATTCTTTCGAAACCTAGAACTCGTTAATACTAACGTGACACACCATTAATGCTTCTATCGCCTCCCGTCACTGTGGATTCGACCCATATAGCCACTTTGCTATAGCGGAAGTATCGAGGAAGCTAAAACACACACACTTATACTCTTATTTTCAAAATATACATTTCAGTGCACGGTTCCCCTCCGATCAGAATATACACCACAACAAAATCCAATTAACTCATATACACATCTTTTATACATTGTCAGCCTAAACAGATATTGTGGCATGAAAGAAACCAACCAACCAAGATACTCTATCTTAACCATACAACATGTTAACATCTCTTCTGACATTATCGCCTTATTTTTTTTCTCCTTTAGCCGCATCCTTAGATACAACTTGGCCATGCGGTTGCTCTTGCTCAATTTCTAAACATGTAAACTGATATTTTCTATAGAGAGGGAGGGATGGTTTCTAACTTGTGCAAAAAAAAAAAAAAGGAATTGCACTCTATTGTTTAACCATACAAGGTACATTCGTAACTGAGATGGAACTAATTAATTATAAAAAACATTTTAAACAAATTAATGTAATGAAAATTTTAAATAAATGATTAAATTGTGAGCATGATTATATTATTTGTGATTTTTTTATTTATTTGATACTGTATTATCAGGTGCCTCCAATGTCTCACCATGTTAACCATGTTAAGTAAAATATTATCAGTTATGATAATGTAAAAATAAAAGGGAAAAAAATATAGAAATTTGGATCACTGCTGTCTACTATTAGATAACAAAATAGTGGCTATCCTTTGTACATTACAATTGATACACTGTAAGTTTTTTTATTGTTTGTAGATTTTTTAATAAATATAATTATTTATAGTTAGCTTTGCTTGCTTATTTATCTTATATTTCCTTATATTAATATGATGAAGATGTAAATTTTACTGTTGAAATCCATCCAAAATGTCTGAATCCACTACTAAGTTATGAACACCTAAGTCACAGTAGTTTTGTGAGAAACACACAGCCCGCACAGGACACATATACAAAAGAAAATTATTGTGTTTGGACTCTAGGAATGGTACTGTCTTGCAAACATTATTCATTATGTCTTGCCGCACATGTAACAACCTTTATAACTCCCTTGTTTTCTATCAGTCCATATGATACCATCTCTGTACGAAGATAAAAATTTATGTGAATCATACAAATTTCCAACCTGGGAAAAACTTAATTGTTTCTTTAATACCCAAAACATCTCTGATTTATTCTTGTTGCCAAAAAGGAAATTTTACTTTAGTTCATGTAATAATAACAGCAAAAAATTAGAGATTGACGGAGGCTTCAAATAATAAAAGAAAGTTTTTTAGTGTTTATTGTAAAACTTCTAATTATTGGCTACTTTTTTCCCCTTAAAGGAGACTTCAGTGAGTGTAATGGATATATGAGTTAACTAAAATATTGATGAATGAAGGAATTAATTATTGTTCTCTCTCTCTTTTTTGAACACAAATTATTGTTCCCTTTTTTGTGTGCATGGCTAGGGGTGGAAACGGCTTCATCTGGGTCGGATCTTACAAGATCTACTTGCAAATCCATTATAACTAGGATGCACTTGAGGATCCAAACCTACTAACAAAACTAAATCCGCTAGAGAATTTAACTTCATTAACATACCAGATTTAAATTCGAAATTGTGGAAACAACTTTAATGATCCAAACCCAGAACTTCATGTCAGATGAGGATTTGGATCAGGTTGTCAGATAATCAGGCTTCATCGCCGACCCCTATGTGTAGCTTAGTGGGTAATTTTCCCCCTCTACTGGAAGAGACAGAGATCTCGATCAATTGATGATCTTCGTGTTGTCTGCCCATGGGGTCAGTTCATGAGGGCATTGCCCTCAAATGTAGTGATATTTGAAGTGAAGTGCTCCTGTAAGTCCTGTGGTGATTCTTGATCTCCTCTGCAAAAGGAAGATGGAAGAGTTCCAAATTGTTTTCTCAGGTTCATTGTGATTTTCAAATGTGATCTTATTTTTATGATTCTACCAGCAGATGGATGAGTACTGTTTGGTCAGAAGTTTCACTTTGTCCTTGTTTTCATTCGTCGAACTTAACATGTTATAGATTTCACCTATGTTGTTCATCCTTCACCTTACATTAGTCCTTAAAGAAACTTCTGAAATGGTGCTTAATGGAAGAACAGGTCCTCTATATCTTCTGCTTGTTGGTCAGTGAATCATAAACTAAAAGAGGCTTTGGAGTGAGGAGGTAGGATTTTATACAACCAGCTATTGACATTTACCACTTGTAGCTTGTTTCTACCACCATCTTGTTTTTTTTTCCTTTTGTAAAAAAGAATGATAGTTGAAATTTGTTAAGTTTCAAGCGGTAAATGTCAATGTGCTAGTTGTAGAGGGTCCACTTCTAAACTTCCTTGTAGTTCCATCATTTGGTTTGTAGATTTGTGCTAGTTGTAAATTTTTCTTTATAGGGTTTTTAGAATATGCATCCTTGTGTTTTTAGAGAAACAACATATTTCACCTTATCTTATGTACATTTTCCTAGATGACTTCTTGTTTTTGAAATATTATGCAAATATGCCCTTCTGTGAATTTGATCTCAATGGAAATTTGAATAAATGATATTTGTAAGGAACTATAATATGATTGACATAATTTCGGCAACATAGAAAATAAAAAAACCCTACATCTCAATGCCATTTCAATAAGAACATAGTTCTGCTGCTTATTAACCTTAACAGTAATTTTGGATAAATTAAAATGATATGCTTGCTAAAATAGCACTGAAATTGATAAATTGAGCTACTCATTTTGTAAACAATCAAATTAACTTAACCAATGATGTACTTTGTTAAAACTTGCTATTAATTTATTTCCATCAAGTATTGGTTGGTGAAAGGGTATATTTGTAAATAACTTGAAAAACAAGTTATGTATGTGGAATAGGCAAACCCAATAAACCCAAACCCATTCAATTATGGGTTTAAGTCAAATGGGTAAGGCATGTGGATCTAAACCCGACCCGTTAGGAGCCCAAACCTGTTTCTAAACCTAATAAAGGTAAAATTACATCTAAACCCTTTTGTAAATTCAATTATTACAATTCAGACCTTATTATTGCATATTTAACCTATTTGTTATGATTTTAGTGATCAGGCGATAACTTGAGCATCTGGGATCCGATTTGGACGATTCTCGAGCCGTTGCGCTCGTAGAAAAGAGAGCTACATTCTCATGGTCACTTTGTGAGTGTTTCTTTAATAAATCATATTTTATCATGTTTAATTAAATTAATTGCTTTATTTAATAAATCATGATAATTAGTAAATCACTATAAATATTATTTAATAAATTATAATTATCAGAAAATCTCTATAAATAAAGATGTGTTAGTGATTACTAATATTTTAGGATGAGTCTTAATTTAAAATAAACATATAGATGAATTATTATATACATTGAGTTATTATGAGACAATGGATATAAAGGAATTCTGTAATAATAACCAAATTAATAATTATTAAAATGATTGTGAAGAGTTTGAAGATAGAAACTTGCATACAATTCACTTGCAATATCGACCATAATAATAATAATAATAGTAACAAATACTCTATTACACATGGTTCTGTTACATCTACATCGGACACTGTTATTTCATATCCATCTATCACAGTTACAAAGATATTGTTACATGTACACTGATATATGGATACTCTATTACATTAGAAACTGTCACTATTACATAGATTCTTGACACTGTTATTTCATGAGCTAGTATTACTGTTACACGGACACTGTTATTCTATATACTAATATCATCGTTCCACTGACACTCTAGTACTCTGAATACTGTTATTTCATGTAGACACTTGTTACACTGAACACTGTTATTACATGTACTTGTACCACCGATTACACGAATACGTTACATTTGTATTTTATATACATGCATCATCGTTACATTAGTACTCTACACTGTTATGATATGTACTTGTCACATGAATTTATTTGCTTTTGATTATTCTTGTATTCATGTTGCATGGATCGCTATTCCTGTTACGTGGTTTATTGTTACATGCATACTCATGTATCCCTGTTACATGACTATTACATGCTTGTTTCTTGTAATCCTGATACTGATATGATATTCTTGTTACTGGACATGTGAGCTGTTGATATGCGATGTGTGAAACTAAGTGTCATGTGGATCTAAGCCACGGGGCCACCTCTAAAATCCTACATCTCTTATTTCTCGTTATCTTGTTTCATGTTATCAATAAGCTCATGTCCTGTTATAGTGTTACATGTACCATGCACTGTTCTTGTTCATGATACACTATGTAATTTAAATATAATAAATATAACATAAGGATGGAGAGACTTGACGGTTGATTAGGTCTTATCGGGTGGATGTCTGGATCCATTATAGTCCCACTGCAGGGACGGGGTAGTGCTAGCTACCATCTGTTATCACTCGTTGAGCTTCTGTTTCCCGTTATTTGTTCAGCCTTAGGGGGTTGGCCCTGGTCTCAGCAGCTAGGGGTCTGTTTAAGGCCGTGATCCCGGGTATGCACGGGATACACCTACCCGATTAGAGCTCCTTGGCCATTGGATTTTCAATTAACATAATAAAACAATATAAATAATAGTGACATCAGGAGCGCTTGTTATTTGGTCACTCCCTTGTTCGGATAATGGTACCCGTATGTCATATTCGGATGGGTTCATCTGGAGTGTAGGCTCTGGTATGAATTGCCAGTGGTATGAGACACTGAAAGAGATTGATTAAAATATCAGACGGTACTGATTGTTATTATTGTATAAATAACATGACTTGCTCGATACATGTATTTTATTGTCCGTTTATACTTGTTACATTTCAGGTATCTTGTTCACCATCATGTCGCATGTATCTCGTGTTACACTTCCTAATACTTGTTACACTTCATGTGGAGACACTATTCATGTACATGAATACTCTGCATTCCATGTATTCTCTGTAGACACATTGTTACTGTATATGGTTATTATGCGCACTTCATGTATAAATGTTCATAATAACCATGATCCCCTCATGCTATTGTTATTATTAATACAAGTTAAAATATGGAATATGTATAAGGGTTTAGATGCTGAAGGCCCCTCTTTATATTTAAATAGTGGTTAATAAAAAATTGAACCAAGCTAACTCCTCTGATCGATTATAGATATTAAAAGAGCGATAATAAAAATTGAATCAGGCAAAATGGACTGGACCACCTCTTTTGAATTTCGAGAATTTCGAGAAATTTTTATGTCACAACCGATCAAATGTTTCATCTTGGCTGTTGATGCCTTAAGGAACTGGTACAATCACGGTATGGAAATGGTTGAAGTAAGAGTTTCTTTTTTTCTTCAGGGAAGCAACTGCTTATGTGTGTGGCATGTTTTCAGTTGAAGTGGCTAAAGGGGATTCATCGTCTCTTTATAATTTGACATTACTAATTGGTATTTATTGGTATTTGTTTCGTTCTTCTATGACAATTTATGTACAAACCTGCAGAACTAATTGCTTCTTCTTTTTTTTTCAGTTTTATTCTTTTGGATTCTGAAGCACTTACATTTTGTATCTTGCAGTCTATCAAGATTTTTTGTGACATCTCTGGTTTTCCGCAAGTTGATGATAAAAGGTGAAAATATCTAGTGAAGCTAACAGTGTCTCTCCTTCAAGAAAAGCTATTGATCTTCTGATTTTTATGGCGGATGCATGATATAATTATGGTCCATAAACTCTTACAGATGATATGGAGTGATAATCAACATAAGACGTGCATCTTATTGTTATCGGCTTTGTATCTTATTGCGGCCAGATTGTTCAGAGGATTCCAGCTCTAGACAACCGTTTGTTCTCTGGCTGATTGGCTCGAACAAAAGATGTTCTACAATTTATCTGCTGTTCCTTGAAAACTTGTGACCTGTGTATAGTATCACAAACTACGACCCATGGTTCAAAGACAAATCGGAAATTGTTTTCATATATCAAAGTCTTATGTAATCGTTTGCTTATAATCTTACTCCTTATTGTCCTCACAAGCATGAGCAACAAATTTCAGCCTTCTGATAGTCTAATACTCTCTTCATACTAATTCTGAAATGGTTTAGGTCCCAGCCCTTGATTCGGGCATGACTAAACAAAGGATTGGTAATGAAAGAGAAGAATCTTTTGTTTATGCTCGATAGAGATTTGTTAGACTAATCAGACGATTGTTAAAGAGAAGAATCTTTCGTTTCTGATGGAGACAATCTGTGACAGAAGGATTCGAACCTCCTAAAAGTATTAGAAATTGTACAAAACATGTCTTCTTACTAGCTTCCAGCTAATTAGTCGGCTATTAGAGGGAAAAAAAATTATTTATTGTGAAAGGATTGTATAATTAATTTCTTGGGTCACCCAAATAAATACAACAAAGCCATCTACTTTGCTCATCTGTTTCTCTTCGAGGAATCAAATGGTATCTGCCATCTTTGTCCCCCTCAGTTGCTACTCCATCAACTTCAATCCAGCAAGTCATCACTGGAAACCTACTTAAAATATAATCATACATTAACCACAAGCAATTTTCTAATTATTTCATAAAGGAGTAGTTTTTCATTTACCAACAGCACTACAATAATAATAATCTTTGGTTTAAGTTTAGAAGAGAGATAATGCAAGTTACATGATAATACATGAAGATTGTGGTTTCTCTTCACATAAGGTTCACTTGTGCCCACCATAAGCCACCTCACAAGCATAGAATCAAGCAAGTAATAAACAATAAACAATTTAAATTAATATTAATGTGTGTGAGAGAGAGAGAGAGAGTTAACAAATTCCAAACACAAACACGATGATTTTTTATAAAGAGTTTGGCTCCTTCGCCTACATCCGTTGTAGCTAACGGCTTTCGATCAGGATTTTCAGTTGGCACAAAGTTGAAGCTTGAATAGAACGAGTAATGCTATTAAAGTTGACACATAGATTGTAATTAGAACTCAAACCTGCGGCCCACTCTTACTTTTTTACCAATAAGCTAGGTCTCACTGGCCATGCGGCTAATCTTTGATCAATGAAAAAGTTTGTTTAGGGGTTCAACAAAAGTTGGTGTGTACATGGAGGATTTGAAAGTATAGCAGTTGAAAATCTCTCTGTGAACCTCCCTTACAATAGCTGAATACTGGTTATAAATCATGAATAATCAAATACATGATTAGAGTAAAAAGTATGGATAAAAAATCAGAGTCAAACCAATCAAGAACCCAAAAAAGATGTGATACAGAGGAAAAAGATTATAGATCGTTTTTAAAAAAATACAAATGATCATAAAATGATTCTATGCATATATCAAAACAAAACCAATATTATGACATCAGAAACATACACAAAACGTGATACATACATGAATAGAAGTTCCAGCAAGAAATTCACATAAAAAACAACAACTCATGCCGGCTCTCTGATTCAATATCCTTTAGACATATTTATCCGAAGAAACAAAAGAAGAAAAAGAAAATGTATTTAAAAATCATGGATAACTAAGAGAATTGTATTTAATGTGAGCCGGAGAGTAAAGGGCTGTTTCTTTCTTAGTAAAAGTCTTGTAATTCATAAATGAATTACAACCCAATTACAAATACGATGTTTGTTTGGACCTTAATTCGTAAAAGACTTACACAACTCAACTACCACTCACTTGCAACTCAATTATCACTCAATTACAAGTCACTTGCAGTTAATTTTTTGGTCATGCAAATATGTATTATTTTTTTATGTTAATATTAATTTTTTTAATATTTAACATTTTTAATATTTATTTACAATATTATAACTTTTTAAATCACCAAATAGTTAATTTGTGGTCAACTTTTTCCCTTACGACTTACACATTACGATAACTAAATATCGTAAAACTTACATGCATGTAACTCATTTACAACTGTAAAAGACTTTACCAATTATGATTTACGAATTACGATCAATTGCGACAACCAATTGCGACAACCAAACATCCTAAGAGAACTATATACAGATTGACATGTCATATGTCATAAAAATTTGAATTAGATTCGATCACAAAAGTCAGAACTATGATGATATGTCTTAGTCATGTATTCTCTATACGCAAGACTAAGACTGACCTTAATTATTTCATAATTCAGATGAACACCTCCCTCTTTAATTTAAGCTTTTAGGAAATATAAAATGCAAATTACAAGACATGAAAATTACATTTTTCACTAACAAAATTACATGACAGTGCATGAGGCCTGTGGATCCTCTTCACAAAAGAAGGTGCCAGGCTTGTTGTACCCGCCACCATAAACCGGGACACCGTAGGCCGCAGGCGGCGGCGGGCCCTCCGGCACCCAGCCGCCGCCGTACCCTCCTCCTCCACCGCACCAGCAGCCCCTGTTATCCCCATAATACCCCTCGTACATCGGCCGACACCCACACGGAAAACCCGGTCCGGCCCAGGCCGGCTGCCACACCGGTTCGGTCGCCGTTATGGATGCCGGTGGATCCACCTGGTCCTTCTTCGCTTCGATCAGTTCACCTGGTTTAGTCTCCTTAGGCTTCTCCATAGGCTTCTCCTTTGTTTTTTCAGGTGCGGGTTTGGGCTTGTCGTCCTTTGGTTTAGCTGCCTCGGCCGGCTTGGTCTCCTTGGGCTTATCCTTCTCAGCTGGTTTAGTCTCCTTAGGCTTCTCCTTCTCCTTGATTTGGATGTCCTTGATGACATTGCAGGCCTTGGAGCATAGCTTCTTGCACATCTTCTTGGGATCGAACGGGCCGGAGATCGTAACGGTGTTGGTCTTCTCGTCGAAGATGATGGTCTGAATGTTCTCCCGCTCTTAATTAAGTAGCAAAGAATTAGTTCATAAAACAAAGCTAGATTAATTTTGTTACATGTTCATAGTACTGCTAGTTTGATGAACATGTAGTGTTGTTTAGAATTGTGATAGATTAGTACCTTGGAGCTTGCATATTGTTTTGCTGATTTTCTTGTAACAACGGCGGCAATCAAGGTCAACCTTCAAGATTATGGTGGAGATCTGTGATAAAATGGGAGAATGAAAGTTAGTTGATGTGTGAACCTGTGAACGTTATATATGTAAGCATATTGTTTTCCTAAAAAAATGTGAAAAAGAGAGGGAAGAAGAAGAAGAAGAAGTCAACAAAGCTTTGAAGTTGGTGAGTGTTATGGCATTGGTTAACAAGAATAATATAAGAGAGTTTTAAGAAAGGAATCAGAAGAAGAATAAAAAGATTAATTAAGTATGTAAATTAGGAAATTTTTTTTTTTTTTAAATTTTTTATGAGGACTTGACCTGCAAACAAATAAACAAAAACTGAACAAGGTTTTTAAGAAAGAGCAATGAAGAAATAATTCGAAAATTGACATGAACTTGATCTGGGGAAAAAAAAAACTACATATAGTGAGGAAACAAAAGAAACCTTGAATTAGGTTCTAAGGAGAGTCAACTGTGATGATCCTACAAACAATTTCATGGATTTTGAATTAAAAAAAAAAACCTATTGTAATTAAGTAGATATCACTAGGGTTTTATAATCTTTTTGGATCGGAAGTTAGAGATCATCATTAATTTGGTCTGGCTTTGTAGATCACTGGGCAGATAATTTGATTTCGCAATTCAGCCTGAATAGAAACAAAAAAGAGAGTTTTCTCAAAGAAAAGAAAAGAAAAAAAAAACAGCAGTAGAAAAGGAATACAAGATAAGAAGTGATTGGTATCCAATTTCAGAAGAAGAAAAAAATCAGCAAAAATTGTTCCAAACAAGTAACGTATGAAATGAGATAAAGATCAGTACCTTGTCTGCCATTGTTTGATGAGACTAAGGCTCAATCTTGAAGATGTCTGTGTGTGAGAGAGAGAGAGAGAGAGAGAGAGCGGAGATTGATATTGCCACTTCTATATAAGGTGGGTGAAGGAAACCAGGTGCTGACGTCATTGAATGAAAACGTGTGCAGAGAGAAGATACAGAATTCTTGCCATCATATGGACCCACATTTTCATGGGATCGGGTTGGGTTACCGTGATAGTCTTTCAATTTGTGGGCGATTCAGAATTGTTTTTGTTTTTCTTTTCTCCCCTCAGCTCTTCACCGTTCATCAAATGTGATGAATTATTCACGGAACGAAGAACCATCACATCTTTCACGCGTTGGAGCCAATTTGAGCCCCATTTTCATATAAGACCTGAGAGATGCTTTGTTTGATTACATGTGGGTACACCTTCTACCATGAGCTGTTTGGCTGTCGCATTCAAATGAGTGGAGAGGTTAGCTTTGAGTGATGGTATGATTTCTCTTTCCTCTCCTGGGGCTGTTTAGTTAGGGGTGAAAGTGAGGAAGTAGTAATAATTTCTTTTGGAACTTGAGAATTGGATAGTGAGTTTTTCGGTATTTGAATGTTGTTAGGAAGTGTGATTTGAAAAATATTATATCTTTTTCGGTGTTTGGATGGTAATGTGAAAGTGAAATTCGAAAAATTGACCACAAAGTTGACCGCAAAATAATATTAAAATAAAAATTAATTAAGAAAAATAAAAATTAGATTGTAATTAGAATGCAAGTGAGATTTACATGATCACAAAATTAACTGTTTTGAGTTACAACTTATTACATATGAGATTTACATGACCACAAAATTAACTGTAGCACCCTGGAAGTGAGGAAGTGATTGTGTAAAAAGGAAAAGAGAAAAGAAAAAAGAGTTTTCTCATTTTCCTTTTCTGGTGTTTAGATAGATAGGGAAATGAGTAATTATACTTCCCCATTTTCTTACTTCTGCTCACTTCCTTGCATCAAACACGCTATATAGGGCCTGTTTGGCTAAGGGTGGTAGTGAGGAAGTGAGGAATTGAGGAAGTAGTAATAATTTCCTTTGGAACTTGGGAATTGGTTAGTAAGTTTTCCAGTGTTTGGATGTTATTGGGAAGTGTGGTTTGAAAAATATTTTGTCTTTTCCGGTATTTGGATGGTAATGTGAAAGTGGAAGTGAAAAAGTTGACCACAAAGTTGACCGTAAAATAATATTAAAATAAAAATTAATTAAGAAAAATAAAAAATAGACTATAATTAGAATGCAAGTGAGATTTACATGGTCAAAAAATTAACTGTTTTGTATTATAATTTATTACAAATGTGATTTACACGACCACAAAATTAACTGTAGCACTCTGGAAGTGAAGAAATGGTTGTGTAAAAGAGAAAAAGATAAAAGAAAAAGAGGTTTTCTTATTTTTCTTTTCCGGTGTTTGGATAGATAGGAGAGTGAGCAATTATACTTCCCTATTTCCTTACTTCCGCCCACTTCCTTGCAACCAAACAGCCCCATAGGGAAAGCTCTAGTAGAAGGAAGAGGAGAAAAAAGAATGACAGAAGTATCCAAAGAAATTAGGTGGTTGGACATACAACTTTGTTACAAGGCGAGAGAATACCAGAAAATTGCTATTTATCATTTCTAATTGAGCCCTTGGGCATATGAGTTACCCCAATCTCCATAATATCTACACACTAGAAATCAGTGGCGGACGCAGAGTGTGAACGTAAATGTAATAAGAATTTCAGTATGAACATAAATGTAAAATGTTAAGAGGAAAAAATATAATGTTGCACCCACTGAGTCATGAACTTTTGATCTCCAATAACTTATATTTATAAGTTACCACTAGAGTTAGAGTTCAAAACTGTTTTTATACTAATAAAAAATAATTTAAAATGAAGATATTAAATATAAAAAGGTTACAAATTGTACGTACTATTTCATTATTTTATAAAATCCACCGCCCATATTAGACTGTATGTGGTCCGCCGCTGCTCAGGAGTTTCACAAATTCGAATCATATAACAAGTATAAAATAGTACATTCTTCATTTTTTTTAATTAGAGACTCTTGAAATTCATAATGATGGTTGTGACATGTTTTAAGCTTGTATTATTTTTATTACAATCACGTATTTTATCAATAATTTTTGTTATAGCGCACTGTAATCACATGTCTAATCAATTCTGGCAATTAACTACTGCATACAACGCAAGCTAGAATGGCAATATATTGAGTTGATGCATTTCAATTACTATCCTTATTCTTTAGGGTACATAGCTACCTCACGCATCTTTGACTATTTGTTGGTGGGCGGTGTCCATAGTCTCTCAAATGGAGATGTAGGGCATGTGCCTTCACAACTGTGTGCACCACCTAACGTGAAGCTGTCATTGTTGAAACCAAACCCTAAACATTTCAATTGCAGCCCAACATTATTCAAAGTTGCAAGCTAAACAAATGGCATGATGATGAAAAGAGAACAATATTCGTCATGAACCTTCACAGAAGCACACTAGGAGTGAGTACCAAAACGCAATGCAATTAGGAGCACTATATTGTCGATACTCATGTGGCCCATCGGTAAATCGTTGGATTTGCTCCTCAATGAGCACCGATTCAAATCTCATGAGGGGTGACAAATTTCTTACGGGGTTATGCCTCAGAATTTTCCCATCATAGTCTAGAGGATCAAGCTGTGGTGTGCATGAGATTAGTCTGGGAGTGATTGCAAGCCCTCTAGGATATCCTTGTATTAACAAAAAAAAAAAAAGACCAGGAGCACTATTAGAGAATGTAAGCAAACTTGATTTGGAGGATAAAGAAGGCATTTTTCAGTTTTGAGTTCGGAACCAATTGATAGCAAGGGCGGATTCACACACAAATCCAGTGTGAGCGGACTGCCACAATGGATTTTATAAAATAATGGAATAGTAAATATAGTTTGTGATTTTTTTTTTTTTTGTAAATAATCTCTCTTTTTAAATTATTTTTACTAGCAAAATGATATTTTTCAACTCTACCTCAAGTGGTAACTTATAAATTTAAGTTAGGATGTCACGAATTCAAGTATTGATGGAGTGCAACATTATTTATTATTATTATTTAATTACATTTAAGCTCACACTGAAATTATTTACACTCACACTGTCAGAACATCACACATCCACCACTGATTGAAAACATCCACAAACAAGTTGCATCGCGTCTCAGTGATCCAATCTCAAGAAGAGAAAGAACAAACAAGGATTGTAACTCTAAGGTCCATAAAATATTGCCAATTTATGTTGTCCTTTTAAGGTTAGTATAATAATTTATTAAAAAAAAGAGAAGCTAACCCTTCCTTCACACAAAAGCCATTTTCCTTTCCTTCATTTTGTGCCATTGACTAAGTCTTATGGTTAAGCAGGATTAAAGGATAAGTTTAGTATATTTATGTGATTGCTTTAATCAGAATCAAGATGTTCTTAGAAAAAAATGTGGGTTTGTAAAAACCTCTTTTTAAGCTAGGTTAACATCATTTAACTTAGACCCGAATTATGTTAAACTTTTGGTTTTTTTGTTAATCAAGCTAAAACTTATTTCTTAATTCCTCTCATAAATTACAGCAGATATGTTTGTATTACATAAGGTGGTGAATTCAAGAGGAAAAACAGCTTAAATCTTGCCTTTTGTGGTTAATGATTGTAATGAAATGAAGGATATGGACATTAGAATATAAATGAATATATTCTTCAAAACTTTTGCAACAACTTCAGAGTTTGGTGAAATGATTGCTGTTTGAACCATTCAAGTTCAAACCCAATTTTGTGTGAATTTAAAATGGATTTAGGTGCACATTTAAAGTGGACTTAATGGGGGGCAAAGAATAGAAGGATGTGGTGGGACCTTATGAAGGGAGATCATTCAAAACTAACACATGCTCTCTTGCACCCTCACCAACTTAAAACGATGCTAGCTGTTGAAGAAAAGGTTTTTTTTTTTTTTCTTCCCTCCTCAAGAAAATTTTGATTTTTTTTTTTTTTTTTTATGATTTGATCTTTGTTTGTTTTAAGTTAAGATCTGTTTGTTTGCAAAAATTTTAGCTGGAAAAGCAGCTGTTTGCTCTGACAACTGCGAGCCCACAGCTTTCCAATACTTTTGTGTTTGGATGAGAAAAACGCAAAAGCAAAAAAATAGACAGTGGGGTCCACAAACAGTGGAGGTTTAATGCGCCAATGTTTTCCTTTCGCAAGTCCACGAAAACGCAAAGAAATCCTGCCAAAAACACTATAGCCCGCAGCTTTCTCTGGGAAAACTTCATTTGTGAGGCCCACCGCAATTTTTCTAAAAAAAATTCTCAACCAAACACGCCCATAGCTACAAATTAAGTTCTTCTAACAGTATTCGTTTCAAAGTACGAGTCTAAAACGTATGACCTCCGTATTATATAATTCACATGCCTTGATAACACTCATCAAGCTCATCATTCATCTTGATGGGTCATGAAAATAATTACTAATGAAGATTGCATATTTTCACTATTCCATCATTCAATATTTGGTCATTTGGGCAAAACTTCTGAATTATTCAGAAGAAAGAAAGAAACAAACAACAACAACAGACTGTCAATTGTTTTATTGTTCACATATTATTGATGACTCCATAGATAAACCAAACATACCCATGGGCCACAATGGGCAGTTTGAGTGAGAAACTTGGCAACTCTTTCATCCATCCAAGCTGATGCCTAGGGCTGGACCTTACAATTAGGGGGGCTGACCCCTCCAACTGCAACTTCTATATATTTGAACTAATTAATTAGTCCCAACTGCTGCCACTAAGTAAAAATATGGATTTTGGTTCTAAAAGGTCTCGGATTAGGCTAAACTACAGCCATTAATAGCCCGAAGGAAATTTAAAAACACACTTAAATAAAGATAAGGGAAAAAAAAACCAATCTGAAGCTCGAAATCTTGTTCAGAACAGAGCTGAAGAGAGCTGCGGATGGAGAAAATGAGGAGCATAGATATTTATGGAGGCTCCTCGTAGTCTGGGATCTGTATTTGGAGTCTCTGTCTACGAGCTTTGTTTGGTTAAGAGGATAGCTGCAGCTGGAGTTGTGGAGTATTTTTGGAGCGAAGTTGTAGATGGAGAGCTGGAGTTTTTGGAGTCATTTTGGGGAGTTGCTAATGAAGCGGGGCGCTATGTGCGTGTGGCGGAGGAGTTCTCTGTTTTGTTTCTTTCTTTTCTTTTGTTTTTTGGGGTGCTATTTATGTAAGAGGTATGCTTGTACTCTGGTTTCTTTTGAGTTTGTTTCGTTAGAGCTCTTTTTAATGAAACGCCACAGGGTTTTCCCCTCGGTTTTTACTCCAAAAAAAAAAAAAAAAAAAAAAAAAAAAAAAAAAAACAGAGATGAGGAGAGACTTGGATCGAAATACTAAACTAAAGCCAAACAAATTTATATTGGCCCACATAATCCAGAGACAATCCCCCCTCAGCCCAGCCTCACCCCACAAAAACTGGAGGCCAACAGAAAAAAATCAAGGCACGGCACCAAGCTGTAGATTGGAGTCCTCTTTGGTTCTCTCCAGCACTCTTCAAACATCTCTGTCTGAGAATCAAAAGAATCTGAAAAATTGCAACGTGCCAAGCACAGAAACACACACATAGCACTGCAAGTACATATAAGCCTGTCTACAAATTTGTACGATATTTGATTTAATAGGACATTTGCACATATGTGCAGCCAAACCTTACTAAATAATCTCTGTACCCATATTCGGCAATTAAAAAAAAAAGCATATATAACACAGACAAAACTGACTGAGCTCAAAATAGTCCTGGATGACTGCAACAGGCAGTGGTAAATTCAGTAGGAAAACTCTTTGTTCTCAGGTAACAGCTCTTTATATTAACAGCCACAATCCAAGGTTCATAACAAGGACACATGCCCTTTCGAAGCAATACAAAGCTCTATAATAGATCTTGATCCACTGAAATGTATATATTGTTTTAAAAGTTCGGATTGATTAAGAACTCTTAGTGAGAATACCTCTCAATTTGACACTCATGGCGGCAATGGGGGTCTAGCCAGTCTCGAGGAGCGGTCTTGGGTATCATGGTGGTGCTCAGTTTGTTGCTCACCTTGCTTCCCACAAGCTCCCGGATGTGTTCAACCTTATCCTCATGTCCAACACAAGAATACCTACGATCAGCTTCCTTCAGCTTCTGCTTAAACAGCTGTTTACGGCCCTCTGTGTTCAGGTCTAGCTGCTGCTGCTGCTTAACTTGGGATGGTGGAGCGCCGTGAGGACCCAGGTTTGTCTTGTCTTCTTCCTTTATAACCTGAGTTAATGATCACCACTCGGTGTTAATTGGCATTCCATATGCACGAATGAGAACAGATAGAAAGCATCAATAACAATTCACAGAGATTATTTCAATGAGAACAAGTTTCTCTATGGAGTGCAAGTTGTCAAATGCTCCAACATTTAAGACCTATTTGTTAGCCTATATGATGGATGTCCTGCACTTGCAGATTGGTGCAAAGTTCCTGGGGACAGCATCTACAAGCAAGCGAGGGCCTGGTGATGAAGCCTAGAGCCCTAGAACAATAACATAGTAGCGAGAAGAAAAAATTGATAAACACTAAAAATGTACAAAACAAAAAAAAAAAATCAATAAAAAAGGTCTTAAAAATCCATTGTTTACAAATTATTCCTCACACTCGGTTAAAAAACTGAAGGAAATACTGAATGTTATTTGGTGTTTTATATGCAAATAACTATATTTATTGACGATACCAACCAGAGGCACATCAGTACAGCATTCTAATTTCTGAAGTTAAATGAGGATAAGTATAAGAAAGCAAAACTTTGGATAGTTCTGGTACATCTTGATTTCTCAGATCAGAATCTCCAACACTCAAGCTTGGTATCACAAAACCATCAGTATCTAAAATGTGAAACAAATTCCATCAATATTGTAAACAAGCCTTCAGCTAGGGATGCGAAATGGGCTGGGCCTGCCTGTCCCGGGACCCGACGGATCAAGGACCGGGCCGGGCCAAACCCGAGTTCACCCGCATTTCCCGAGCAGCCCGGCCCGGAGACCCACCCGGGCTAGGCCGGGCCATACCCGGGCCAGCCCGGCATTTTTTTTAATAAAAAAATTTAAAAATGATTTTAAGTTCTAAAAAATTTTACAATTTTGGACAAAATTGATACAAGTTGAAAAATCCAAATGTAAATTTTTTTATTAACAATCTAGTAGATTGAATAAATTGATACAAATACAAATGAATTATATAGATTAGAAATAAAGTATAAATTGATAAAAATATAAATGTAGTATATAGATTGAAATTGAAGTAAAATTGATACAAATACCAAAGATTTTTATTTCTTCAATTTTCTTCTGGAGAGTTTTTAATGATTTCATCTACTGATTTATTTTGTCTTCTCGTCTCTGCATCCAGTCAATCCTTCTTGCAGATACTCATCTCAATGGCTTCTGACGCCAGGCGGTTTCTCATATTAGTCACCACTCGTCCAACTGTACTAAAAGCAAATTTTGAAACCACAGTAGAGACATGAAGAGTCAGTAAATCACGCGTCACGATGAAAATCACAGGATATGTTGATTCCTGTGAGTTTCACCAGGCCAAAATATCAAAATTTTCAAATCCTGAGAGTCTACCAATCTTAGGAGTTATAGCACGAGTCGAATAATTATGCAGCTCATTCAATGAGTCTGAGCTTCTTGATTTTTTCGATACAGATAATAAACAAGATAATAAGAGCTTTTAGGTCTAGATGAAAATACAAGTTGGGTTGATTATTTATTTCCAAATTGAGAACCATAAAAATCATATATATTATTTATAGAATGCTCAATATCTTTCCATACGAGGATACAATCAGGGTAATCTATTTTTTCATAAAAAATTTCAAGTAAATATTTACATCTTTCAAATTTAATTTGAGGATCCATAATAGTAGAAAAATAAAATATAGTAGAAAAATATTTTAAATACTTATTGAATTTTCTTCCATAAGCGCAATAATATCTTGAAGTAAAGAATTGTGTCGATGTTTATAAATAGTTTAGTAATTTCAGTTAATTCGTAAAAAACTAAATTAGTTATGGGATAATAAACCCCGGGATAATAATCTTGTTGCTCTTTCAAATTTTTTCAGTAATTCACAAATTATTTCAATAATTTTTCATTAATTATCAAAGAGAAATATATTTAATAATTTTGTGAAAATAAACATATCCATTGCAGTTCGATAAGGAATAGTTTTCCCCAACATATTATATATTGAGTTCCAACGAGTCCTTATGTCCTGAGGTAAACTTTTAATTTGTAAGCCTACACTGTAACAATTTTGTTTAAAGCTTGTCTCCTTGGACCACTAATTCTAATAAATAAAATAGTACTTCTTAAAATTTGAATATAATTATCTATATATTTTAAACTATCCTATACGTACAAGTTAATAATGTGATATATATAACGAATATGAAAAAAATTCATTCAAAATTGGTTTAAAATATTTTTTTAAAAGCTCAATTGCAACAGTATTATTGCTAACATTATCGACTGAAATAGAAAAAATTTAGATTCAAGTCTAAATTCTCTAACAACTTTCATAATAGTCTGCCTAAGATTAGACCATTATGAGAAAAAAGATTTTTTATAAAATCAATAATTTTTTTAATTTAAAAACAATCAGAATCAATAAAATATGCAGTAACAACTATGTAATGAAGTAGTTAAGAGTTTTTCAGCAATCAGAAATAAGTGCAACTCTTTATGGCATAGAGGAAAAATTTGCAATTAAAATTTATTCTCTTTCTTCAACAAATCTGAACATTTTCGCTCTAATAGTATCTTTACAGAACGGGTCATATTTAGGATTATGAATAGTTCTAATAAAATTTGTGAATGCTTCATTTTTAGCAAAACTAAAAATATGTTCAACCTGAATTATATATTTAGTTAGATTAATTTTATCTCTTTGACGATTATAATTAAAAGTGCTTTGTATGCCACAAAAGGTGAAAAATTATGCTTGTCGTGGTTGATTCAGTGGATATTTTGTCCTAATGTGCCTAGTCAGTGTGCTAGTTTCACTACTTTTTAGAAAAACATAAGAAAAATCGAGACAAAACTTGCATACAACCCTCCTAACTCCATTAATAGTTTTTTTTAAAAATTTCAAACAACAAATTTTTCTTATGCCTTGGAAGTTGCTACTTCGGCAGTGAAAGTAGAAGGTGCATTAGAAAGTGGATCAGAAGATGCAATAAAATCTGTGAATGGTGTTTTTGGTTGTGTGAATGGAAGTATTAGAGTGTCAAGTAAAGATAAATGCAAATCATATCATTCTTGATTAGTCAAATCTAAATTACGATTATACCTAGAAGAAGAAGGATTATTACAGCTTACTAATGAAGAGTATGCGTCTATTTTCAAAGTAAAATTGACAATAATATAAATACCAGATTGTGAAAGAGCTTGAGCACTTGAGAGAGCTTAATCACGAGAGAGCTTGAGAGAGCTTGAGAACTTGAGAGAGCTTGATCACTAGAGAACTTGAGAGAACTTGAGCATTTGAGAATTTAAAAGATTTTTTAGAGATTTTTTTTGAGATGAAATGTAGGGGGAAGAGTGAGTGTTTATAGAGGGGAAGAGGGTGTTAAAATGTAATATTTTTTGCAAAAAAATAAATTTGGGCCAATAAAGTCATTGGGGTGTATATAAAAAATTTACAAATACCCCCGCAACAGCTATAATCTGGGCCAATTATAGCCGTTGGGGGTATTTTTAAAAAAAATTACAAACCCCCTGACTAACCAACGGCTCTGAAAAGAGCCGTTGGCCTACCCGGGCCGGGCCGTGGGCCATATTTTTCAAACTCGAGCACGCCCCGGGTTTGGGGGATGGGCCCGGGCCAAGATGCGGCCCAGGACGAGCCCATGCGGGGTCGGCGGGCTGACTCGAGCCCGTTTGCACCCCAACCTCCAGCGCTATGCACTTTGAAAGAAAAGGATCTATAAAGAGTATAGTAAAAGTGATGGTTATCTCGGACTACTAAAAGATACCTTTTACTTCAAACAGTCATTGCTGAACAAAGAAAATAAAATCACTCAATAATGTATGATAGAAGGAAAAAAATTAAAGAGACAAATTCATTGAATGATGATTAATGATTAAGACAGTAGTGCCAAATGAGAATCACCATATAGTAATCAAGATTTGATGTGCAACATAAAATACTGAAGGAAATGTATTCAAATAGTTAGGTAGAATATTCTTAAATGACTTTCCAAATCATACTGAGCTGTGATAGCAATAAATTTGTCTGCATATCTCATGCTTTGCAACACGTATCAGATTGTTGTCTCTCGACGTGGGTCGGCATCCATAAAAACTCTATCATTCTCTGCCATCTTTACCTCCATGCCATTAGTATTGTGACTAGACTGTTCTACGACCCTTCTTTAACTTTAAAAATTTGTGCATCTGAACAATTCATTCATTTTGGCAACGCATCAAAGAAAACAAGGCCAAAATATTAGGACCCTTCCTATCAGACAAAAAGTTTTATCATTGTCAACCAAGTTATTATTTTATTTGTTCTTTATTTAATTGAATATTTTATATTTATATATTTTGTATATTTTTTCCATTTCCATTTTTTATTCAAATCCAAAAGTTTCTCTTTTTGATAATTTACATAGGTTTTCGGGTTTAATTAATAAAGGGGTCGATGCCCTTTCTTTATGCCCTATGCTCAAATTTCCAAATCAGGGGTGGAACCAAAGGGGTGTAAGGCTGGGCTTGGGACAAAACCTCACTCATTTGAGAGACTGGTTGGGAGAACTCTTCATCGCTTTCTCTAACTGGATGTAAAGCTGGGCTTGGGACAAAACCTCACTTATCCGAGTGACGTCATGCTTCAACAGGTGTTTGTATAGAGAATGAGAGATTTGCAGTTTGCTAATGAACGCGAGTGCAGAAACATCTTCACCGTAGTTGGGAACTTGGCAAGCTGGCTCTGAAAGTAGCCGATGTACGACTTGAGGTTGTCATCCTGTCTCATTTTGACTATGAAAAGGTAATAGTTATTCTTCTTGACCTCCCAGTGGGAAGCGTGTTGGGTGAGAAACACCTCGGTTATCTCCTCGAAATTATAGAGTGAACGCGGCGGCAGAGAATAAAACCAATCCCAGACCATGTTGTTCAGCTAGATGAAAAGATCAGACACAAGAGTGAGTCGTTACGGGAGTGGACCACCATCTTGTCTCGGAAATGCCTGATGTGCTAGACGAGCTTCGGAGTAGTAAAAGGTTGGACTTGTGAATTTCTTCAGAAACTCGTACTCTAAGATTGCTTCAAAGAGAGGGGACCCGGAGACTTTGACAACAACCTATTTCGGTCTGCTACGGAGTTGCAGCTTCTCTTCCTCGATCCACCTTTGGACCAACTCATCGAGGGTTCAGATGTAGGAAAATTCCTCGATCTTTCTCCGAATATGGCCGTGCTGAACTCCCGTTCGAAAATGAGGAAAATTAGCTTCATTGTCAGAGCAATCTTAGCGCAGAAGAGAAGTCGGTTTACCGCCTTAGGTTTGTGATGGACCCGTTGACTCGAGTCTCCCCAATTTCGAGTTCGTCCTCCAGCTGCGTCTGCACCTGTATTTTCTGAAGGGCGACGATCTCTGCCTGGATTTGATCGTTAAAGTCATTTCAGTGCCTCCTGCTCGCTGGCAGCGTTTTCACGATCGAGAGCTGCCAGCTCTCGATCACGATTTGACCGGGCAAGTTGCTCTTTCATGTCTGACTTCATATAGCGGCGGCACCCAGGCGTTGGCGACTGCCCTCTGAGAGGAGGAGCCAGTGTCTTCTCCAGCATGCTCACGGTCGATGGTATGTGGAGGGATAGTGTCCCCGATGATGGCGTTGGTCATGCCTTTGAATCAGGCGTCGTTGTGAGCGACCATTCATTTCTTCGGGGCCATCAACGTTAGGGGAGAGGATTGATAGGGGTTTGAGTTGGATGGGAGGAAGATCTCGAGTGTAAACTCAAGATCTCTATGAAAGCACTAGTTTATGGTGGATAAATCTCCGCAGCAGGCAATTAGACGCCTCCAACCGAACCTGTTAGAGCACACATAGAAAGAAGATGCCTTTCAGGTTAGAAGGACCCACGTGGTGCCAGTCGAAAACCCTCGGGCATTGAGAATCAGTAGCTGGTAAGGAGGGAGGACAGACAGAGAAAAACTGCCGGTGTAGTAGTGGTGGACTGCCAGAGAAAAATTATCAGTGTTGTGTGGTATGTGCTCTGGGGGTTAGGAAAACTCTCTCCTTTCTCGTTGATGAAGAATTTGTATTCGACAAAGGAAGTGGAGTGGATGTAGATAGATGCAGATCTTCAATCATCCAGTTTCAATCTGTTGATCCTTTTAACCGCCTGGGTTGAGTCTTGGTAATTGGGATTGACACGCTGGATAATTATCCATCATTATCCCCTACTGCTTGATGAGTTGTAAGAGCCTTACATAGTTCATGGGCGAGTAGGGAGATAAGAGTGCTTAACCGCCTTCGCGATCTGCGGAATCCATCTCGATCTGCTTGGATGGAGGGAATTGTTGTCATGTGGCGGGACTCCTGAATTGGAGTCAGAGTGCCTTCAGGATGTGGTATAGTCTCGGAGCTGTGGATGAAGAATGCCTTCGGATATGGGGTGGCGGAGACTTCAGAATGGGTTCCCGAGAGCTGATTCACGTTTCTGTCACTGGACTCGTGTCATGATCCTGACGGAGGTTAATTTTTGACCACTATAAATACCAAAAGGCTACGGTTGGAAGAAACTTAAAATCTTTGGCTTCTCCTAACAGCAATAGTAGAAGCCAACCCATAATGATTTCCTATTTTCCCTACCACTTTTCCTCTAGCATGATCTCTCATGCAATTTAGGCTTTAACTAATTTTTTTTTTTTAATATTCTCTCTACTTTTCCCTATAAATCTTGGTAAAACTTCCTCTCTTTTGAATTACTACTTATCTAAATTATTTCATTTTTATTGATAAGCACTTAAAATTTAAAATTACCAAGCATTATAACGAGTCGGTCTACGTAATTGGGTCAGGCATAATAGCCACCCTTACACACACAAAGGAAAATCAGGGGCAAAACTCTCACACCCACACCCCACCCTCACCCCCTCCAAACCCAACCAAACCCAAAAAATGAGAAAAAAGAACCCCCTCTCTCAAGTTCATGCACAATTACCATCCCCTGCACATCTGCAAAGTAAAAAAAGTATACATACTCGCACTTCGGTTTCCCGACAATCCCAAACGCCATGTCATACATAAATGTAGGTGATAAGCTATTACAATCTTTGGTTAGCCCAATCCTTACATATTATATTTAAGGTAATTAAAGTTGGTGTAAATTATCGATGTGAGACCAAATGTCTATAGATGCCAAAATTTAATACTTTGGCAAAAACTGTGTCCTTTAATAAATTCAAGTCCTAACTAAGGAGGAATATTCTCTAAACATGGATGCATGACCAATATATAGTATCTCCTGTATATGTTCTCACATCTTATCTGAAAAATATACAAAATTCTGAATATCTATTATTTTCCTTTTCTAAAAAATCAATAAATATTATGGTGCTTGCCTCTTCCATAAGAGTTCCAGTTAAAGTTCATTAAGTTTTCTTCACATTTCCTTTGATTTCCCTTTTTCTTAAGCCATCACCAGAGGACTATTCCTGGTTCTGATTTTGTACTAAAACCAATGGGCTGGATTTATTTTGCAAACTGGATCAAGAAAGCAATAGAACTAATTTCTAGATTTGACGCCTCTAATATATGATAAGTTGACAATGACTTTAAATACTAGATTGTTTCTTTCAAGTTTGAATTAGAAGTAACTTCTGCGTTAAATAGAATATGTGCTAAGACTTCAACTATTTGATACAGATTTATATTAAGTCTTTGGTTGACCTTTACCTCTCAGTTCTAAGACACAAACAAATTCAGTACCCAAAAGGAAATGAAAGGTTTTAACTTTTAACATGTCTGGCCAAAACAACTGAAACTGAAGATTTGCACGTACAAGAGTATAAATGCTGGCAGAATTTGCTACAAGGAAATAGGTAATATTTTGCATTAACAAATAAATAGAGTGCAATAAATGCCAAAGGAATGTAAAATTCAGTCTCCTGAGAAGTTTTAAGTCAATGAATAGGCTCTCCCTTTATTACATGAGCAGAATATTTTATAACTTACTAGAGAAGTAGAAACTTGGTGATACTTCATCTGAAACATGTGCCCAAGGGACTAAGAAGACATTCTAAAGTTTTTATAAAGGGACTTTCATGGGGGAGAGGAGGAGAATGCATCACTTTGGTTGCTAAAAGTAAAGTCTATTTTTTGGTTTATTCCACTTATTTTATCCCTAGAAGGAGTTCAGTATCAGCCCTACAATCCACAAGTACTCAATTTGTGATAAACTATATGGGACAAGATTATATTTCCAGGGATCACACCCAGTTGGAAACTAATAACTTTCCAAAAATATGGAAGCAGCAAGATGTTATGCTATTGCATACTTTGACTACAATTAAGACAAATTTGGAATACACTGAAGCAGGACTTGATCACACAACACAAATATCATAGTGAGGCAGCTTAATGAAATATGGTAAATGGACAATATTTCTAGAATAAAGATGCCCATAATACTGATATACTGAATTGTCTCACGAATCTCATAAAGTTTCAGAGTACTTTAAAATTTCAAATCTAATCAACCTGATTAAAAAGGTAAAGAGCCAATGAATTTCTTCAACTCCAATAGTCACTGAGTCATCCTAACTGAAATTTTTTTGTCAAGGGTCAAAAAGACACTTGTTAGCAATTTTCCAAACAAATAATGGGGAACACAACATTGCATGGAGGTCAACAGATCATGGTTAATGCTTTAAAGATTTCCAATATGCAATATGGGTCATATGACTCTTCAATGACTGCACTGGATCTATTGGATGTTACAATTTGAACTGTAGATGTTGCCATAGGCAACTCGCATGTAAAACAAGAAAAACCATAATGTATAACCACTACATACTTTCAGATAAGTGAAGTTAGTTTAAATAGAGGCTTTTTAACCAGCAACATGTTCAAATATAACAAAGAATAGAGAAGGGTTCCACAAAAGAATTACATAAATATCACAAGATTTCTGTTCTCTCCGCATGGCATTTGCCGAGCAATTTAGCCTCTTATTATATTGTTCTCCTAAACTTGCATATGTAGACTTGTAGCTGCATGGTAGAGGCTTATTGGAAATTTTTTTTGAAGTACTTCAAATTTTAATATTCACAATCACCACATTAGTTTTTTATGGTTAAGTATTAACAAGAGAATGGTACGGTCGTTTTAGCATGTGAACAGGTACTCAAATTGATTTGCATAGCAATCAAAGAAAACAATAATGAAAAGTTGGCTTTTAGAATTTGAAAGATGTCGACTAGACTTTTAGGATCATGAAAAGCCCCTTCCTTGTCCATAGTTTTCTTGGTTATTAAGTTTCCACTAATTGATAGAAGGTTGATGTTAGATCAATTGCCAGTTGTAAAACTTTGTCAATTCCTTCAGTGGAGCCCCTCCTCTATATCCGACCCCATATTGATGGGAAAAGCATAGATGACGACAACAATGATGGTTATTCTACAATGAAATATCACCGCAAGTAGAAATTCATAAAGAGTATATGTATATACATGTCCACGTACATTGATCAAGTATCATGGATGAACAAAGGGTTAACGACCCTCTTCGTTTTATCAAGGGGCCATGTAATCAAACAGTGGATTGATGTTATCTTCATTATCTTTTTCCATCTCCTAGTCCTATCCACCTTACTTCAGAATCTTCTTTATCCTTGTCCAACAATTCTAATGCCAGTATGACGCATCACACAAACTTCATGGATAACTTCTATTTTTGGCTAAATCAAATACACTTCTCACTTTAACTAATGCCTGGCAGAAACTGCTAGAGTCTAGAACTTATGTACTCTATAGTCTATACAATTTTGCAAAAAAATTGATCATCATGCATTTGAATAAATCTCAGTTTGTAGTGGAGATTAGCCTTAAGCCCTTAGCATATTGATTTTGATTGTTACCATACAGAGCCTCAGTGAGTAACTACATAAAAGAGGTTATCAACCAATGAAGCAAATAGTATTTTGCGCAGTGAGAACATAAAAGTGGACAGTCTATCTCTGCAGTGTCAATTTTTGGCTAAATCACATACACTTCTCACTTTAACTAATGCCTGGCAGAAACTGCTAGAGTCTAGAACTTATGTACTCTATAGTCTATACAATTTTGCAAAAAAATTGATCATCATGCATTTGAATAAATCTCAGTTTATAGTGGAGATTAGCCTTAAGCCCTTAGCATATTGATTTTGATTGTTACCATACAGAGCCTCAGTGAGTAACTACATAAAAGAGGTTATCAACCAATGAAGCAAATAGTATTTTGCGCAGTGAGAACATAAAAGTGGACAGTCTATCTCTGCAGTGTCAATTTTTGGCTAAATCACATACACTTCTCACTTTAACTAATGCCTGGCAGAAACTGCTAGAGTCTAGAACTTATGTACTCTATAGTCTATACAATTTTGCAAAAAAATTGATCATCATGCATTTGAATAAATCTCAGTTTATAGTGGAGATTAGCCTTAAGCCCTTAGCATATTGATTTTGATTGTTACCATACAGAGCCTCAGTGAGTAACTACATAAAAGAGGTTATCAACCAATGAAGCAAATAGTATTTTGCGCAGTGAGAACATAAAAGTGGACAGTCTATCTCTGCAGTGTCAATTGATAAATTTGACGTTTTCACTTTGGCTAATTGACTCCTTGTGGACCACTCATCTGACAACAATTCTGGCTTGCTGCCAAAGAAGAAAATAAGGTATCATATCACCAACTCACGAAGCACAAACAAAGTAGTTGATTCCTTATAACAACATAACATAACATACAAAGCCACAGATAGTTATCACTGACGATCAAATTACCAAAATTTGGACGGCATTCAAAAACCAAGTTCCCAATTAAAAAGTTGCTAAATTTGAATACCCAGAAATAAAATTAATACCACATCACCAACACAAACGTAAATTATACAGAACTGACTGAAAAGTGAGCAAATCAACAGAACTGACTGAAAAGTGAGCAAATCAACAGAACTGACTTCGAATCATCTAATTTTGTATCTAATAAAGACAAGCCCTATTAAGATTCTCTCAGCAGATGATCAAATCATGATCGAAATCTGATCTTTCCAAGAAAACCCAGATAATTAAGAGATTGAAATCTTACACCACTCGTCCTCCTGTTCTTCTGCGGACGGATTGGGTTGAGTCAGATATGGATCCATTGACAGCAAATGAACATGGATTTCAACGGCCACAGGGCGCAGGAGCCCAGAACTTTTCTCTTACACACGGAATAAAACAGCAGCAGAAGACCAAGAACAAAGAGAGAGAGGAGCTAATTAAATCTCAAAACCTTGGAAAAAAAATACAAGGTTCACGGAATCGAGATCGAGAGAGAGAGAGAGAGAGGAACAGAAGATGTTTCGAACACATTGAGAGCAGACCGGATGACCGTTCCGATTCGAACCGGCGAACCGGGCCATAACCGTGATCCCAAATCAGAATCGGTCGGATCGGCAGTTTTTCGGGTCAAATCGAAACCGAAACCGAGCCGTCTAGTGCCGGTTTTGTTTTTTAAGAACCGGCGCCATCGGTTTTGCTCTTAACCGGTTTTTTTTTTCCCTTTACCCTTTCGGTCGGCCTGAGGTTTTTTTAAAATTTTTTTAGCTCTTTGACCTTTGGCCTGGCGTGGGATTTAAATTCGTAAAAAAAAGAGGAACCGGAACTGAGCGGTTCCGATCCAGTTCTGATTCCTCGTATGGAGGAAAAGGAACCGTTGATTTTGAAATCGGGGTCGGGTTTAATGGAGAGATAGGTTTTACTGTTCTTGGGCTATTTTTCAAAAAAAACATCAAATAATAATTATTTCTAAAAATCGACCTCCTCTCAAATTAATTCAAACAAATGAACTTTGACGCGCTACGGCTGCGGTGAGGCGGTTCGCCCCACCAGCGTGGCGCCCACACAGCTCGGGGTCATTTTTGGGTTCATCCGGATTGTCAACCATGTTAGACTTATTTTTGTTTTAAAGTCTAATTTATTTTGGACCTAATCAAGTCAATTGGATATTTGCACCCGTCCACTTAACCTATGTTGTTTGACCCAATAAAGAATTGATCAAACCTAAATGGTTTGGGTCTAGACACGTTTTCAATTACACTTAGCCATGAGTGTATTTAAATTAGAATGTGGGACTCATCTACACGTGTGGAACTCGTGTTATAAATCAAGGGCCTAGATCTATGATGAGTTGAACTAGGGTTTCTTGATGCTATATATACCATGAGTAGGGTTCCCTCTCCACCAACAACAATAACTATCTCTCTCTTGGAGGCCTCTCATTTCCTCTAAGGATAAAGAAGAGAACTTGGTGGCTGGAGAGAAGAATCCTCTCCCTCAACTCCGGCGTCCTCGAGATCGTGCAACCTTCGGCATCCTCTTCGTGATGGAATCAGGTATGCCTAAAACCCTCCTTCCCTTTGATTATGATAAAGAGGCTTACAGTATATGTAGATCTTATATGGAATAAATGTTAGATCTAACAATTGGTATCAGAGCCTCCTCTTTATCAGATCATAGGGATCTACAGAAATTATGATCTCGATCTATAAATATCATAAAAATATCTCCTTTGATTCAATAAATATTTTGTGTCTCATATGTTGGATCAAAAGTTCAAAAGGAGTGATTTTATTGAATTTAACATGTATATATTTTTATGAAATTTGATTTGTGTGTTATTTTAGATTTATAAAAAAAAAAAAATTGGCTAGACGCATGCATGCATGGGCTTCCCTGCATGCATGCCTGGCAAGCCTTAAAGTACCAAAAAAAAAAAAAAAAAAATAATATATATATATATATATATATATATATATATATATATATATATATATATATATATATATATATACACACACGTACATGTGCTGCATGCAAGCAAAGCATGCAGCACACATTTTTTGTTTAAAAAAAAAAAAAAAATACATGTACATGTGCTGCATGCAAGCAAAGCATGCAGCACACATTTTTTGTTTAAAAAAAAAAAAAAGGTTAATTATTTTGGGTTTCATAATTAATTAAGATTATGAGATTAATGAGGATTAAAAGAAAGGAAAAATTTAGAGATTGAATTTTACTGTAATAAGGAAACCTACTCTTAATTAATCTCATATTAAATTTCAATTGGTATGATTGAGATTGATTTGGATTTTAGAATTGAGATAGAATTCTAATCTATTAAGGATATTTTAGGGTAGAATTCTACTCAAATAAAGAGACCTAATCCCAATCAATCTCACATAAAGTTAATTGGGTTTTATTCAGTTTATTAAACCCGACCTATTAAGGAAACCCATAAGTTAACCATTGCGGGTCGGGTCTGATTCAGACCCGATAAGCACTGCAGACCCGTTTTGCCAATAGAAACTTCAATTAGCCGTTACGGGCTCATACGACCTCTGTTTTGGGCATGTAAATAGCCGTTTCGAAGCTCTTGACGAGCACTACAGTATTACAGGAACTATACATGACAAAACAGTAGTTAGTTGACATAAAGAAGGCATTGAAGTGTTTGTTTATCATGGTTATGTGTACCTTTACATGCTTCCGCTTTATCATCAATATTATATTGCTTATATTGTCTTGCATGATGAATATTGGTGTTTATTATAGTTAATAACACACAGATAAAGATATATACATGTTCAAGTTAAAGAATTTATAAAAGAGCTTATTTAATTGCGTATGTAGTTCATGCGGACAATAGCCGGCCCAAAGGAAGATTATTGTTTGGCCGAATTATGTACGGCATCGGATACTTGATGTGGGTAATGCAAGTGGGAGAACCTTGGTGTGTGATAATCGGCCCAAAGGAAGGTTGTCACACTATTGGCCCATATTGCATTACCCTCATCAACTAGTCCGATGGCGGAACAAGAATCCAGATGCATAAATTTGTGTGACACATGCGTGTGGCAATCGGCCCAAAGGAAGGTTGTCATTATGGCCGGGTCATTACATATATTATATGGCCAATATAGATTACTTAAACTTTAGGACCAATCCTATAAAGTGACAGTCGGCCCAAAGGAAGGCTGTTCTCTTACATAGGACCTAGACTTTAGGATATCTATATTGGGCCAGTACAGTGTTGGCATATAGAGACACAACTTGTTCTGAAAGTTTAACCGGCAGCTCTATCGGTTAGACTGGTTGCATTTTCTGAAATTCATTTTTTTATGGCTATTACAGTAGAATTTTATTAAATGCAATGTTTATGTTAAACTGATGAGAAATTGTACATTTATGTAGTTTAAATTGAATGGTACAAACTTTAAGAAGTGGTAAGACCACGTAAATGATCGTTCTTGAATTCATGCACCTAGAGTACACCTTAAAGATTGATGGATCTCTACTATCACTAATAAAAGTTCAATAAAGAAAAGGTCAATTATGGTAAGTGGGAGAGATCTTACAAGATGTGTCTAATGGTCATAAAGTACACTATTCCTATAACTATTAGGAGTGCTATGCCCGATAAAGTCAGTGCTCACTTAGCATCCAGGGTAAACTTCTAATAAGAAAAGGAAAGTGAAACTAAAGGGAGGAACATAAACACCACTACAGTGGCTGATCCTAAGTGGCAAAAGTGCAAAAAAAGTAGCCTAAGGTCATTGCATACTTCTTCTGTAAGAAAGTAAGCCACCTTAAGTAGGAATGCATAAAGTATTAGAAATGGCTATTTAGCGGGTATATCTCATATTTATGTTTGTTCTGAAATTAATTTAGCTTTAGTGCCACTTGATATAAGGTTGATAGATAGTTCACATAAGCGATTCAATGCGGAACTTCCAAACCCAAAAGAGGCCCAGTCCAGCTGAGCGATACGTATGCATGGGTGATGGAAATAAAGTTGCAATTAAAGCTATTGGAGTTTGTAGGCTTAAATTAGATTCTGGTTTTTTATTTTAGATTTAGATGAGACTTTATATGTACCGTCTTTTAGGCAGAATCTTATTTCCATTTCATTGTTAGACAGATCTGGTTTTACTGTCAATATTGGTAATGAAATGTTTAGTTTATTTTCTAAATCTAAAGTTGTTGGTACTGGAATCTTGATTAATGGTTTATATAAATTGAATCTCCATGCTTCATATACTGAATCTCTATATGTGAATAGCATAGGCACTAAGCGAAAATTAATTAAAGAAACATTAGAAAGTTTGATACTAGACAAAGTTCAAGTGTCTTAATTTGGTGTATACAGACATTTGTGGTCCATTCCCTACAGCTTCTTGGAATGGTCATGAATATTTCATCACTTTTACAGACAATTACTCTCGTTATAGGTACCTGTACTTGTTCCATGAGAAATCCCAATCATTGGACATGTTTAAAGCCGTTAGAACTGATCATGGTGGTGAGTACTATGACAGATATGACGAATGAGGTAAATGTCCAGAATCATTTGTCAATTTCTAAAAGAGTGATATTGTCGCTTAGTACACCATATCAGGGACACCTCGTCAAAATGGTATTGCTGAGAGATAAAATCACACATTAAAGGATATGGTTGGGAGTATGATAGCTCACACTATTCTACTAAAGTCATTATATAGTGAAGCCTTAAAAATGATTGTCACCTCCTTAATAGAATACCTTGCAAAACAGTAACTAAAACCCCGTATGAGTTACGGACTGGGAAATCTCTCAGTATTAGGCATCTACATGTTTGGGGTTGTCCAGCGGAAGCTCGGCCATATATACCATATAAGAAGAAGTTGGACTCAAGGACAGTTAGCTGTTTATTTTTAGGGTAATCTGAGAGGTATAAAGGCTTTAAGTTTTAATGTCCCTCCACTAAGAACATAAAGACGGATTGCTAAAATTTTTGAGGATATTCAGAACAGTAGGAGTCAACTACATAAGGATTTCATATTTAAGAAAGAACATATTGTTATACCCATGACAATTGTTCCAAATGATAAAGTAGTTGTTCCACTTCAAGATGAAAATACAGTTGCATCCTTACAAGATACATATACAGTTCATCCTGAAGTAGATCATGCTAGTGAGGTAGAAACTGAAAATTCTCAACCACAAGTGCCTAGGAGATCAACTAGGGAGAGGAGATCAGTCATTGCAAATGACTATATATAGTTTATCTCCAATAGCATGAGTTTGACATAAGGCTAGAGGATGACCCCGCATCTTTAAATGAGGCCAAACTCAACATTCACTCCAGTAAGTGGTCAAATGCCATGAAAGATGAGTTAAAATCCATAAAAGACAATGATGTTTGGGATTTAGTAGAGTTGCCCGAAGGAAAGAAACCGATTGGTTGTAAATGAGTATTCAAAACCAAGCGGGATTCGAAAGGTAATGTCAAAAGGTATAAGGCACATCTTGTCACAAAGAGATTCACTCAAAGAGAGGGCATTGACTATAAGGAGACTTTCTCTCTGGTTTTCATGAAGCATTCTTTTAGGATTATTATGGCACTAGTGGCTCACTTTGACCTGGAGTTATACCAAATAGATGTTAAGATTGCCTTTCTTAATGGTAACATTGAGAAGGAATCTGTATGGTGCAACCAGAAAGTTTTAAACTGAAGGTTTACAATATTTGGTTTGCAAATAAAGAAATTCATTTATGGTTTAAAGCAAGCATCCCGTCAATAGTATTTGAAATTTGACCAAGTAATATCCGTTTTTTGATTTTAAGGAAAATATAGTTGATCAATGTATTCACCATAAATTTAAAGAGAGTAGACTTATATTTCTTGTGCTATATGTGGATGACATTCTACTAGCAAGTGACGATATGGTTCTTTTACTTGACACTAAGAGTCCTCTCTCAAAGAACTTTGAGATGAAAGATCTTGGAGAAGCTTCTTTGTGATAGGCATCCAGATTCAACGTGACAGGACACGTGGAATATTAGGTTTATCACAAAAGCCCTATATCGATAAGGTGCTAGATAGATGTGGCATGAAGAATTGCTCTAAGGGAGATAAGTTGAGTTTACTCTAATGTCTCAAGAACGATCTACAGAAAGAGCAAATGAAAGACATTCCATATGCATTGGCGATTGGAAGTCTGATGTATGCTCAAGTTTGTACCCATCAGACATAGCATATACCATTGAGAAACTTGACAGAAACTTGATCAATCATGGGATTGATCTCTGGAAGACTGTCAAGAAGGTAATGCGATATCAATAGAAGACTACATGAAATCTGATCAGTTGTAGCTGATCGGATACACAGATTCAGATTATACTGTATGTATCGACAATAGGAAGTCCACTTCATGTTATATTTTCCTTATTGTAGGAAGATGGTGGATTTAGTCGAGAGGCCATTACAGCTACACTGTGATAATAAGAGCTATAAAGCTCTACTGCAATAGTGACAAGAGTTCAGCAAAGTCGAAGCATATCGACATCAAGTTTCTTGTCATCAATGATAAAGTTCGGAATCATATTTTGTCTGTTGATAGTGATGACACTATTCTTAACATTACAGATCCACTCATTAAAGGACTTTCACCTAAAGTATTCTTAGAGCATATTGCTCATATGGGGATGACTAGTCATTATGATATCCTGATTTTGTGGGAGTGGATAATTTTATGTAACAGACATTATTTCTAAGTGCACTTTATGGATATTTGTTGATTCTGATAAATAAATTTATAACTGCTTTTCCTAAAGTTTACTTTTGCGCATTTGAGTTTGTTGAATTAGCAGTTAGACTCGTTGGAGTCATAAAGTGAGACTCGTTGGAGTCATAAGGCTAGACTCGTTGGAGTCATAAAGTGGAAACCAGTTGGAATTGTACCTTATTTGATCAGAGGACATTTCCATGCCACACGTCCACATTTGATCTATGTCGTTAGGGGTTCTGAAACTTGTGATGTGGAAGGTCCTACCTCGATTATACAGAAGGTAACGACCGCCATGTTCGGTGGCAGGGCACTTAATGGACCAGATTGTTCTGAAACGTCGTTTGTCGGCGGTTAAAGTTTTGACGTCATAAAGTTATGCATAATATCTATTCAGTATGACTTTCTTGGCCCAAGTGGGAGATTGTTAGACTTATTTTTGTTTTAAAGTTTAATTTATTTTGGGCCTAATCAAGTCAATTGGATATTTGCACCCGCCCACTTAACCTATGTTGTTTGACCCAATAAAGAATTGATCAAACCTAAATGGTTTGAGTCTAGACACGTTTTCAATTACACTTAGCCATGAGTGTACTTAAATTAGAATGTGGGACTCATCTACACGTGTGGAACTCGTGTTATAAATCAAGGGCCTAGATCTATGATGAGTTGAACTAGGGTTTCTTGATGCTATATATACCATGAGTAGGGTTCCCTCTCCACCAACAACAATAACTATCTCTCTCTTGGAGGCCTCTCATCTCCTCTAAGGATAAAGAAGAGAACTTGGTGGCTGGAGAGAAAAATCCTCTCCCTCAACTCCGGCGTCCTCGAGATCGTGCAATTTTCGGCATCCTCTTCGTGATGGAATCAGGTATGCCTAAAACCCTCCTTCCCTTTGATTATGATAAAGAGGCTTACAGTATATGTAGATCTTATATGGAATAAATGTTAGATCTAACAAACCATGGACGAACATTTTTTTTGCTATATATTTGTTCATCCGGGTTGACGACCCTAAACGAGCGAAATATTTTTTTTCAAATTTTTGTTGGTCCGGGGTTGACAACCCCGACGAAGGAGCCTGACTTGGGCAAGAAGTTGCCAAATTCGGTTCACCCGGGGTTGGCAATCCCGAATGAACGGAAAATATTTTTTTAAGGGTTTTCCTTGTTCGAAGAAACAAATACAATTAACAGAAACTTATTGCCATTATATCATTGTAGCAGAGCGGTGAGTGTTCCTTCTTGCCACACAAGTGCGGGTTTGATCCCCTGTAACAACATTTTTTTTTACTTGTCAAATCAAAAAGAAAATGCAAACAAATTCTAACATGTCAGGATTCAAACCAGCAACCTAAGAATTATAAGTCCTCCACTTTATCAACTGAGCTAATGTCATTTTGATGTAAAATACTGATAGAAAAAATAGAAAAAGAGAAAAAAAAACTAAAATTTATTTGTCTGGGATTGGCAACCCTGGACGAGGCCAAAATTCAGAAAAAAATAATGCTTCGTTCGGGACCAAAATTCGAAAAATAATTAATTCTGAAAATCAACATCCCCCTAAATTAATTCCAAAAACTTCTCAGACATGCCACGTCAGTGGCGGAGCAGTTCGCCCCGCCAGCGTGAAGTCGCCCCGGACGAGCAACCCCAGATGAAGTAATACACAGACAAAAAAAAAAAAAAAAACCCTTTGCTTCACTCGGGTTGCCAACCTTGGCTGAAGCAAACAACTGCCTCCCGCCAGCACGGGCGTCACACTGGCGGGGCGAACCACCCCGCCGCTGACATGGTGTTTCAGAGGACGGGCTTTAAAATTAACTTAGAGGGAGGTTGATTTTTAGAATTAATTATTTTTGAGATTTTTTTTAAAAAAAGCCCCATATTATGATGAAAAATCCATCCCTTGCTCTGGGTTCCAAAAAAGGTATTTTGGTCGTCACAAAAAGAAAGGTGTTTTGGGCATCACGCAAACTTTGATGAGTGCGGCTATTCAGGCTCATAAAATTTTCTAACATACCCCACTGCTTAACACACTTGCAACATTGTTAAACACATCCTTCAAAATTATCCTAACTACCCTTGCACTTTTAAATAAAATTTTTCCCCTAAATTCCCCCAATTCACTGCCCCGCCGCCCAGACTCCCCCCTCCTCTTCCGCCGTCCTCGTCGTCTCTTGCCGCATCTCCGCCCTCCCCGCTGCCGCACCTCCCGTGCGGGACCCGCCCTTCCCCTCTCTTCCCGTCCTCCTCCAATTTCATCATTCCAGATGTGTCTGTATTTAATGGACGTAAGTTTAGCAGACAATGAAACCTAGTTGTGTTGCTTCTAAGCAAACGAAACGCTATATTTTCCTGCCATGAACCAGTACAGATTTCTTTCTGACAATATTCTTATGTTCACTGTGTATGCTGATTTCTTTTTGCGTCCCCTTAAAAATTTTACCAATTCTACCATCTATTTGAAATGCTTAATGCTTGTGATTGAATCTGGTGATGTATCAATAATTGTCTGTGGTCTTCTCAATCTAATTAAAATCTTGATGAAATAAAATCTGCTACTTTAAAGCATTCGAAGTGAAAACTTGTGAAGAACGAAAGAAATCAAAATGGAAGAAATAAAAAGCCTTGCTCACACATTCCTGAGCTCAGAACATGATCAAAGAATGAGTTCATACGGATTCAATGACATCATGCGTTTTCGTCAACTGTCTTGTACATAGGAACGAGACTCCAAACAATAGTACACCACCTACGACTAAAGTTTTTATAGAAACTCCATCTTCTTCAATAGACAAAATTCATCGATTCAGTTCTATGATTCCATCCCCTCTGCTCGTCCTTTGCCACTTGGGCCCTGTTTGTGGAAGAGGGAAGAGATATTAAAGAAGGGAAGAGAGAAAGAATTCAAAAAAAAATATTTAAGTGCCTAAATTTCTGTGCTCAACTTCTATTCACTAGAATTTTGAGTTGAAGAGAAGAGGGAATAAAGAGGGTTCTCTTCCTCCACCTCAGCTGCTGAGGTGGCGGAAGAGACTCTCTTCCTCAGCCAGCCAAACAGCTGAGCTGAGGAAGAGAGCTTTCTTCCTCTCTTCCTCCCTCTTCACGCCAAACAAACAAGGCCTTGTGCGAACAATGATAGTGACGACGATAGAGGAAGAGGGGGAAGTCGGCGATGGCGGAGTGGAAGGAGCCACAAAATTGCTAAACACGCCCCCAAAGGCTATGTATATTTTGGTCGTTCCATGTTAAGTAAAACAGTCCAACAAATTTTAATCTAAAAAGTGGGGATGTTAAGCACTTTTATGGGTGTGAATAGTCGCACTCAACTTTGATATGGCGGTGGTTTGGTTTGGGGAATGGATATTGACACCCCAAAAAATGAAGGCACCCATCATATATTTACAAGTGCGCCATTATTTTTTGGACACAATTACCCTCATGAAAATGTCTGAAATGCCTCTCATTCTTCCTACTCCTTTCCCGGCCTCCCCTCCCCTCCCCTCCCCTTCCTCCGGCAAGCGGCGGCGAGCCTCCCCTGACCTCCCCTACCTCCGCCCGCCTCTCAACTCCTCCCCCCTCCCGCCTCCACATCCCTCCCCGCTCGCCTCCCCATCCCCCCACCCCCCCCCCCCCCCCAGATTTTGTTCGGACGTACGTCCTGCCGAATTGCCACAAGGGAGAGGAAGGAGGGGGAGGTTGGCGGGGAGGAATGGAAGTGTCAGGGGGAGGGGGGAGGCGGGCGTGCGGCAGGGGGAGGGGGAGGTCATCGGGGAGGAGGGGGACAGGGCGAACGAGGCAGGGAGGCGGTGCGAGCGGGGGACGACGGTGTAAGTACACCTAGAGGGGGAGTGAATAGGTGTACTAGCTAATTTAGGACAAATAATACAGAATTAAAACACTAATTGCAAATACACAAAGTGTAACAAAGAATGAGTCCGAATTCCCGGTGAAGGGCTCTGTAACTACTCCTCGAGATTCCTTTAAATTAAGAATTGGGGTGCTTTAAAAATTGTCTTGATTCAACACAAGTGTGAACACACAAATAATATCTAGCATGTATATGAATTAGCAATTAATAACAATGCAAGATATAAAAGAGATGAGAGTTGAGAGATAGAAGATCAAATGTAAACACCGGGATATGTTTTGAGGTTCGAGCCACTACTATACGTCCCCGCCTTCACACATCGAGATTTCAACTATCCATTATAGAATCTTTCACATAGGAACTTCCACTGAGAAATTACAACCAAGGAGTACACAACTCCAACTCTCTCACAAACATCTATACAAGAGGTGGGCACAAAGCAAAGAAAGAAAAAGTTTACAACTTGGTGATACAAATGATCACAAACAACACTTGGTGATCTAAAGAGATCACAAACAATTTTCTCACAAAACAAAAATCCTAAAGATAGATTTTTAATTGATAGCTCAAGTATGTGAAAAATCAAAGTGTTTAAAAAAGAAACAACAAAGAAATCACTTGGGATAAACTTCTTGATTGATAGAAAAAATGAAGAACAAAATAAAATTCCCAAAGCTTGTATTTCTTTGATTTTTCAACTTTGAAAATAATAAAAGATAAAGAATTTTTTGCTCAAGAACTTCTTTAAAAACTCTGTTGAAAACACTTAAAAAGATGATAAATAAGGTTCTTGAAAATCTTATTAAAAATAGCCCATAAAAATCCATATTTATAGCCTCTTCTGAATATAGTCGTTGGGGGTCAAAAACTGCTCAGAACAGGCTGTCGGTCAACCGACCAACAGTGAAAAATTTGACCGTTTGAGCTTGTCGGTCGACCGCCCCAAGGCAAAAATGCCTAATTGGTCGACTGCCCGGTCGACCAAGCCAAACAGAGACTAAGTCTCTTACAGTCGATCGACCGTGCGATCAACCGACCATATAGGCTATGTCTATGTGCACGTCTTGTGTACATTGGTCGACCGTCCGGTCGATTGAGCTCTGGTCCGGTCGACCAGTCGGTCAACCTCCAGAAGGCTCAGAATAGGATTTTCAGGGTTAAAGAACGGACCTGTAAACACCCTAAAAAAATCAAATAAATTCCATAAAATTTCACAAAAATAAGTTCTTATTAACTTTGAAATTAAAATATGTGTGATAAAAAATCACCACATATTACATACATGTTGAACTATTTTTTAGGCTTAAAAATTAAGCTTGAAATCAAAAATCGGTTCCTGAAATTCTGGTTCTTAAAAAAACAAAATTGGAACCGGACTGGCTAGGGCCCAGTTCCGGTTCGGTTTGGAGCCGGGAACCTGCAGCCCGATCTAGTTTTGATTTTTGTTCCATGATTCCGGTTCATTTCTCCGGTTCGAACCGGAACCATGGTCGAGTCTACTCAACAGTGGAATGATAATGGGCCAGTGTACACTGACTTGTTTAAAATCGAGGCTGATTTAATCGGATAACAATTTTATACTTATCCTCTCTCTCTCTCTCTCTCTCTCTCTCTCACACACACACACACACACTTACTTGTATCATTTTGGAAGTATTCGAGGCCAAATTCTTCCCACTCAAATACAAACGTACGATATTCGAATGCAAGATCCATTTCATTGAAATTGATCCATATTATTTCGAGTAACTAAAAATAAAAAATAATATATTTTGAATACTTTTTGCCCATCTATCAAGTAGATGCAAAATTGGCGATCAAAAATAGCATATTGTTTAGATCTACATTTCTAAACATGCAAATTATGGATCCGACTATTTCGTCATGATTTAAATACTTAAACACTCTCACACACTAATTTTTATTAGATTTCAATTATTCTACACTGTTAAACTAATCAACTTACTATTTCGACTGTCCATTTTTGTGCCTATTTGATGGGTGGGTAAAAGTACTCAAAATACACGATTTTTATTTTAGTTAGTTGAAATAATGTAGATCAATTTCAACGGAGTGGATCTTGCATTCGGATGTCGTAGGGTTGTATTTGAGTGTGAAAGATTTAGTCTCGAATCCTTCCAGAATGACACAAGTCTCTCTCTCTCTCTCTCTCTTTCTCTCTCTCTCTCTCTCTCTCTATATATATATATATATATATATATATATATATATATATATATATATGAGAGAGAAATGTAAATCAGCTGACACAGGAGGCAACTCCCTCCTATGTCGCACTCAAAAATCATATTTTTCGAGTAAATTTTCAAGATCCCACCGCACATTATCATATTCATATTCTAAAATATACACATATAAAAAATCAAGTGATTTGAAATTCGTTTACTCATTGATCTAATCGTTCCATTTTGTTCTATTGTTAAAAAACCGTTAATGTTTGAACCCAAAGAAAATGAAGTAAACAAACTTCAAATCACTTGATTTTTTATATGTATATATCTTAGAATATGAAGATGATAATGTGCGGTCGGATCTTGAAAATTTACTCGAAAAATTGATTTTTGAGTGTGACATAGGAGGGAGTTGCCTCCTGTGTCAGCTGAGCTGATTTACATTTCTCTCTCTCTCTCTCTCTATATATATATATATATATATATATATATATATATATATATATATATATATATATATATATATATATATATATCTTAGTCGGCAGCTGAGGGGTTCTCTCAGTTAGTGGTGATGTGGTGCGATCTCAGCCCCAAATCGGGGCTGAAATGAGATTTGAGCTTTTTTTTAATAACCCTCGCACTTGATACATCTATGCTGATGTAGACCTCTTTGCAAAAAAAATATCCCACTTAGGGCCTGTTTGGTTCGTTGCAAAACGTCGCAAGTCGTAAGTTGTAAAATGAGAATGGAAAAAGTGAACTGTAGCAGTGAAAATATATTGTGTTTTACGGTGTTTGGTTGATAAAGTGATGTGTAAATGGAAAAGTATATTGTGTTTTACGGTGTTTGGTTGGTAAAGTGAAAGTGTAAATGGTAAAGTATTTTGTGTTTTACGGTGTTTGGTTGGTAATGTAAAAGTGAAAGTGGAAAAGTTGACCACAAAATTAACTGTAGCAGTGATTTAAATAATATAAATATTATTAAATTAAATCTAATATTGCAAATTAAATTGTATTAATAAATTTGAGATAAAAAATTAATAATCTTAATATTTTATTTATAATAATAATATTAATAAAATATTAATTAAATAAATGATATAAAATCTTAAGAAAATCTAAAGAACATTAATAAAATTTTAAGAATACTAATAAAATATAAATATTAAAAAATGTTAAAAGAAATAAAATATAGTAAAAATATAGTAATAATATTAAAAATACTTGAAAATTATTATAGTATAAATTTTATTATAATATTATTGTAATATTATAGAAATATAAAAATAACAAAGTAAAATATAATTATAATTTAATAATAAATTATCATTAAAGTATTATTATACTGAATTATTATTACAATATTAACATAATAAAATATTAATATAATAATAAAAATTATTATGATATTAATAAAGTAATTTTTATATTAAAAATTAAATAACTAAATATATAGTAATTTTATATTATAGTATAATATTGTTATATTAATAAAATATTTACTCTAAATAAAATAATAAAAAATGGAATAAGTATTAATAAAATAATAAAATATTAAATAAAATATTAAATAAAAATAGTAAATTATAATAGTAAAATATTAAATATTAAAACAATATTAAAAACAATAAAAAATTAAAGATTAAAAATATAAAATAATTAAATACTTAAATAAGAAATTGAACACTATTTAAAATATTAAATTTAAAAATATTAAATTATATATTGATTATCAAGTAACTGTTTTGAATTGGTGTACTACAAGTGAGAGTTACATGACCACAAAATTAACTGTAGCAACTGCAAGTGAGAAAATATGAGTGTAAAAGTGAGAATTAAATGACCACAAATTTAACTGTAGCAACTGCAAGTGAGAAAATATGAGTGTAAAAGTGAGAATTAAATGACCACAAATTTAACTGTAGCAACTGTAAAGTGGAAAAAGTTTTTGCATTTTGCAAATGGAAACAAACAAGTGTAAATGGTAAAGTTGCAAAACTTTTTGCATTTTGCAAAGTTTTGCAACCAACCAAACAGGCCCTTAATACATCAGATCTCTCTCATCTTTCTCTCTCAGATTTGTCACTACTTCTTTCCCTCTCAGATCTGTCCCCGATTCTTCCCCTCTCAGATCGCGACGCCATTCTCTCCCTCTCAGATCGCGATGCCTCTGACTATCTTTTTCATTTTGTCCCTCCTGAGCCCCCTCTATCTCGACGTCGGCAGCAGCAAAGACCTACCCCCTCTGTTTCGAGCTCTCCATCTTTCCCTCTCTCCTCACTGATCGTCACCGATTTCGAGCTCTCTATCTTCCCCTCTCTCAAGCTGTCTATCTTCACCCTATGGACCTCACTGGTGATATTGATTTGGATCCCTTAAATATGCGGTTCATGATCAGGGTTGCAGTCCTCTTTTAGCTGAGAAATTGAATAGAGAAATTGATACAAGCTTATAAATTCAATAATTTATTGCATTGCACACTAATTACTCCCACATTGAAACAGAATCACAATCACAACCCAAAATCAAACATCTGATTACTTGCAAAACTTCACAATCATGATCACAGTCCTCTTTTAGCTGATAAATTGAGAAGAAAAATTGATACAATCTTGTAAATTCAGCAATTGATGTCATTGCACACTAAATACTCGCACATTGAAACAAAATCTCAACCACAACCCAAATTCAATCTCATTACTTGCAGAACTTCACGACCATGGTCACAGTCCTCACTTTGAAGACTGCGACCATAATCACAGTCCTATTTTAACTGAGAAATTGAGCAGAAAAATTCACGACAAGCTTGTAAATTCAGCAATTGATGTCACTGCACGCCAAATACTCCCACATTGAAATAAAATTTCAATCATAACGCAAAATGAAACATCTCATAACTCGCAGAACTTCACTACCATGGTCATAGTCCTCACTATGAGGATTGCGACGCAACCCCATTTTAACCAAGAAATTGAGCAAAAAAATTCACGACAAGCTTGTAAATTCAGCAACTGATGTAATTACGCATCAAATACTCTCATGTTGAAAAGAATTCCAACCATAACTCAAAATCAAACATCTCATTACTTGCAGAACTTCACAATCATGGTTGCAGTCCTATTTTAACCGAGAAATTGAGCATAAAAATTTACGACAAATTTATAAATTCAATAATTTGATGCCATTGCACACCAAATCTCTTATATTGAAAAAGAATCCCGACCACAACTCAAAATCAACCATTTTATTACTTACAGAACTTCAAAAATTATAATGATTTGAAACAAAATTCATTTGCAATATGGCCTGCTCAAATCTCAAATAATACAAGAACTTAGGTCTCAAATGGCTGAAATAAACTTGCAACCAAATTGTTATGCAAAATTAGCATCCTAAATGGCGAATCCCAGTTCACATTAGAGAAATCACAGGTCTCAATGACGACGAGCTGCTCGGAGCAGAGCTCCCACTGCAGTTCGTTGATGTTGTCATTGCTGCTGCTTGCCGCCAGCAATGCTCACTGAGGAACGAGAGAGGAGAGGAGAGAGAGAGAGAGCGACTGACTTCTATGACGAGGTGGCATATTTCATTATGAATAGATATGTTATCATTGCCCTGCCGTCGGGCTCAGTACTCTCTTCTAGAATGCCGACATGAGAAATAGAGTGGGAGAGGGAGCTCGGGTGAGATCTCAGAAGGGAGTGAGGGAGGATTTCGTAAGGGCGACGACGAGTTCCACCCAAGATTGTGAGAGAGAGAGAGGCTGAGATCGTGAGAGAGAGGGAGGGAGGTCGAGAGGGCTAGGAAGAGATTGAGAGTTTGAGAGAAGGATAGAGAGAAAAGGGGAAAAAAATAAAGTTCGAGTTTTCCCCCTGTTGGAAAGAGAGAGTTTACTGATGGGGAAGTTTATAAGGATCGTCGAGGGGTCGTCGAGTGATCGCCGAGGAAGTCAACGATGAAGACGAAGGGAAACATCAGCAGAAAACAAGCCAACAGCAGCAGGTGCAAGTTGGCCGGTCGACTGGCCCGCAGTATCAGAAGCTCGGTCGACCGGCCCGGTCGACCGGCGTGCACAACGTGCACAAGTTGGAGCTCGGTCGACCGAACCGGTCGATCGACCGACTGAAAGTACCCAACTCTCTGTTGGGCACCCGGTCGACCGCCCGGTCGACCGGTGGAAGGGTTGGTCGACCGCCCGGTCGACCGACAATCGGGTGCGGGCTGCGAGTGCAGATTTGAAAATCTGTTGGTATTTAAGGGGTTGGCTGTTTTCTAAGGTTTGTATCTTGTAGAAGATCCTTGAGAAGGAACTGTTGGAGCTCTCTTGCATTCAAAGAGGCTGCTAGCAATTGTAATCTTCTTCCAAAGCAATTAAATCTCTCTCTGATTGCCCCGAGGACATAGGCGTTGAGGCCGAACCTCGTTAAATTTGTTTGTTTGCGTGTGTTCTTTCTCCGGTGATTGTTTTGTACTGTTTGGGATTGTTCTTCGTGCGTGGGAGATTCAGGGAAGGATCCATCTATCTGGGTTGTTGTCGCTATTGGGTCACAACAAGTGGTATCAGAGCATCCAGGTTTCGCTTGGGTTTTCTGAAGATTCGAAGGGCTCGAGATCTGATTCGGTGGAGATCGTGTGTCGATCTCCGATCAGAGGGATTGGTGTTCATGGGATCGTGTGTCGATCTCAGGAGGACGCAAGGAGGGCTCATGGAATCTGTGGTGGAGTAGATCCGGAGAGAAACTCGATCTAGGGTTTCAAGGGAAAGGTAAAAAATTCAATTTTTATCTGAGTAGAGATCTATTTCCAGTTGATTGTTCTTCCGCATAGATAGAGGATCAATAAATCTCAATGGCAGAAGAAATTACTTCGGTTAAGACAATGAATTCTCACCCGAGGATTGAAGTTGTCAAGTTCAACGGTACAAATAACTTCGGGATGTGGAGATGTGAGGTTATGGATGCGCTGAATGCATCAAACCTCGAAGATACTCTCCTATTGGAGAAGAAGAAGAGCACGACCACTGATGAAGAGTGGGCAAAGATGAACAGGTCGGCATGTGAATTGATACGTTCATGTTTGTCACAAGACATAAAATACCTTGCGCAACATGAGACGTCGGCGAAGAAACTGTGGGAAACCCTTGCGAAGAAATACCTGATGTTGACTGAGATTTCCTGCACACAAAAATAAGGATTTTGATTTTGGAAATAATAGTGTGAGGTTCTCAGTTCTAATCCGCGGTAGCAGGGCTATGCGGGTCGTGATCCTCAGGGAGGGACTGCGATGGAAGCGTTAAGTAAGTTTCTCTAAAGTTTTTATTTTTATTTGTTAAGTTAGAAAGGAAGTGGTATTTACAATGGGTGGTAGAAAAGAATATGGAGATGAGTTGTATTTAATCTACTAAAAAGAAAAGAAAAGAAAAAGAAAGAAAACTTATCTCTTTAGTCCGCTTGCCGTTTGAACCGTTGCGATGATTTCCCTTTTCTTGGAAGGTGTACAAGCACGGCTTAAGGGATCGTCCGCCTTCTTAATCTACTCTACGAAATGAATAACAAGCTATGAAGACCTGTTCATCGCCATTGGGCCGTCAAGGTTCCTTCTTCGGCTAGGTATTCTCGAAGCAGTTGGATCTCATGGTGGGCAAGACATTAGAGAACAAATAGAAGAAAGTAGATACAAGATTAAAATAAGAATAAAAGAAACTAGAATAATACAAGAATAAAATAAAACAAGCCTTGATTCGATTATTAAACAATGGTGGAAAAATAACACTTACACCGACTGTCACCATCAGTACAAGCAGATCCCTTCCTCCATGAATACATCATCTCCTCTCAGCTTTTACAAAAAGAAAATAAAAAATATACAAAGGTGGAAAGAAAACCTAAAAACCCTAACTTTGGCCCTTCGCTCTTCTCTGGACGCTGGATTGTGTACTCTCTGTGTTGCATCTGCAGGGATATTTATAGGTGTTGGAAGATGTAGAGTCCTAGTACAACTCTCCCAAAAAGATCTTATCTCCAGAAATTTAAATCTGTCCTGCAACTTCTTATCATGTTGATCGCCGAAATTGGCTTATCTACGGACTGAATTGGAAAGTTTGATCAACATAAGAGTTGTAGGGCTTCAAGTCTTCTTTCTGGAGCATTTTGAATCATCAGATTTGCATATCTGTAGCAAAAGTTATGATTTAAACACTAAAACATGTACAGTCTGAATCCGAATTCTTTGAATTTTTATCTTTGCACTCTCTTTGGCTTTTATCCTCATCCTGCAAGAGTTTAGTATTGGGTAGAATTCTATCCTTCCCTCATCTTTAATAATTGCAACTTTAGCCCTTGCATAATTGCACTTTGACAATTGATATTTGCACTTTTACTCTTGGGCTTCACATATGGGCTTGGATCTGGGCTTTTGGGCTCTTTAAGCTTTAATTCTTTCTTTTTATTATTTCGAGGCCTGCACACAATAAATCACAAAATATTAATAAATGTGCATAATTATATAAATAAATATGAAAATGTGACGGTAAATATGATGATAAAAATGCACTTTTCACTACCAATCACACCCCTACACTTATCTTTTTGCTCGTCCTCGAGTAAAAACAAAGAAAAAGAAAAAGTTAATCTAACCTAACTCACTTTCGTAGGAATCACGATTGCACTTAGCACGTGCAACAAGCCGTTAAACCTCTAGGTTACCCTAGAGGACGAGTGTTGTCTCGTGAGGGTTTTCAGCGGATTACACCCACAAAATCCATAAAAAGGAAAATATTTGTCTTATATTGGAAGAGACTAAGTAGTCTATAAGTTTTAGGATCCTCAATTTTATTCATTCTTCAAACCTAGTCTTTATAAAGTCAATTGTTATTCATTTTAGGTAAGAATTAAAATTGAATTTCTAATATAGTCTTTTTCGTTACCAAAAGTCATACGCACCCTTGTGAATCTAGGTATTCCTTAACTTGGACTCTCATGCCTCTTTAGTATTTTTATAACATCATCTAATTTTCTTTCGTGTAAGTATCAAGGCTTCTTGAGGCCCTCATACCTAACTAATTGACTATTAGATGTGTTAATATAATTTTTTTTTTTTGGCATGTATAACTCATCTAATTTTCTTTCGTATAAGTATCAAGGCTTCTTGAGGCCCTCATACCTAACTAATTGATTATTAGATGTGTTAATACATATATTATATTTCTTAGTCTTCTTAGGCTTTCTAATCCACCCATGTAACGAACTTAAAGTCGATGGCTCCCAAACCGGTCGGCTTTAGGGCATCAGGTGAGAAAACACCCCGCGGACTCAAATTCGAGTGAACTAGGCCACAAAACTAAGGACTTTATTTTATTTAGAACTCACCTTTAGGCATGAATACTTATGCTTCTTGAGGCACATGTATCAGCTTAATTGGTGAAATTTTTTTTTTTTTTTTATATCTATGAGGCACAAGGTCTTCATCTTAGAATCCTAGATATGTATTAGGTATGCAAATTTCATTAAGGTAAAAATCAAGACTAATTAATTATTCAATTTCTTCTCCTATACCTAAAAATTAAACAATTTATTTATTTTGACCAAGTTTTTAGAAATCCTAATCATGATTTTCCTAATCCTTAAAACTAACTTAGATTTCTTTCAAAAAATAAGTCAAAATATTTCCTTTTTATAACATTTTTTTTTAAATTTTTTTTTTTTTTTTTTAGCAAATTTTTGTTAGTTTCTACCTATGTTAGTATGTTAGTAAAGCCCACCCCCACACTTATCTCATGCATTGTCCTCAATGTATGAAATGAATGCATATATGCATGAAAAAGAACAAGGGAAGGCAGAAAATTACCTTAGGGGGTGGTTCCGGTGGTGGTCTAATTGGGCCAAGCGTTGCTACCCAATCAAGATAATGTAGTAGTTGGTGAAACCCACCAGAAAATTTTCGTCTATAACCCACTAAAATGTATGTGTGATCATTTTTTAAAATTTCCACCCCATCAAATTTCCAAATTTCATAATAAATTTCAGAGTCAATTGTGTCAACCGCCTTGTCCCAAATGTAGTATGGAAAGATGGAATTATCGACTTGGACATTATAGGTACGGGAACTAATACCGACTCAAGGAAGATGTTCAAATCAAATAAGGGCTCAGGAGTCGGGCTAGGTTCAAGAATTGAGTCCAAGTCAAGAAATTGAAACTCAAGTCCACAATCTTCTTCCCACAATGGAATGTGACTTAATATGGGTGATATCTCTTTACTTCCAATATTAAGGAATTCTAGCTCATCACCATACAATTCTTCAAAACTAAGGTCAACATCTTCCGTCAGAATTGTACAATCAGTTTCAGAAGTAAAGAGATTGTGAGAATCTAGGTCAAGTTCAATATGATCTTCTAAAATGGGTGATTCAATTTCATGATGAATTGGAATAGGATCCAATGTTGACTCGGGAAAAGTGAAATCAGGTGGAGACACTGGAGTCATTATTGAATCAGGAAATAAAACTGAATCATCAAGTTGGGGATCATGATCATATTCATGTTCAAGTTCTAATTCATGAAAGGAAAAACTTGCCAAGTTATCAGATTTTGAAGTTTCGGCAAGTTCACATGATGGTACTGAAATAGAATCTTGTTGTCCAAAGCAACTTGGTTCGTCGGCTCTAAGAGAGTGGTCAGCGATATCAGAATTTGCCGAACTGTAAGAACGCAAAGATTGAACCATCATATCTAAATCATGCTCGCGAGCTAATCTAGCCTGAGTCATGGCTTCAAGCCTCTTTTGGAATTGGATTTGGAAAGAGGAAGTGAGATCGTGATGAAGTTGTGAATCGGTTGACTCACGCATCATCATGTCTAAGATTGATGGTGGTTGTTGCTTGGACTCGTGCATACTCATCATTTCCCCGATAGATGGTTTTCTATTCTGAATGGGTGGATCTGAGTATGAATCTTGGGAAGAATGTGGACTAGATGGATATGGAGGACAATTTGGTTGAGAATTAGACTCGGGGGACTCGAAACCCCATGAACTCTGTGACGAGTTGAAATTATTATGGAAATTATAGTCATAAGATGGGGGGTGTGGGTTATATTCATTCGGATAAGATCATTCCGGCACACTAGATTGGTCAAAGTTAGGGTATGCCGGGTTGGTAATATCCGAATAATAGTTAGGGGTGTAATATGGATTAAAATTGGAATTATTCTTATATGCCATATCACACCAACACAAACACAACAAACAAATAAACAAACAAAAAAAAATTCTAACCTAAGTTAGGGTAGACATATGACCTAGACGACTCCTAACTGGTTAGATCGTCCATAGGAGGTTGGGTGCAGACTTTGACCACAAGTTAATCAGCCAGGTCAGGGCAAGAGTGGTGGGAGGTTTTCCGTCAAAGACGTTCCTTAATTAAATAACCACCAATCTTCGGGCTTTCGGCCCTCAATCCCTTTCCTAGACACTGATTTGACAAGAGTCAACTTCCAGCACTGTTCCCCCTTAGGATAATCTCCTATTGAGTCCGAGATGTCCCTAGGGCCAACGTCTACTCTTTTTTAGTTAGGCTTGGGTTAGTGAGTGCTTGGGATATGATTTTTGGGCTAAGGAAGGGTGATGAAATCCCCACCTTATCTTGTTAATGGGTTATGCCCTTAAGATGAATTAGTGCAAGTGTACAAGATAAATAGATAAGAATCACTCAAAGCAGAAAATCAACCAAGAGATGAGTCCTATTCTACGTGCAATGCGTACGTACCTTGCTCCTCCAGCACTCTTCAACAGTAAATAAAAATAATTGAAAAGACACGTGCCTAATATGCAAACGTCTAATCAATTTTTATTTTTAACAACCAATAACTTACTGTTGAATTATTAGCAATTTACAGGTATATCACAGAACAAAATAAACAGAGCAGTAAACAGAATTTACAATTTGCAGCAACCTGCAAAAATATCAATCAGTAGTTCTCTACTGTTGCCGCGTTTCCGCGGCTCTGGCCGCGGATCCGCGGCAAAACAGTAGGTTCTGGTGCTCTGCCTTCGAGGGCAGAGACACAGAATAGCAATATGTCCACTGCTGCTGCTATGTTTCTATTTCCTGTTCTCCAAACCTGCAAACAGAAAAGAATAAAGAATTAGTTAAAAATTAAAATTTTGTTTTAAAGATAAACTTACCGTCCGTCCCCGGCAACGGCGCCAATTTGTTGACTGAGATTTCCTGCACACAAAAATAAGGATTTTAGATTTTGGAAATAATAGTGTGAGGTTCTCAGTTCTAATCCGCGGTAGCAGGGCTATGCGGGTCGTGATCCTCAGGGAGGGACTGCGATGGAAGCGTTAAGTAAGTTTCTCTAAAGTTTTTATTTTTATTTGTTAAGTTAGAAAGGAAGTGGTATTTACAATGGGTGGTAGAAAAGAATATGGAGATGAGTTGTATTTAATCTACAAAAAAGAAAAGAAAAGAAAAAGAAAGAAAACTTATCTCTTTAGTCCGCTTGCCGTTTGAACCGTTGCGATGATTTCCCTTTTCTTGGAAGGTGTACAAGCACGGCTTAAGGGATCGTCCGCCTTCTTAATCTACTCTACGAAATGAATAACAAGCTATGAAGACCTGTTCATCGCCATTGGGCCGTCAAGGTTCCTTCTTCGGCTAGGTATTCTCGAAGCAGTTGGATCTCATGGTGGGCAAGACATTAGAGAACAAATAGAAGAAAGTAGATACAAGATTAAAATAAGAATAAAAGAAACTAGAATAATACAAGAATAAAATAAAACAAGCCTTGATTCGATTATTAAACAATGGTGGAAAAATAACACTTACACCGACTGTCACCATCAGTACAAGCAGATCCCTTCCTCCATGAATACATCATCTCCTCTCAGCTTTTACAAAAAGAAAATAAAAAATATACAAAGGTAGAAAGAAAACCTAAAAACCCTAACTTTGGCCCTTCGCTCTTCTCTGGACGCTGGATTGTGTACTCTCTGTGTTGCATCTGCAGAGATATTTATAGGTGTTGGAAGATGTAGAGTTCTAGTACAACTCTCCCAAAAAGATCTTATCTCCAGAAATTCAAATCTGTCCTGCAACTTCTTATCATGTTGATCGCCGAAATTGGCTTATCTGCGGACTGAATTGGAAAGTTTGATCAACATAAGAGTTGTAGGGATTAAAGTCTTCTTTCTGGAGCATTTTGAATCATCGGATTTGCGTATCTGTAGCAAAAGTTATGATTTAAACACTAAAACATGTACAGTCTGAATCCGAATTCTTTGAATTTTTATCTTTGCACTCTCTTTGGCTTTTATCCTCATCCTGCAAGAGTTTAGGATTGGGTAGAATTCTATCCTTCCCTCATCTTTAATAATTGCAACTTTAGCCCTTGCATAATTGCACTTTGACAATTGATATTTGCACTTTTACTCTTGGGCTTCACATATGGGCTTGGATCTGGGCTTTTGGGCTCTTTAAGCTTTAATTCTTTCTTTTTATTATTTCGAGGCCTGCACACAATAAATCACAAAATATTAATAAATGTGCAGAATTATATAAATAAATATGAAAATGTGACGTAAATATGATGATAAAAATGCACTTTTCACTACCAATCACCTGACTAAGAGTGTTGAGTCCAGGTTGCAGCTTAAGAGTAAGCTGTACAGTTTTCAAATGAAGAAGGGGAGCACAGTGAATGAACACATCAACCGATATACTAAGCTTCTTACAGGCTTGGTAAACGTGGATGTCACGATAGATGAGGAAGATAAGACGATCATCTTTCTGAACTCACTCCCGGCGGAGGAGTATGAGACATTCACTCTGACCTTCATCAATGGAAGGCGGACCTTAGATTATGATGAGGTATCGTCTGCACTGTCAAGTTATGAGACGAGGAAGAAGGAGAGACATCCTTCTAAATCCAGTTCATCGGCGGAGGTACTGGAAGTAAGAGGCAGAAGTTCATCGCGGAAGGCCAAGGAGGTGAGAGGAAGATCACAGTCCAGATCAGGCTATAGAAATCTGAAGAGGAATCATTGTGCCTTGTGCAAGGAACTAGGACACTGGAAAGCAGAATGCCCGAAGGCCAAAGGTAAGAAGGTGGAGTCAAAGACCGAGACGAATCTCGCATGGGCGGATGGATCGGATGATGACTCATCGGTGTTCTCTCTCTCGGTTACTACCCCTACTGTTTGTAACTCAGATAATACTGAGTGGATCTTAGATAGCGGAGCCACCTATCATGTGTGCCCGAACAGGGCCTGGTTCTCTAGCTTTGAGAAGCTGGATGGATGTTACACGGTCATGGGGGATGACCATCCGTGTAATATAGAAGGGATGGGTACAGTTCGTATCAAAATGGATGATTGGATAGTTCGAGAGTTGAAGGAGGTGAGGTATGTACCTCAGCTCAAAAGGAATCTTATCTCAGTTGGCACTTTGGAAGCATCGGGTATGGTGATATCTGTTCGAGATGGTATTCTCAAGATGATCAGAGGCTCGATGGTGGTGATGAAGGGCGTCCGCCGAGGCAATCTCTACTACTTGAAGGTAGTACGATTACAGATCAGGTGGAGACTTCGAGTTCTTCAGATGAGGGTGGCCTGGAGGTCTGGCAGGGAAAGGTCGGACAGGAAGAAGAGAAGTCTTTGCGAGCTCCTGCAAAGATGGAATCGCTGGAAGGTGCTGCTACCTGCGAGGTGGAAGGTGGACACAGCGTTCTGGACAAGAAGAAGGTGAGATTCAGCACCAGTACTCACCGCAATGAAGATCTTCTTGATTGTGTTCACGTGTGCATTTGGGGACCTGCTAAGACGACATCGCTTGGAGGTCACAGGTACTTTGTCTCATTTATTGATGGTTCATCTAGGCAGGTTTGGATATATCCAATGAGACAAAGGGGAGAAGCCCTAGATGTGTTGGTGAAGTGGAGAGGAAGAATGGAGAGGCAAATAGGTAGGAAGATAAAGGAGCTAAAGATTGGTGATGTTGGAAAGGACATGCACCAATCCTACGATTTGGCCAGAACACAGGTATTGCTACTCACTTCACAACAGGTACAGATGGGTTGGCTGAGGAAGTAATCAGTCCCTTGCTGGAGGAGGTTCGGAGGTTGTTGTCTAATGCAGGATTAGACAGGTCATTTTGGGCTGAGGCGACAGAGTATGCTAGCCATCTCATGAACAGATCGACTGCGATAGGAGGTAAAGCTCCACTAGAAATTTGGTCTAGGAAAGCTGCTCAAGATCATGGTGTGTTGCGGGAGTTTGGAAGTCCGGCCTACTTCAGTGCCAAGAATGGCAAGGTGAATCCGCGAGCAAAGAGGTTTGTCTATTTGGGCGTCAAGGGAAACAACTATAGGTTGTGGGACCCCGAAGACAAGAAGATCGTGATGAGCAGGAATGTCACTTTTGGAGAGACTTCAGTGTTGAAGTCCACCGTCTCTCAGCAGGTGGAGAGGACGAAGACCAAGGGAGGATCGCAGCGGGTGGAGGTTGATGCTACTCCATCATCTCCAGTTGGTTCGGCATCAAAGGAGACTTCATCGGAGGTGACACCGGGTGGAGATCATGAAATCAAGGTTGATGCTGAACAGGTTGAAGACATTGCTGAGGATGTCGAGTTGTTTGCAGCTATGGGAACAAAGGTGAAACCACGCTTGTGGGGAAAGAAGCATGAATCTCAAGCTTGTGATCGTGACAAGCTGAAGTTGAAGGCCGTTGTCCTCCATGATGGTCAGGAAGAGATTCATATGACTCAGTCAGACAGGTTCGCTGCTGCAAATACAGGTACCATTGCTTGAGCTTGATGAAGCTCATCTCAATGAACTACGGTTGGCTTGATCTTTTTGGGCAAAGGTACGTAGGCAGCCGTAAAGGCGCAACCATTTGGTGATGCAACTCTTATGAAGCTATTTAGGTTCTTGAGAAGCTGTTTTGGATCTTCACGTAGAGGTGAAGAGTTGTGACCGATGGAACTTCACGTAGAGGTGAAGTGTTGTGGCCAGTTGAACTTCACGCAGAGGTGAAGAGTTGTGGCCGTTTGGAGCTTCACGTAGAGGTGGAGAGGCTTCACGTAGAGGTGAAGCGTTGTGACCAGTTGGACTTCACGTAGTGATGAGGTGTTGTGATCTCGATGAACAGGTGATCTTCCGGTGAGAAGATGTTGAGCTTGCATAAGGAGTGGTGTGCATCCAATTGAAGCCGATGATGTTTGGTGGGCTCTACACAGACTTGGTGGACCGTCAGTGGAAGACAGGTAGACTAGATAGAGCTAGTCATTTGGAGAGTCAGTGTTGGCTCGTGAGGAAGTCTTCGTGAGGTCGTGCAGTTGCGGAGTAGAAGCCACAGTATGGTTATCGGCATGTATGAAAATTCTCCTAAGGTGAAGTATAAGGAAGGCATGTGTGATGTTTTCCATGGATAGCTGAGCTAAAGATTCCAAGCCGAGATCGTGTGTCGATTTCGTCCGGTGCGCGCAAGCCGAGATCGTGTGTCGATTTCGCTGAGATCGTGTGTCGATTTCGCCAGGTGATAGACTGGGGTACGTTGGAGATCGGCTCAGATTTGAAAAATCTTCGCCGAGGTGGAGAATTGTTGGAAAGAGAGAGTTTACTGATGGGGAAGTTGATAAGGATCGTCGAGGGGTCGTCGAGTGATCGCCGAGGAAGTCGACGACGAAGACGAAGGGAAACAACAGTAGAAAACAAGCCAACAGCAGCAGGTGCAGGTTGGCCGGTCGACTGGCCCGGTCGACTGGCCCGGTCGACTGGCCCGCAGTATCAGAAGCTCGGTCGACCGGCCCGGTCGACCAGCGTGCACAACGTGCACAAGTTGGAGCTCGGTCGACCGGTCGGTCGACCGACTGAAAGTACCCAACTCTCTGTTGGGCACCCGGTCGACCGACCGGTCGACCGGTGGAAGGGTCGGTCGACCGACAAGCGGGTGCGGGGTGCGGGCTGCGAGTGCAGATTTGAAAATCTGTTGGTATTTAAGGGGTTGGCTGTTTTCTAGGGTTTGTATCTGTTTTCCATTATGTTTGCAAAGGGAAAAACTTACAAATAAAAGTTTGAGGAGCTAAATTACAAGTATTCTCAAAAGATTACAAGTAGATCTCCTCAGAGATTCTGGGAAAATGTGCCGATAGGAGTCTGGTCAGCGCGCGACCACTTTGTCCCTTTGACGATGCGAGCGATGAGATTCCCTTCTCGCCTGGTTCGGTGAATCAGAGAATAGAGGATTGGTAGAACCCTCTGGCTACTTCTCAAAACCGCCTTCTGTAAGAAATTTCTTCTCGCCTGGTTCCGGAGATTCCTTGAGAAGAAAGACGATGTTAGGGTATCAACACCCTGGTTAGAGAAAGAAATTCTCTAAAAGGTCTCTGAATTCGAGAGCGCACGGTGCTTTGTGAAGAAGTCTCTACTTGTGGAGTCTTCTCTCTTTTTCGTGGTCTCTCCTCCTTGTGCCCCTGGTGGGCTATTTATAAGGAGAGCAAGGGTATAATCGTCCCTTGAAAATATGAAAACAGATTGAATCGAATCTGTTTGAATCTGGAAAGTAGCCTTGCTGCGAGGCTAGGATAGCTTCTGCGGAGCTAGAAAATGGCAAGTCGGTTTTGATCCTTCCGATTTGTTTTGATCCTTTCCATCTCGTTGGAGGATTTTCTCTGATCCTCTTACTCGTTTCAAGAGAGTCAAGAGATTGCGGCAATCACCTGTCATATTTGAATCCCGATTGGATTTGATTAGATTGAATCCGATCTCATCAGGAGATTTGATTGGTCAAAGGTTGACCATAGCAGGCTGATAGCGGAGCTGCCCGCTTTGAAGCTCATAGCGGAGCTAGAGGCAATCCTTAGCGAAATCCTGAAAAGAGGCTTTTCGGCGAAGCTATCAGTTAGCTTCCTGGCGATGCTCTGGATGATGCTAGCCTCTCAAACGAGGCTATCTCCTTGGGCTAATGTAATGCTATATGCTAGCATTTTAGACCTGCTGAGGTCTGTTAGAAACAATCCGGGTTCACTGTTCTGCTTGCTGGATCAGTGGAGTCCAAACCGCTTCTTTATCCCATGGAGGTGGGTGAAAACTGGTCTTCAGCTCGTCTGTCCCTTGTCTTTTGTAAATGTCAACAAGTTTAGACATCGTTCGGACCAATGAGAATCTTGTCTTTTTTAAGTGTTAACAAGACCCCCTTCAAAGTTTTCGAGAGTCTGCAATAGCTCAGACTCCGAAACACTTTGAACTGCTGTGATGGTATGTGGAGTATGAACGTCGCCATGATGGTTGAGTTCAGCTTTGCCTTCAATCCTGCCTTGGGATGAATTCGCCGAAGAATTGTACTGGTTCGCGAGTAGCTTCGCGTCGGGGTAGCTCCGCATCTGGGCTTCCAAGAAATAAGTTCGCTTTGGAACTCCTGTTGCCTTTTCAAAGCCAACTGCCGTGGGGCGGTTACGAGGAGGATCATTCCTTCTTTCGCACTGATCGAGAGAGATGTTCTCCGATTTGCACGTTTCCGAGGGAGGATATTCCCTTTATTCAAGGCGCCATGAGTGCCTTTTATGAGGGAGACGTTTTCTCCCTTTGCACGTTCCAAGGGAAAACCGTTCCTTCCATCAAGGCGCAATAAATGCCTTGAATGCGCTCGTGCTTCCACGCTTGGGGTGGTTGCGCTCAGGCCATGGGGCCTATAAATAGGACGCTTGAGGTCCTCTGAAGAGAAGTGCCTTGCCTTTCTTCTTCTCTTCTCTTGGTTGAGAGAGATACTCAGATCTCTGAATTAGTGAGAAAGCCCACTCTTGTTGTCTAACCGGCCAAGGACCAGTAAGTCTTGATCGTTCAACGACTTCACCGTTTTTTTTTAGGGAATTCATCTCCCTTAGTTTAGCTTTGATAGCTGCTTTAGGGATTAACTTCCCTCGATCTTCATCTTGCACTTGGCTGATCTGCAGAGAAGGATCTCATCATGGCTCTCTGTGAAGCCATCGTCTTGATTTGATTAGAGAAAGATCACTGCATGTTAAGTCCGCTACACAGGCAGAACTTAGGACTTGGTCTCTTCAAAGGTTGAGCCAGTCTTGCCATATCGGTGAATGTTGAGACTGTGTCTGACTTTGCCATAGAGGTGAGGCTAGGACTTGGCGTTTGCTGAGCTAGTCCATTAGTTGCTGTGCAGGCGGAACTTGTCCTCTGCTGAAGTCGGATTGCTTTACCGCTGAAGAATCTGACTTAATGTTTTTGCAGCTCTTTCTGTGCTTGACTGCTAACTTGCTCCAATTTGCCTTGCAGTGAGCTATGCTTGCCAGTCTGGTAACTTGATGGAAGAAACCATGAAATCGCCTGATGCTTCCCCGGTTGAAGCTTTACTTTTAAGCAGGAGGAACAATTCGGGGCAGCGAATGCGCGTCCCAGGGGCTGTTGGCAGCCTCTTATCCGAGATGATTCGTTCTGAGGTGAGGCTGGCCGCCGCCTTTATCGGAGAGGATCCGCTTCAAGATAATGGGCGTCGCCTGTGGGATCGCCGGCATCATTGCCGACTTTCAACTTTGGTGGCCTTTGGGGGCGATCCACTTCAGGAAAGCGGGTATCGCGCCTGTTAGATCACTGGTATCACTGCCGATTCCCATTATACGTGATCTATCGTGTTGGCGGCGATAGGTTTTTACTGCCAGGCTTCAACAAAAATGGCCTAGCAAGATCTGCCATTTTTGTGGAGAAAAATGACCGTGTCCTTGTGGCACCACTGATTACAGCCTTATGCAGGAGGAGGGCCCTTCCTGTCCCGTTGGTCTGGCCTGGGAGCAGATAAAACCGCTTGTATGCCTTTTATGCAAATGACCTTGTTAGGCAACTTGGTGTGTTATATGAAACACAGCTTTGATGTAATATCAAATGTACCCTTGCTTTTGAATCAATGAAAGTTCATCGTCTGATCATCTGATTTTTGCTTACTTTCATTGGGAGTTCGGCCATTGCTGGGCTAAACTGTGTGCGGAGCTAAGGACATAGCACCTTTTTAGAGGGCTAAGGTAGGCCTTTCAACGAAGCCCTTGAAGGATTGTGCGAAGTCCGCACTTTTGCACTAGTGCGAAGTTAACTCTTAGTAGAGTTGAACCGGTGCTTCTCGGGAAGGCGCTTCGGGCGCTGTTTCAAATTAATTCGAAACGGCGGCATGGGCCTTTTTTCGAGGCCTCGTTTCAGGCGCTGATTGGCCTATAAAAGCCCGATCGGGCTGGATATGGAAAGGTCTCCTTTTTTTTCAGAGATCTTTGAGGACTCTAGCAACTCTTCAATGGCGCCCAAAAGACGAGCGGGAAAAGAAGTGGCGACTTCTACAGCGGAGGGCCTTCCTCCTCCGGTCATCGAGCGACCCGTCACCGGTAAGGAATTTTCCTGTCTGATTGGAGACCGAGGTCTCTTTTCCTTTAGAGCCGGTCATTTGGCTATTTAGGACGATCGAATGGGATCTATCCTCATTAGGGAACTCGTTTCCCTGAACTTCCCTATTTTCCTTGCATCAGGGAAGTAAGAACTGAACAGTTCTTCTTTTAGGCTTTCGTAGGAAGCCATTGCTTGGGCAATCTCCATCCTGTTGAGGAACAGGATGTGGGTCGTGTTCCTTCAGTCGTGGCCACGAAGGACGACCGTTGACCATGATGTCCTTTTAATGACGTCAGCCCTTAGGGCTATGCCACTTCCTACTTTAAGTGAAGTTGGCGCTTTGGATATTTTCTGCAAAGATGCAGTCTTATCCATGAAGTGAAGCTTTTTCAAAGCTATCGCCTTGCAGGCCCTGCTTGCTGGGCGAGGCTATGCCTTAGTGAATTTTTATGCTTTCGCATCCACTTGATTGGTGAACTAATCATAGCTCATTTCTGTTTTTGCAGTACAATACGCCTCCGGCCTCCAAAACAGTCTGTTTGGTCTAACCAGTCGAGCAGGTGGAAACATCAGCTTGCAGTTCTATGGGCAGGCTTCATTGTTCAGCGAGCCGAGCTCCCTTGTACGGGATACGCTCATCCAGGATGGTCGTCCGCAGGCCATGCGGAGCATCTTGACTACGGCTCCGCTTGAAGATATCGACCGTCAGGCTTACAGAAAGCCTGACTTCATGTTCGGGGATGCTGCATCTGATCCTGATTGCCAGCTGCAGGCCGGTGAAGGCCAGTGGATTTTCCAGTTGGACGGCGAGAGATTCTATCTCCCGTCCTCTAAGCGACATTTCGCTTTGTCTTCCTTCGCGAGCGCGACTCAGGCTCGGAAGATGGCTTGGGGCGTGAGCCTAAATGCCGAGTCTGTAAGTGTCGGGAGGTTGACATTCCAGTCCGGCTATTCGAGGGCGGGCCATCCTCGTAGCATAATGGGGCTATACCCTGGGAAGGTATTGCGGGACCTTCCAGTAGGAGAGAACCCAGCTGCGGCGCCGACCTTTGGCGCTCAGTTCTGCGAAGTGGACGGGAACTACCCCGCCACCGATTTCAGGACTCCCGGTTGGGTCCACCCTCCTAGATCGTGGTGGGCGGAGTTGACCAACTATATCCTCACTCATTTTGAGGGGGACTTAGAGAGGTTAAACCTCCATGAGGCCGTCAGGGCGACCTGCTACGGCATTGAGATGAAGGTGGCGTGCTTCTACGCCATCCTTGAGTTGTACTGCCCGGCCTCGGGGACTTTCTTCACCCCGGTTGGTGAGTTGGGCATGGCCCTGCACGAGATGCGGGAGATCTCTGCTTTGCCCTTCGGGTCTCTTCCATACGAAGAGTACTTGTAATACCCCTCTCCCGGAATACGTACTTAGTTACGTATTCAGTCTTTCGATCGTATTTTCCGATTTACCATCCGTATTTGACCAATTTCAATTCCAAATATCATTTTCCAATATTTTAGATTTTATGTGATTTTCTGAAATTTTCTGGAATTAAAATGAATTTCTCCGAAAACGGTGTCGGCCAGTGCCGCTGACCGATTCCCGAATTTTTATCTTCCAAACTGTTAGGAATTTTTAGAAAGTCCCTTAGACTTTATTACTTAGAATCATATTTCCTACTTATACACTTTTTCTGAGAATTTTATAAATTTATGAAAATTCTTTCGGAGTCGGTAAATAACTGATTCCGGGATTTTTAATTAAAAATCTATACAGTATTTCTTCAAACAAATTTCACCATGAGCCTTCAAATATTTTTTCTTGATTTTTGGTAAAATTTTCAGGCCAATCCGAGATACTTGAATTTCGGACATTTTTTCAATTATTGCAAAATTCCAATTCCACTTCATTTCCACCTCATTTCCCACTCACCACTTCACCTAACCCCACTCACTCTCTCTCCTTCCTATGGCCGGCCAAGTGGCCATGAGGGGACACCTCACCCCCACATTTTTGCAAGAAAACCCCCCACTTCCATCATAATCCCAATCCCTTTACAAAAGATCCCAACCTATAAATGCATTTCATTTGCAAAATTCCCCTTTTTCTCATTTCTTCATCAAGAGAACTCTCTCAAAATCTCCTTCCTCAAACCAAACCCTAACTCCAAGATCACCCAAATCTCTTCACCTACAACTCAAGGTCTCAAGGGGTTCAACTAGGGCTTCATCAAGGAACTCCATCTTCAACCTCTACTCCCCAAGGCAACTCCAAGAGCACTTCTTCACCTCAAGTTTCAACAACAAGTGTGGAGTGAAGCAATCATCTCCATCCTTGAATCAAGTCACGATTAAACCTATCCTAGTGAGTATTTCACTCACCAAGACTTGAATTAGCCCTAGAACACTTGTATCTACACTTCTTGTACACCTAGGTCACCAAAAATCACGAATTGAACCATCAAACACACTTCCAGAAAATTCTGTTCTGTCACTGTCCTTCCCACGATTAGTCGACTTATCATAGGAGCTAGTCGACTAGAACACTTAGCTGAAACTTAGTTTTTCTGGAAAACACAGTATTAGTCGACTTACCCCAAACATTAGTCGACTAATCAACTCTCTGGAAATCCCTATTAGTCGACTCCTGAATTTACCTAGTCGACTAATCCTTCCTGGACCAGAAACCCAACTTTCTGTATCAGCAGACTTAGTCGACTTAAGTGTCCATTAGTCGACTAGAACTCCCTATTAGTCGACTAACCTTCCTACCCTAGTCGACTAACTTTCCCTGAAACAGAATTCTAACTCTCTGTATCCCAGTATTAGTCGACTAACCCTTACTCCTAGTCGACTAATCCTGACTGTGTGTCATAGTTAATTTCTGTTCTGAATTTGGTTCTTATACTTGTTACATATGTATTATACCTTGCTTATTCATGCTTCAATACTGGCACAACATGACTTATTACTGAATGGATGTATCTCTTGTTACCTCATGACTTATTATTGCATATACTCGTTTCATGACATGTTAAACAGTAATATCACCACTTATCATGCCATCTCTTAAAACTAAGCATGATACACTTGACTTTTACATAAAAAGCACCAACTTACATATGGGTCGGGGGAAATATGCGGATATCGATACGTGTTCGTGTTTACAGTGGTATTAGGTATATTGTACAATCATATTCCGGTCTAACCTGCGGTACACCAGGGGACCGAGGGGAGTGCTTGCTCCCTTTCCTGTTTACTGTCATGACAAGGGCATACATAAGTCCCTCCTGTTTAGCCTTGCGGCAGGTTCCGTCTTCAAGCAACGGAACAATCCTGGGCCGTGGTCCCGGGTATGCACGGGACCCACTGTAAACATAGTTCGTCGATACAACCGCTGTTTCCAATAACAACCTTGTTTCACTAGGATATGGATCTATGTGCTCTGGGACGCTGGGTCACATAGCTAGATATCACAGTAAGACAAGTAATAATAATAAGACGTTAATTGTAGATTTGTTGCATATGATCTCACCTTATTGAGTTTGCATCGCTTGCTATTCATTGCTATTTATTGTAACTTCATTACCTTTATTCATGATCCTTATGTCACTTGACTATCTTTTATTTGTTATTATATGTCTTGACCCTTTGGATTTGCATATTCAGATCCTGAGGCTTGGAACGAAGTGGTGCCTTTCACAGAGGACCGGGCCTATCTTTCTGAGCAGGCTGACCAGCTCTAGTCTCATCGTGCCGACTCTTCCTTTTGGTTCACGGGATCTCCATCCATTTCGTGAGCATTTTTGGTATTTTTGGTTATATAGGATTCATTTTGGACTTGGGTTGTGATAAAGGACACTTGTAAAGTGATTTTGCTTATCATAACTTGTATAACTTTGTATTTATCTTTTGTAAGTTGGCATATGAATATACCACGCTGTGTGTTGTATACTGATACTTGTTGTAACGCCCCGATTCCACGGATACGGGGACGTCACTGCGACGTATATACGTAGGTCAGAAGAAGCCCCCACGTATATACGCTGAGCATAAAAGTACAATAAGGAAACAGAGTACAACACAAAGCATGGTGTATTCATAGGCCAACTATAAAAGTACTAATACAAAGTTATACAAGTTATGATAACTATTACACTTTACAAGTGTTTTGTTTTCACAACCAAGTCCAAAAGAATATATACAAAGATATACACAAGGCGCTCACGTAAGAGATGGGGACTCGTGAGCCAAAAGAGGAGTACGGCACGAGGGAACTAGAGCTGGTCAGCCTGCTCACTGAAGTATGCCTGATCTTCCGTGGAAGGATCCACTTCGTTCCAGGTCTCGGAATCTGAATATGCAAATCCAAAGGATCAAGACATATAAACAATAGATAGCTGCAGCCAAGTGGCTAAGGGACGAGTACAAGTAAGATGGGACTATACAAGTATATCAACTAACAGATATGAAAAGCATGAATAGATAAAGTCGTATAATAGATCTACAATTAACATTTTATTATTATTACTTGTTTTACTCGGATATCTAGCTATGTGGTCCAGCGTCCCAGTGCACATAGATCCATATCATAGTAATACAAGGTTGTTGTTGGAAATCAGCGGTTGTATCGACGAACTATGTTTACAGTGGACCCCGTACATACCCGGGATAACGGCCATTGATTGTTCCGTTGCTTGGTGACGGAAGCCAGCCGCTAGGCTCAACTGGAGGGACTTATGTATGCCCTTTTCATGATGGTACCAGAAATAAAGGGAGCAAGCACTCCCCTCGGTCCCCTGGAGGCCCACAGGTTAGACCGGAACATGGGTTGCACAACACTCCTAAAAGCCACTGTAAACACGAACACATCGATATCCGCATGTCTTCCCCCGGACCCAATGTAAGTTGGTCTATTTTATACAAAAGTCGAGTCTATCATGCTTGGTTTTAAGAGATGGCATGATAAGTGGAGATATTCACTATTTAACAATTTATGAAGTAAGAATTACAATAACAAGTCATGGAGTATCAAGAAGTAATGTCCATCAGGTAGCATGTCATGTAATATCAATAATGAAGCATAAACATGAATAATGTATCACATGTATAGAGGTTAAAGTCCAAAATCAGAAAAGGAAACAACTAAGTTAAATAGTCAGAATTAGTCGACTAGGTGGGAGATTAGTCGACTAATAAGGGTCTTCAGTCGACTAATAGTCCGCAGGAGTCGACTAAAGTGGTTTTCCAGAGAGTTTGGTAGTCGACTTGGGTTGGAAGGGTAGTCGACTTGGTGAGCTATAAGTCGACTAACGGGTACGCAAGTCGACTAAATCTGTGATATAAAAAGTTGAGATTAATTTCCGGGACATGTTAGTCGACTAGGGTACTATGTATAGTCGACTAGAGGTCTCTGGTCGACTAATAATTTGGGATAAGTCGACTAGAGTCGAGAGTTGGTAATTTTTGGTTCAAGGAAAATTAGTCGACTAGGGTCAAAATGTAGTCGACTAGGGGGGTCTAGTCGACTGGTAAAAATGGGTTAGTCGACTAAAACTGTGAAAATCAGAAAAGCTACGTTTCAACTAAAGTGGGTTAGTCGACTAGTCTCTAGGTCAAGTCGACTAATCCTGGAGAAAACAGAAAACAGAACAGAATTTCAGATGGTTGTTTGTTGGTCTAAAAATGGGATTTTTATGACACAAGTGTATATGAATGATCTTCACATGTACACAAAGAAGTGATCTAGTCTTGGTGAGTAAAAATACTCACAAGGAAAGGTTATTTGAAGGTTCTACGAGTCTTGAAGGATCGTTTGCCGACGATGTCACCAACTAGGTCTTTGGCGATATCTCCGACGAAGTGAGATGCGATCCAAAACCAAGAGTGTGGTAGCTTGAGAAGAAGATGGTGAAGGCTTTGAGGTGGTTGGGAGTTAGGGATTGAGATGGAGAAGTGAAAAAAGAGAAAAGAATTGTAAAGGAAGGTTTATATAGGATTTGATTTTTGTAAAGGGGATGAAATTAAGGAATTGGAGAGGGGTTTTGTGCAAATAGGGGAGGATGGGGTTGTCTCCCTTGGCCAATGGTGGCCGGCCAAAGAAGAGAGAGAAAGAGAGAGGAATTGAAGGGCATTTATGAGGAGGGTGTGGAATTTGGATATTTTGGAGGAGGAGATATTTTGGGAAGTTGGTGGAAGGAAAGAAGGAAAGAAAAAGGAAAAAGAAAAAGGAAAAGAATTTGTAAAAGAAAAGATATTTTCTTAATTTTGAAAAATGAAAATATTGAAAACACTGATTCCCGGGTTTAAATCACGTACACGGAAAACATTTCGGAAAATACCGAAATCGTCCTGATTTCGAGTATCTCGGAACGACTCGCAATTTTCACCAAAAATTAATAATAATATAAGAAGACGTATAGTGAAATCCGTTTGAAGAAATACTTTATAGTTTTGGAACTAAAATTCCCGGAATCAGTTAACTACCGACTCCGTTGGAATTTTCATAAATTTATAAAATTCTAAAAAAAAGTATTTAGATAAGAAATGTCATTCTAAGAAATAATGTCTAAAAGATTCTCTTGAAATTCCTAACTGTTTGGGAATTAAAATTCCAGGAATCGATCAGCGATACTGGTCGACACCGGTTTTGAAGAAATTCATTTTAATTCTAGAAAATTCCAGAAATTCACCTAAAATCTAATATATTAGAAAATGATATTTGAAATTGAAATTGGTCAAATACGGGAAGTAAATCTAAAAAATACGATCGGAAATCAGAATACGCAACTTAGTACGTATTACGGAAACGGGGTATTACAATCTACCCGCCTTACAAAAATTTCGTCCTCGAAATTTCATAAGGTGAAGGGTAACAGGAATGGTAACAGATAGATAAGGCTAGGATGAGAGATAACAAATAGAAAAGAGTAAAGGAAAGAGTCTAACCAATCAAGATGAGAAGAGTTGAGGATAACGCTCTCGGATGACGTCCTCTCGTTCCCATGTGGCCTCTCCTGGCGCATGGCGGTTCCAAGACACCAACACTAAAGGTATGGCTTTGTTCTTCAGTGTCTTCACACTCCTATCCAAGATGGCCATTGGCTGCTCCTGATATGATAAATCCGGTTGTAGCTCCAGCTCGGAATGATCCAAAATATGGCTGTCATCCTTAACATACCTCCTCAACTGAGACACGTGGAAAACATTATGAACTCCGTCCAACGATGGCGGCAACGCCAATCGATAAGACACATCTCCCACTCGATCCAATATCTCGAATGGGCCGATATATCTCGGACTTAGTTTCCCACGAGTGCCGAACCGGATTACTCCCTTGGTAGGTGAAATCTTCAAGAACACATGATTTCCAACTCCGAATTCCAATAGCCTCCTCTGCAAATCTGCCCAGCTCTTCTGCCGACTCTGAGCTGCCTTGAGATGATCTCTGATAACTCTAACTTTCTCTGTGGTCTGGATCAAAATCTCTGGCCCCAATAGACTCCTCTCACCGACTTCATCCCAACAAATCGGTGACCTGCATTTCCTCCCATACAGTGCCTCAAAAGGTGCCATCTTAATACTTGCCTGATAACTGTTGTTATAAGAAAACTCAGCCAAGTGAAGATGATCTTCCCATGAACCCCTGAACTCAATCATGCAGGCTCTAAGCATGTCCTCGAGGATCTGGATGGTCCTCTCAGATTGTCCGTCTGTCTGAGGATGATAGGCTGTACTGAACTTCAGACGAGTTCCCAGACTCTCTTGGAGACTCTCCCAGAAATGAGATCTGAATCTGGTATCTCTATCGGATACAATACTGACTGGAACTCCATGCAGACGAACTATCTCCTTCACATACTTATCTGCCAGAACTTCTGTAGTCTGACCCACCCTGAATGGTATGAAATGAGCTGACTTGGTGAGACGATCAATGATAACCCACACAGCATTATTACCTTTGGGACTACGAGGTAATGCCGTGACAAAGTCCATAGTGATGTGCTCCCACTTCCATTCAGGTATTGGCAAAGGATGAAGAAGCCCAGCTGATCTCTGATGCTCAATCTTTATTTGCTGGCACACCAAGCACTTAGCTACAAACTGAGCTATCTCTCTCTTCATGGCATTCCACCAAAATTGCTTCTTCAAATCCTGATACATCTTGTTTCCTCCTGGATGTATAGAATAGGCTGAACTATGTGCTTCCTCCAAAATCTTCTGTCTAACTTCTCCCTGGGGAACACAAAGTCTATCTCCAAAGTACAATGCACCATCCGGACGAATACAAATATCCGTCCTCAATCCAGCCTCTACCTGAGTTCTGAATGTCTGAAGTCTGGGGTCCTCCTTCTGAGCTTCCTTAATCTCATCTATCAATGAAGACTGGATCTGCAAGGTCATAAGCTGTCCTGTCTTCTCAGCTCCTCGAACCACCATCAAGTCCAATCTGATAAAGTCCTGAATCAACTCCTTCTGTTGAGTGATTTGGACTAACACTCTGTTCTCTGGCATCCTGCTCAGGGCATCTGGAACTGTATTGACCTTGCCTGGATGATATTGCAAGTCAATGTCATAGTCTGCCATCAGTTCCAACCACCGCCTCTGCCTCATGTTCAACTCTTTCTGTGAAAAGATATACTTGAGGCTCTTGTGATCTGTATATATCAGCACTTTATCTCCCAGAAGATAGTGCCTCCAAATCTTCAAGGAAAAGATCACTGCCGCCAACTCCAAGTCATGAGTTGGGTAATTCCTCTCATGAGGCTTTAATTGCCTAGATGCATATGCTATCACATGATCATGTTGCATAAGCACACACCCCAGGCCTTTACCTGATGCATCACTAAAGATGACCATCCCTCCTCTCCCTGAGGGAGTTCTCAAGATAGGAGCTGAAATGAGCTTCTGCTTCAACTGCTCGAAGGCTGCATCACACTCCTCTGTCCAAATATACCTTACTCCTTTCCGGGTGAGCTGGGTTAACGGAGCTGCAATCCGAGAGAAATCCTGGACGAAGCGTCTGTAATATCCAGCTAGTCCAAGAAAACTCTTTATCTCCGTCACCGTCCTCGGAACTGGCCAATCCTTTACTGCCTGGACTTTGCTCGGATCAACTGAGATACCTTCTGCTGACACCATATGTCCAAGAAATGCTATACTGTCCAGCCAGAATTCACACTTACTTCTCTTGGCATGAAGCTGCTCCTGCTGAAGTGTCTGCAACACAATCCTCAAGTGTTCAGCATGCTCCCTGTTGTTCTTTGAATAGATCAAGATGTCGTAGATGAAAACAACAACAAACTGATCCAAGAAAGGTGAGAACACTCGGTTCATCAAGTCCATAAACACTGCAGGGGCATTAGTGACTCCGAAAGGCATAACCAGAAACTCATAGTGGCCATATCGGGTCCTGAATGCCGTCTTCGGTATGTCCTCCTTCTTCACCCTCAGCTGGTGGTAACCCGACTGTAAATCCAATTTGGAGAACACACGGGCTCCATTAAGCTGATCAAATAGATCATCAATCCTGGGAAGGGGATACCTGTTCTTGATGGTGACCTTGTTCAATTCCCTGTAATCAATACAAAGTCTCTTACTACCATCCTTCTTATTGGCCAACAGTACTGGAGCTCCCCACGGTGAAGTACTTGGCCTAATTACTCCCTTATCTGAATACTCCTGCAGCTGCTTCTTCAGGATCTCCAACTCCGTCGGTGCCATCCTGTACGGAGCCTTGGATATAGGTGCTGCTCCTGGAATAGTCTCGATGGAGAACTCAATCATCCTGACAGGTGGCAGTCCTGCAATCTCAGCAAACACCTCCGGGAATTCATCCCACACCGGCACCTTCTGCTTCTGAACCTCCGAAGAAGTAATCTGAGACTTTCCCTTGGTGGTCTTCACTTCTCCACTAAACTGGAACTCTGGTTGAAGTGGAATTCTAAACTTGATCTTCTTCTCCCTACAATCAATCACAGCATAGTACTGACTGAGCCAGGTCATGCCTAAGATCACGTCGTACCCTTTGGTGTCTAGTACGAGCATATCTATGGCTAAGACCTTATCACATAGTTCTACTGGACAGTCAGTACAAACTCGGGAAGATATAACTACTCCATTCCCTGTACTTATCTCCCAATTGTGGTCTAAAACCTTAACAGGTATTGAATGTAAAGCCACAAATTTATCTGAGATGTAACAGTGGGATGCACCCGAATCAAATAAAGCGAGAACAGGCTTTGCATGAACTCTGATGTTACCTGTAATCACCTCCTCTGAAGCCTCAGCCTCTGCTTCCGTCAAGTTGTAAGCCTGACCTCTGCCACGCCCTGTTGACGTCCTACCTCCTCTCTGTACTGGGCGAATGACATGCTGTGGAGGAAGGGGTGCTCTCCTCATCACCGGTCCCTGGCTTCTCTGCCCAAGTGGCCCTGGTACTGCCCGCTGTCCACTCGGTCCTGGAAGTAATGGCAAGGTCTGGTTGGCTATCTCCAATCTCCTGTGTGGACAAGCCCCTATAGAATGATCTCTGGAACCACATATCAGGCACCACCCATTTGCTCTACGGCAATTTGCTCGAGTGTGTCCTGGTTTCAGACAGAAGTTGCAGAAGGTAGATGGTTGGGCTGTCTGGTAAGGAGCCGGTCTGAAAGGTTGCCTCTGAATCTTCGCTGCTCTAAATGGGCCCCCTCTTCCCATGGGTACAAACGGCCTCTTCATGGCCTGGTTCTCTTGCTTCCTCTGTAACACCCGCTCTACCTCTCGAGCGACGGTGAGAACCTCAGAATAGGTCTTCATCTGTTGAGACATCAAGAAGGCCTGTAAGTCCAACTGTAGGCCCTGCTGAAACTTGCTCACTCTCTTCTCTTCGTCCGTCACCATATATGGCGCGAAGCGGCTCAATCTGAGAAACTCCGCGGCATACTCGTCCACGGACTTGTTCCCCTGCTGGAGTCTGATGAATTGCTCCTCCATATCTTTCTGCGCTGTAGCAGGGAAAAAGCGGCTGTAGAAACTCTTGGAGAACGTATCCCAAGAGATAGGTCTCTCCAAGCGGGCCTCCTCTGCAAGCCACCAAGTCCGAGCTATGTCTTTAAGCTGAATCTTGGCGACTTCAACTTGGTTCTCCTTCGGGACACGGGCTGCATTTAGTAGGTCTGTCGTGTCCGTCAACCATTGCTCCGCCTCCAATAGTTTCTCGCTCCCCGTGAATATAGCAGGCTGTAGTCTTCTGAAGTCCGATACATTCCCGGGCTTCTGTTCCTTCGGGGCTGCTAACTCTTGTCTAAGGAGCTCGGTCTGCTGCTGCTGATTTTCCATCTGCTGTTGCTGGTTCTGCATCTGCTGTTGTTGGTTTTCCACCATAGTCTGAATGATTCTCAGGACATCAGCATTCTCTCCTCCTACGGGTCCATTGGGCACCTGCCCGATGTTGTTACGACCCGATCGTCTCTCCATACCGTATGATAACTGGAATTGGAAACAATTGAAAGGAGTTTAGGATACGAAGGAATTGATCAATGAAGGAAGCAAGAAGGACTCTATAACTTTGTACATTGTAGTTGGCATAAGCAAATTACTAGAATTTGCCACTTGATTGTACCTTAGGTTTGAGAGCCTAGGCTCTGATACCAACCTGTAACGCCCCGATTCCACGGATACGGGGACGTCACTGCGACGTATATACGTAGGTCAGAAGAAGCCCCCACGTATATACGCTGAGCATAAAAGTACAATAAGGAAACAGAGTACAACACAAAGCATGGTGTATTCATAGGCCAACTATAAAAGTACTAATACAAAGTTATACAAGTTATGATAACTATTACACTTTACAAGTGTTTTGTTTTCACAACCAAGTCCAAAAGAATATATACAAAGATATACACAAGGCGCTCACGTAAGAGATGGGGACTCGTGAGCCAAAAAGAGGAGTACGGCACGAGGGAACTAGAGCTGGTCAGCCTGCTCACTGAAGTATGCCTGATCTTCCGTGGAAGGATCCACTTCGTTCCAGGTCTCGGAATCTGAATATGCAAATCCAAAGGATCAAGACATATAAACAATAGATAGCTGCAGCCAAGTGGCTAAGGGACGAGTACAAGTAAGATGGGACTATACAAGTATATCAACTAACAGATATGAAAAGCATGAATAGATAAAGTCGTATAATAGATCTACAATTAACATTTTATTATTATTACTTGTTTTACTCGGATATCTAGCTATGTGGTCCAGCGTCCCAGTGCACATAGATCCATATCATAGTAATACAAGGTTGTTGTTGGAAATCAGCGGTTGTATCGACGAACTATGTTTACAGTGGACCCCGTACATACCCGGGATAACGGCCATTGATTGTTCCGTTGCTTGGTGACGGAAGCCAGCCGCTAGGCTCAACTGGAGGGACTTATGTATGCCCTTTTCATGATGGTACCAGAAATAAAGGGAGCAAGCACTCCCCTCGGTCCCCTGGAGGCCCACAGGTTAGACCGGAACATGGGTTGCACAACACTCCTAAAAGCCACTGTAAACACGAACACATCGATATCCGCATGTCTTCCCCCGGACCCAATGTAAGTTGGTCTATTTTATACAAAAGTCGAGTCTATCATGCTTGGTTTTAAGAGATGGCATGATAAGTGGAGATATTCACTATTTAACAATTTATGAAGTAAGAATTACAATAACAAGTCATGGAGTATCAAGAAGTAATGTCCATCAGGTAGCATGTCATGTAATATCAATAATGAAGCATAAACATGAATAATGTATCACATGTATAGAGGTTAAAGTTCAAAATCAGAAAAGGAAACAACTAAGTTAAATAGTCAGAATTAGTCGACTAGGTGGGAGATTAGTCGACTAATAAGGGTCTTCAGTCGACTAATAGTCCGCAGGAGTCGACTAAAGTGGTTTTCCAGAGAGTTTGGTAGTCGACTTGGGTTGGAAGGGTAGTCGACTTGGTGAGCTATAAGTCGACTAACGGGTACGCAAGTCGACTAAATCTGTGATATAAAAAGTTGAGATTAATTTCCGGGACATGTTAGTCGACTAGGGTACTATGTATAGTCGACTAGAGGTCTCTGGTCGACTAATAATTTGGGATAAGTCGACTAGAGTCGAGAGTTGGTAATTTTTGGTTCAAGGAAAATTAGTCGACTAGGGTCAAAATGTAGTCGACTAGGGGGGTCTAGTCGACTGGTAAAAATGGGTTAGTCGACTAAAACTGTGAAAATCAGAAAAGCTACGTTTCAACTAAAGTGGGTTAGTCGACTAGTCTCTAGGTCAAGTCGACTAATCCTGGAGAAAACAGAAAACAGAACAGAATTTCAGATGGTTGTTTGTTGGTCTAAAATGGGATTTTTATGACACAAGTGTATATGAATGATCTTCACATGTACACAAAGAAGTGATCTAGTCTTGGTGAGTAAAAATACTCACAAGGAAAGGTTATTTGAAGGTTCTACGAGTCTTGAAGGATCGTTTGCCGACGATGTCACCAACTAGGTCTTTGGTGATATCTCCGACGAAGTGAGATGCGATCCAAAACCAAGAGTGTGGTAGCTTGAGAAGAAGATGGTGAAGGCTTTGAGGTGGTTGGGAGTTAGGGATTGAGATGGAGAAGTGAAAAAAGAGAAAAGAATTGTAAAGGAAGGTTTATATAGGATTTGATTTTTGTAAAGGGGATGAAATTAAGGAATTGGAGAGGGTTTTTGTGCAAATAGGGGAGGATGGGGTTGTCTCCCTTGGCCAATGGTGGCCGGCCAAAGAAGAGAGAGAAAGAGAGAGGAATTGAAGGGCATTTATGAGGAAGGGTGTGGAATTTGGATATTTTGGAGGAGGAGATATTTTGGAAGTTGGTGGAAGGAAAGAAGGAAAGAAAAAGGAAAAAGAAAAAGGAAAAGAATTTGTAAAAGAAAAGATATTTTCTTAATTTTGAAAAATGAAAATATTGAAAACACTGATTCCCGGGTTTAAATCACGTACACGGAAAACATTTCGGAAAATACCGAAATCGTCCTGATTTCGAGTATCTCGGAACGACTCGCAATTTTCACCAAAAATTAATAATAATATAAGAAGACGTATAGTGAAATCCGTTTGAAGAAATACTTTATAGTTTTGGAACTAAAATTCCCGGAATCAGTTAACTACCGACTCCGTTGGAATTTTCATAAATTTATAAAATTCTAAAAAAAAGTATTTAGATAAGAAATGTCATTCTAAGAAATAATGTCTAAAAGATTCTCTTGAAATTCCTAACTGTTTGGGAATTAAAATTCCAGGAATCGATCAGCGATACTGGTCGACACCGGTTTTGAAGAAATTCATTTTAATTCTAGAAAATTCCAGAAATTCACCTAAAATCTAATATATTAGAAAATGATATTTGAAATTGAAATTGGTCAAATACGGGAAGTAAATCGAAAAAATACGATCGGAAATCAGAATACGCAACTTAGTACGTATTACGGAAACGGGGTATTACACTTGTTGTACTTAATGCTTAGCGTATATACGTGGGGGCACCATCTGACCTACGTATATGCGTTGCAGTGACGTTCCCGTATCATTGGGATCGGGGCGTTACAGGTTGGTATCAGAGCCTAGGCTCTCAAACCTAAAAGTACAACCAAGTGGCAAATTCTAGTGATTTGCTGATGCCAACTACAATGTACAAAGTTATATAGTCCTTCTTGACTTCGTCCTTGATTCATTCCTCGTATCCTAAACTCCTTCCCTTTGTTTCCAATTCCAGATCTTATCCCTTTCGGTATGGAGAGACGTTCGGGTCGCAACAATGTCGGGCAAGTACCGAATGGACCCGTAGGAGGAGAGGGTGCTGATATCCTGAGGATCATTCAGACTATGCTGGGAAACCAGCAACAGCAGATGGAGAATCAGCATCAGCAGACTGAGCTCCTCAGGCAGGAGTTGGCAGCCCCGAAGGAGCAGAAGCCGGGGAACATCTCAGACTTCCGACGGCTACAGCCGGCCGTATTCACGGGAGTCGAGAGGCCATTGGAGGCTGAACAGTGGTTAACAGACACCACCGATCTGCTGAACGCCGCCAGGGTGCCTAAGGAGAACCAAGTGGAGGTTGCAAAGATCCAGCTGAAGGACATAGCCAGGACTTGGTGGCTTGCAGAGGAGGCTCGCTTGGAGAAACCTATCTCTTGGGATACGTTCTCCAAGAGCTTTTATAGCAGGTTCTTTCCCGCCACTGCTCAGAAGGACATGGAGGAGCAGTTCATCAGGCTTCAACAGGGGGATAGATCCGTAGATGAGTATGCTGCAGAATTTCTCAGGTTGAGTCGCTTCGCCCCGTACATGATAGCAGATGAGGAGAAGAGGGCAAGCCGGTTCCAGCAAGGTCTGCAAATGGACATTCAGATGTTCCTAATGCCCCATCATCTGAAGACCTATGCAGAAGTTCTCACCAGCGCTCGAGAGGTGGAGCGTGGGTTTGAGAAGAAGCAAGGAGATCAGAGGAAGGACCAGGCCATGAAGAGGCCGTTTGTACCGGTGGGTAGAGGAGGACCGTCCAGGGCAGCGAAGGTTCAGGCCAGGCAACCATTCAGAGCAGTTCCTTACCAGATGGCTCGACCAGGTCTTATCTGCAACTTTTGCCAGAAACCAGGACACTCTCAGCAGAATTGCCGGAGGGCAAATGGATTGTGTTTGGTGTGTGGAGCACGAGACCATGCCGTAGAGACCTGTCCTCACAGGAGAATGGGGTTTGCTAATCAAACCTTGCCGGCACCTCAAGGGCAGAATGGACAGAGGGCACTACCAGGGCCAGTTGGGCAGAGGCACCAGGGACCAGTGATGAGGAGAGCTCTTCCCCTTCCTCCACCGCATGTTGCTCGCCCAGTGCAGAGAGGAGCCCGGACAGCAGCAGGGCGTGGCAGAGGTCAGGCCTACAACCTGACAGCAGAGGAGGCTGAGGCTTCAGAGGAGGTGATTACAGGTAACATCAGAGTTCATTCTATACCTGTTCTCGCTCTCTTCGATTCGGGTGCATCCCACTGTTATATCTCCGACCATTTTGTGGCTGTTCATTCCATACCTGTTAAGGCTTTAGACCACAAGTGGGAGATAATGTAATACCCCGTTCCCGGAATACGTACTTAGTTGCGTATTCAGATTTTCAGTCGTATTTTTTCGATTTGTTTCCTGTATTTATTCTGTATGATGAATTCCTTATATGATTGTTTTTGTTTTGGATTTGTATTCGTGGACACGGAGTCAGCCCTAGTCTGAACCGAAGGACCCGATCCTAGTATATTACTCGATTTGATCTTTTCGGTATTCTGATTTGACCGATTTCTATTTCAAATACCATTTTCCAATATTATATATTTTCTATGATTTTCTAGATTTTTCTGGAATTAAAACGAAAGTCTTCAAAACCGGTGTCGGCCAGTACCGCTGACCGATTCCCGGATTTTTATTTTACAAACGGCTTGGAATTTCATGATGGTTCTTTAGACTTTATTTCTTAGAATCATATTTCTTACTTACATTCTTTTTCTGAGGATTTTATGATTTTATGAAAATTCCAACGGAGTCGGTAAATTATTGATTCCAGGATTTTTAGTTTCAAACTATAAAGTATTTCTTCAAACGGATTTCACTATCGGCCTTTATATATATTATTGATTTTTGGTAATTATTTCGGGTCGTTCCGAGATACTTGAATTTCGGACGATTCCGGTATTTTCCCGAAAGATTTCTGTATCTACTACTGAATCCCGGGAAGCCGCCACTTCCATTATTTTCATTTTCTATTCCAAGAGAATTTCTTCCCTTTTCCATTTTCTTTCCCACTTCCTATTTTCTTTCTTTCCTTTCCTTTAACTTCTACCACACACTTTTCCTATTTTCCAAAATTCCAAGTTCCCTTTTCTTATTCCACCAACTCCCACCTACCCCATTAAATGCATTTCTCTCTCCCTCATCCCATGGCCGGCCAAGTGGCCAAGAGAAGGACACTCACCTCACCCCCACTTTGCAATTAAGCCCTCCCCTTTCATTTAATTGCAACTCCCTTTACAAAATCCAAATCCTATATATACATTTCCTTTTCATTTCAATCCCTTTCTTTTCATTTCTCTTCACCAAAAGCCAAACCCTAGCTTTCACCACCTCCATCTCCTTCATCTCCACCAAGGCAACCACCACCACCTCTCCAACCTAGCTTCACCTTCTTCTTCCTTCATCACCATGGAAACAACCACCAAGGTCATCAACTCCATCAAAGACTCCACCTTTCTTCATCGTCAACTCCCATCATCAACCATCTCTTTTGGTAGGTAATTTTCATCACCAAGACTTGGTTATTTCTTAGCATGCTTAAGTTCACATATCATGTTCAATTATGTCTTTAAATCCTTGATTATTTAGTCATCAAACCCAACCCTAGAAATCTGTTCTGTTTGCTGTTTCCAGACGATTAGTCGACTTGACCTAGAACCTAGTCGACTAGAAACCCTTAGCTGAAACTTAACCTTTTCTGGAAACACAGTATTAGTCGACTTACCTATTTTCCTAGTCGACTAGAGACCCTTAGTCGACTACACTCTTGACCCTAGTCGACTAACCTTGCTTGAAACCAGAAACCTTAACTCTCGGCCCTAGTCGACTTGACTATATTATTAGTCGACTATAGACTATTAGTCGACTACCCATTCTTCCCTAGTCGACTATTTATCCTGAGACAGAAACCCCAACTTTCTGTATCACAGACTTAGTCGACTTAAGTATCTGTTAGTCGACTTAAGATCATTATTAGTCGACTACCCCTCCTAACCTAGTCGACTAACTATTCCCTGAAACCAAACCCAACTCTCTGGAAACCAGTTCTAGTCGACTATACCAGACTGTTAGTCGACTAACTCCACTATTAGTCGACTACTCTTCCATCCTAGTCGACTAACTTTGCCTAGCCATCTTAGTTGATTCCTTTCTTGAACATGAACCTTACCCTCTAGACTTACTTCACCTATAGGTATTACTTGACTTGTCTCTAGACACACATCATCTTCCATTCTTTCTCTCTCTCATCTTCACTCTACATATTTATATCACAGGTTGCGGCGCATTCCGAACTTCAGTGGATCCCGGATATTTCGGTATATTGGTGACTCAGGCGAGTGTTCTCACTCGCTACCCCCTTGCTTCTCATTCCATTGATTATGATAGTATACTCGCTCTAGTCTTTATGTATTGTATTTCATGCTTTATATCTTTTATTGCTTTATGCTATGCGTGGCCGACCCTTCGTGGTCGTTGGACTTGTTGGACTTTGGGTCATTACTTTTATGTTACCACTTGCCATACCATTATTTCAGACTAGTTAGTTGCATGCTTCCTTTTAACACATGTATATCACCTGACCATCTAGTGTGTTATCACCTGACCACCTGACCTACTACTATTTGGCTAGACCCTCTGGTTATGACCTGACTTACCCAGACTATTATCAATCTCTTGACATAACCTTGCCACCTGATTATTATCTATCTTTTATCATGTTTGGTTACTTGTTATATATCATCACCCTATCATGCCATCACTTTATACCCAGCATGATATACTTGACCTGTGATTATCATCTTTACGGGGACCTTGACTTATGATTCTGTGTCATGATCAGTGACTTGTATTCCTGCTTTACATGCAGTGACCTGACTATATGTATTTGTGTACTCCTGATTCCTGATCATGTCCATTTCCTGTTTTTCCCGTAAAGTGATAATTAAACTATTGAATCTTAAAATGAACCAACTTGTATTGGGTCGGGGGAATATGCGGATATCGATATGTGTTCGTGTTTACAGTGGCTTTAGGTTGTGCACTATATTTCCGGTCTGACCTGTGGTACTCCAGGGGACCGAGGGGAGAGCTGGCTCCCTTATTCCTGATTGATAGGGCATACATAAGTCCCTCCTGATAGGCCTTGCGGCTGGTTCCGTTACCATGCAACGGAACACCCTGGACCGTGGTCCCGGGCATGCACGGGACCCACTGTAAACATAGTTCGTTGATACAACCGCTGTTTCCAATAACAACCTCGACTTGCTTATATATGGATGTATGTGAGTTGGCCGTACACCGAGCCACATACCTAGATATATGGGTAAGACGAGTAATAATAAAGTGTCATAATAACCGGCTCTTTAAGTTGTAAGTAGAGGTATGTGGAATGGGACGCATACCAAAGCCTACATCTTAAATAGCTATGAATTTGTGCTGTGCCTTACCGTATTTGCTTTTCCCGGACTTTATATCGGATTTCGTGTTTTATGAGTATTATGGTAGTTCGGATTGGTTTTATTCGGATTCCCTGTTTTATGATTATCATGCCATATCTATTCTTACCTGCTCTATCCTATCTGCCTACTGAGTATTCCCACTTGATATATGCATTATTGTGCTCACCCTGCTTCACCACTTGGTTTTGCTTCTACACTCGCCTGGGAGTATCATTTGACTCCCCTGGATTCTCACGTCCAGGTCTTGGAGCTAGGAGCGGGTGTTCAGAGTAACGCAGCAGTAGCGTGGATCTTCAGCCGACCTTTCAGAGCTCCATCCTTCCAGACCCCCTTTGTGCCTCTCGAGTTTTCCCTTAGCAAACTCGTGAGTGCCCTTTTTCTATTCATGCTTGTATTTTCCTTGTATACGTGTATGTGAGCTTCCTTTTATACTGTTCATATATATTGTATATCTCTTGTATTCCCGCATTTGCGCATCAGTGATATAACATAATTGTAATATTGTAATCACATCTGGTGATAATTCTGTAATTGGATATATGTGTTGGAATGTATAATGCACCATTTGCTTCCGTACTCTGATTCTTGTCTGTACTGATGCTTAGCGTATATACGGGAAGGTAATTCGGACTTACGTATGTACGTTGCAGTGACGTCCCCGTATCGCCGGGATCGGGGCGTTACAGATAAGTACCGGGAATGGGGTAGTTATATCTTCTAGAGTTTGTGCTGACTGTCCAGTGGAACTTTGTGGGAAGATCTTGGCCATAGATATGCTCGTACTAGACACCAAAGGGTACGACGTAATCTTAGGCATGACTTGGCTCAGTCAGTACTGTGCAGTGATTGACTGTAGAGGAAGGAAGATCAATTTCAGAATCCCGCATCAGCCGGAGTTCCAGTTTAGTGGAGAGGTGAAGCCTGCTAAGAAGGAGATTCAGATGACCACTTCGGAGGTTCTGAAGGGAGTGCCAGTGTGGGATGAGTTTCCAGAAGTCTTTGCTGAGGTCTCAGGGTTTCCACCGGAGAGGATAATTGAGTTCTCCATTGATACAATTCCAGGAGCAGCTCCTATATCCAAGGCTCCGTACAGGATGGCACCGACAGAGTTGGAGATCTTGAAGAAGCAACTGCAGGAGTATTCGGACAAGGGATTGATTCGGCCAAGCACTTCACCATGGGGAGCTCCAGTGCTCTTGGCGAATAAGAAGGATGGTGGTAAGAGGCTTTGTATTGATTATAGGGAGTTGAACAAGGTCACCATCAAGAACAAGTATCCCTTGCCCCGGATTGATGACTTGTTTGATCAGCTTCATGGAGCCCGTGTATTTTCTAAGTTAGATTTGCAGTCGGGTTACCATCAGCTGAGGGTGAAGAAGGAGGATGTTCCGAAGACGGCATTCAGGACCCGATATGGCCACTATGAATTTCTGGTTATGCCTTTCGGAGTCACAAATGCCCCTGCAGTTTTCATGGACTTGATGAATCGAGTGTTCTCCCCTTACCTAGATCAGTTTGTAGTTGTATTCATAGATGACATCCTGATCTATTCAAGGAATGAGAAGGAGCATGCAGAGCACTTGAGGATTGTGTTGCAGACCCTTCAGCAAGAGCAGCTTCATGCCAAAAGGAGCAAGTGTGAATTCTGGTTGGATAGCATAGCTTTCCTTGGACACATAGTTTCAGCAGAAGGAATTTCAGTTGATCCTAGTAAAGTCCAGGCAGTGCAGAATTGGCCAGTTCCGAAGACGGTGACTGAGATAAAGAGCTTTCTTGGACTAGCCGGATATTACAGGCGCTTTGTCCAGGATTTCTCTAGACTTGCAGCTCCGTTGACCAGGCTCACCAGAAAAGGGGAGAGATACATATGGACAGAAGATTGTGATGCAGCATTTGAGCAGTTGAAGCAGAGGCTTATCACAGCTCCAATCTTGAGGACTCCTTCAGGAAGAGGAGGGATGGTCATTTTCTGTGATGCATCAGGTAAAGGCCTGGGGTGTGTGCTTATGCAACATGATCATGTTATAGCATATGCATCTAGGCAGTTGAAGCCTCATGAGAGGAATTACCCAACTCATGACTTGGAGTTGGCAGCTGTGATATTTGCTTTGAAGATCTGGAGACACTACCTTCTGGGAGACAAAGTGTTGATATACACAGATCACAAGAGCCTCAAGTATATTTTCTCACAGAAGGAGTTGAATATGAGGCAGAGGAGGTGGTTGGAGCTTATGGCGGACTACGATATTGACTTGCAGTATCATCCAGGCAAAGTCAATACCGTTCCAGATGCACTGAGCAGGATGCCAGAGAACAGAGTGCTAGTCCACCTTACTCAGCAGAGGGAATTGATTCGAGATTTCATCAGATTGGATTTGATGTTGGTGCAAGGAGGTGATAAGGCAGGGCAGCTTATGACTTTACAGATCCAGTCATCATTGATAGGGGAGATCAAGGAAGCTCAGAAGGAGGACCCCAGATTGCAGACATTCAGAGCTCAGGTGGAGGCTGGATTGAGGTCGGATATCTGCATTCACCCAGATGGTGCATTGTATTTGGAGATAGACTTTGTGTTCCCCGAGGAGAAGTCAGACAGAAGATTTTGGAGGAAGCACACAGTTCAGCTTATTCTATACACCCTGGGGGAAACAAGATGTACCAGGACCTGAAGAAGCACTTTTGGTGGAATGCTATGAAGAGGGAGATAGCCCAGTTTGTTGCCAAGTGCTTGGTTTGCCAGCAGATAAGATCGAGCATTAGAGACCAGCGGGACTTCTTCAACCTTTGCCGATACCCGAATGGAAGTGAGAGCATATCACCATGGATTTTGTGACGGCATTACCTCGGAGTCCCAGGGGTAATAATGCTGTGTGGGTTATAGTTGATCGCCTCACCAAGTCAGCTCACTTCATACCATTCAGGGTAGGCCAGTCGACAGAGGTTCTGGCAGATAAGTATATGAAGGAGGTGGTTCGTCTGCATGGAGTTCCAGTTAGTATTGTGTCAGATAGAGACACCAGATTCAGATCTCATTTCTGGGAGAGTCTCCAAGAAAGTCTGGGAACTCGTCTGAAATTCAGTACTTCTTATCATCCTCAGACAGACGGACAATCTGAGAGGACTATCCAGATCCTTGAAGATATGTTGAGGGCTTGCATGATTGACTTTGGGGGATCTTGGGAAGACCATCTTCACTTGGCTGAGTTTTCATATAACAACAGCTACCAGGCAAGTATTAAGATGGCACCCTTTGAGGCATTGTATGGTAGGAAGTGCCGATCACCGATTTGTTGGGATGAAGTCGGTGAGAGGAGTCTTTTGGGACCAGAGATTCTGATGCAGACTACAGAGAAAGTCAGGGTTATCAGAAATCATCTCAGGGCTGCTCAGAGTAGGCAGAAGAGTTGGGCAGACACTCGGAGAAGGCCATTGGAGTTCCAGGTTGGAGATCATGTATTCTTGAGGATATCACCTACCAAGGGAGTGATCCGGTTCGGTGCTCGTGGGAAGCTAAGTCCAAGGTATATTGGCCCATTCGAGGTCCTGGATCGTGTGGGAGATGTGTCCTATAGATTGGCATTACCGCCATCTTTGGACGGGGTGCATAATGTCTTCCACGTGTCTCAGTTGAGGAAGTATGTCAGGGATGACAGCCATATTCTGGATCATTCCGAGCTGGAGCTACAACCGGATTTATCATACCAAGAACAGCCGTTGGCCATTCTGGATAGGAGTGTCAAGACACTGAAAAACAGAGCTATTCCATTGGTATTGGTGTCATGGAACAGGCATGCGCCAGGAGAGGCCACTTGGGAGCGTGAGGACGCTATCCGGGAGCATTATCCTCAACTTTTCACATCTTGATTTGGGTAAGACTCTTTTCTTCTACTCTTCTTTACCGTTATCTTTCCTTGTATCCATATCTATCTGTTGCTTTTCCTGTTATCTTTCACCTTATGAAATTTCGAGGACGAAATTTTTGTAAGGTGGGTAGATTGTAATACCCCTCTCCCGGAATACGTACTTAGTTACGTATTCAGTCTTTCGATCGTATTTTCCGATTTACCATCCGTATTTGACCAATTTCAATTCCAAATATCATTTTCCAATATTTTAGATTTTATGTGATTTTCTGGAATTTTCTGGAATTAAAATGAATTTCTCCAAAAACGGTGTCGGCCAGTGCCGCTGACCGATTCCCGAATTTTTATCTTCCAAACTGTTAGGAATTTTTAGAAAGTCCCTTAGACTTTATTACTTAGAATCATATTTCCTACTTATACACTTTTTCTGAGAATTTTATAAATTTATGAAAATTCTTTCGGAGTCAGTAAATAACTGATTCCGGGATTTTTAATTAAAAATCTATACAGTATTTCTTCAAACGAATTTCACCATGAGCCTTCAAATATTTTTCTTGATTTTTGGTAAAATTTTCAGACCAATCCGAGATACTTGAATTTCGGACATTTTTTCAATTATTGCAAAATTCCAATTCCACTTCATTTCCACCTCATTTCCCACTCACCACTTCACCTAACCCCACTCACTCTCTCTCCTTCCTATGGCCGGCCAAGTGGCCATGAGGGGACACCTCACCCCCACATTTTTGCAAGAAAACCCCCCACTTCCATCATAATCCCAATCCCTTTACAAAAGATCCCAACCTATAAATGCATTTCATTTGCAAAATTCCCCCTTTTCTCATTTCTTCATCAAGAGAACTCTCTCAAAATCTCCTTCCTCAAACCAAACCCTAACTCCAAGATCACCCAAATCTCTTCACCTACAACTCAAGGTCTCAAGGGGTTCAACTAGGGCTTCATCAAGGAACTCCATCTTCAACCTCTACTCCCCAAGGCAACTCCAAGAGCACTTCTTCACCTCAAGCTTCAACAACAAGTGTGGAGTGAAGCAATCATCTCCATCCTTGAATCAAGTCACGATTAAACCTATCCTAGTGAGTATTTCACTCACCAAGACTTGAATTAGCCCTAGAACACTTGTATCTACACTTCTTGTACACCTAGGTCACCAAAAATCACGAATTGAACCATCAAACACACTTCCAGAAAATTCTGTTCTGTCACTGTCCTTCCCACGATTAGTCGACTTATCATAGGAGCTAGTCGACTAGAACACTTAGCTGAAACTTAGTTTTTCTGGAAAACACAGTATTAGTCGACTTACCCCAAACATTAGTCGACTAATCAACTCTCTGGAAATCCCTATTAGTCGACTCCTGAATTTACCTAGTCGACTAATCCTTCCTGGACCAGAAACCCAACTTTCTGTATCAGCAGACTTAGTCGACTTAAGTGTCCATTAGTCGACTAGAACTCCCTATTAGTCGACTAACCTTCCTACCCTAGTCGACTAACTTTCCCTGAAACAGAATTCTAACTCTCTGTATCCCAGTATTAGTCGACTAACCCTTACTCCTAGTCGACTAATCCTGACTGTGTGTCATAGTTAATTTCTGTTCTGAATTTGGTTCTTATACTTGTTACATATGTATTATACCTTGCTTATTCATGCTTCAATACTGGCACAACATGACTTATTACTGAATGGATGTATCTCTTGTTACCTCATGACTTATTATTGCATATACTCGTTTCATGACATGTTAAACAGTAATATCACCACTTATCATGCCATCTCTTAAAACTAAGCATGATACACTTGACTTTTACATAAAAAGCACCAACTTACATATGGGTCGGGGGAAATATGCGGATATCGATACGTGTTCGTGTTTACAGTGGTATTAGGTATATTGTACAATCATATTCCGTCTAACCTGCGGTACACCAGGGGACCGAGGGGAGTGCTTGCTCCCTTTCCTGTTTACTGTCATGACAAGGGCATACATAAGTCCCTCCTGTTTAGCCTTGCGGCAGGTTCCGTCTTCAAGCAACGGAACAATCCTGGGCCGTGGTCCCGGGTATGCACGGGACCCACTGTAAACATAGTTCGTCGATACAACCGCTGTTTCCAATAACAACCTTGTTTCACTAGGATATGGATCTATGTGCTCTGGGACGCTGGGTCACATAGCTAGATATCACAGTAAGACAAGTAATAATAATAAGACGTTAATTGTAGATTTGTTGCATATGATCTCACCTTATTGAGTTTGCATCGCTTGCTATTCATTGCTATTTATTGTAACTTCATTACCTTTATTCATGATCCTTATGTCACTTGACTATCTTTTATTTGTTATTATATGTCTTGACCCTTTGGATTTGCATATTCAGATCCTGAGGCTTGGAACGAAGTGGTGCCTTCCACAGAGGACCGGGCCTATCTTTCTGAGCAGGCTGACCAGCTCTAGTCTCATCGTGCCGACTCTTCCTTTTGGTTCACGGGATCTCCATCCATTTCGTGAGCATTTTTGGTATTTTTGGTTATATAGGATTCATTTTGGACTTGGGTTGTGATAAAGGACACTTGTAAAGTGATTTTGCTTATCATAACTTGTATAACTTTGTATTTATCTTTTGTAAGTTGGCATATGAATATACCACGCTGTGTGTTGTATACTGATACTTGTTGTACTTAATGCTTAGCGTATATACGTGGGGGCACCATCTGACCTACGTATATGCGTTGCAGTGACGTTCCCGTATCATTGGGATCGGGGCGTTACAGTACTTTCCCTGTGAGGCGGAGTTGGCTCTCCTGGAGAAACAAGAGCCTGCTTTGCTTGAGACATATCGGGAATTGATGTGCCATTTGCACATTTGCTCCAGCATCCACACTGGTGGCAAAGGTAGCTTGAAGAGCTTGAAGAGCTGGGGGAACTACTTGTTCCCGGATATGACTAGTGCACCTGAGGCAGCTCATTGCGGAGTTGCTGAAGAAGACATCTTGGCAAGGATGGAGGTGCATGCTGAAAAGGACATCGTCGTGACAGAAGATGATGGTCCTTTCGGGAAGGGTGATGTTCTTCGGAGCTTTCACCATCAGGCCCGTCGGCCTATGTCTCGCAAGGCGTTGCTGGCCGGCTTCTTAACCATCTGGTTAAAGAAGTGTGTCGTGCCTTCTTCTTCGGGTGACATCGTCCACCCGAATGTGCTGCTGCCTGCCGTCCGCTTGGTCCATGGCCACCGTCTGAGTCTTCTCCCGGCCATGGTGTGTTGTATTCAGAGGGGCCTTCGTGCACTGACGGAGGCTTTCTGCAGGCCAATGGCGTCAAGGCGAGGGAAGGGTGCCGTCCTGCCTTGTGACGGACCCAATCCTAGGGTAGGTTTACCGTACACCTACTTGATGGCGTAGTTCGCCTTGCACTGCCCCAGTTTGATTGGAGCTGGGGAAGACCCTCCGCAGGGTGTTCAAACGGCGCTTCTCCGTCGCTTTGAAGGCCGTTCGTGGCAGAAAACTTATGTGGCCGAGGCCCGTAAGTTAGTGCGTCGTTATGACGCTTATAGCCTGTTCCGTTGTTTTCCTCGCCTGCGGGGTGCAGGATACAACGAGGAATTCCATGATGTGGAGTCAGGTCGGTCTCCCATGAGTCGGGGTGTTTTCGAGTGGCTGGTCTGTATCCGGCCCTCGCATTTGCTGTACAGGAGTGGGGATACCTGCTACCTGGAGCCCTACGTCCCGAGCCGGTTTGCCCGCCAATTTGGGTATGACCAGTTGTATATGGGCAACCCCAATCCGGACCTGGCTTTCATGGGGAGCCTCATTGATGGGGCTCGTGCTTGGCGGTTCTTTACCGCGGATGACACTGGAGCGTGGCTACGCACGCCGCTGAGGGATCCCGGCCTTTGGACGACCCTGTGTTTCTGCCAATAGTATGCAGCTTCGAACTCTACACCTGCTGGGTTTAATGCCAACCGTTCGGGTGTGAAGTTAATTTCTCATCGGATGAGGCAGAAGGCTTCTGATAAGATGGAGGGCAAACGAGTCCGTGTTCCTGGCATAGAGGAGTTCATCGCTATAGATGACAGCGGAGCTTCTGATGCGGGGAGCCCTTGCTTCGAGGCAGAGACGAGGGCTGATGCCCATGAAACTGATACTCGTGAAGCCGGTTCTGGTGTAGTGGGGACAGCTCCCTCACAACATGTGGAGGAAGTGGAGGAAGAGGACTCTGATGTCCACTTCAAAAGGAAGCGTGGGAGTGGATCCCGTAGGAAGTCGTCGGCGAAGAGGCCCCGTCGCCAGACTCCTACCATCGTGGTAGAGGGTGAGCCCTCTGCTGCGCCTCCTTCTGCTGCTCTATTAGTGGCTGAGCCGTCGGTTGCTGAACCGACTACTGGTAAGATTGGCCCCATCTAATATGCCTTCAGCGCACTTTAAATAACTCATCATTTGCTTTTTGTTGCAGGAGCTGAGGAGCATGGGGAGCAAGGGGACCAGTATGATCCTCTATTCGCTTATGGAGCTGCAGCTGGTTCCTTTACTCGCTCGGAGGAATCTGGAGGTGATGCGGCCGACATTGGCCTCTCGGGCGCTGGGACTTCTAAAGGAAGTCCTATGGCATCCAGCTCTATCGGGTGGTCTGCGGAGGAATCGGCGAGCAGGCCGGCTATCCGCGTTGATTCTGGCAAGAACTTCGCGATGGAACCCCTAGGGACTGATGAGGCTGACGAAGTAACATCAGCCTTCGGTAAAATGACGACCTTTTGATCTCCTCTTGTTTACTGCATCTGCTTTTTGACCATGGCTTTGTTGCAGGTGTTCGGCCTCAAGATGCGTCGGCTTTGAAGGAGCCGGAGACTTCCCCTGGAAGGTCAGAGGGTGGGTTGAGTGCTTCGTCCACGGCGGATGTTGCCATGTTGGACGTGTTGTATGGCGACTTGCCTTCTTATCAGCCCACGTCAGCTGAAAGGCGAGAGGCTGAAGGGGCGGCAGTCCCGGAGGTATCCTCACTCCCAATCACATCACCGGGTGAGGTGCCGGCAATTTTGCCCAGTGCGGGGCTGAGGGTGATCGTGGACCCTAGTTCCCCGACTTTAAATGTCGAGCCTGCTGCTCAGGAGGTGGTTGCCAGTCCTACCTCCGCGGTGGCTGGCGTGCTGGTGTCGCTGAGGACTCCGCCGAGGACACCTTTGGCTTGCCCTGCTGCTGTCGATGTTCCCGCTTCTTCTTCTGCGGCGGTGTCAACTGGGTTGGTAGATTGCTCCGAGGTTGTCTCAAGGGTTGATGAAGCTGAGAATGACTTTATCGGTAATCTGGTCGACAGCTTCTATAACAGTTTGGAGCAGACTATCGGTCTAGTCTTGAAGGGCTCGCCTGTGCCATTCTCGAAGCTGAAGATGGTCCTTTCCCGTGGCATTGAGTGTATCCGGGACTTTGAGGGGTACCATCAAGCTGCTGCTCTAGAGCTCCTGGTAGATGACCTTGAGAAGGACGTGGAGGAATGGCGCCATTTCCATCGTTCAGACGCGGCGTCTTTGGCTGATGAACGGCTCACACGTCTTGTTGCCCAAAGGCACGAGGCTCAGCTCGCCGCTCAAGAGGCTGCTGAGGCTATCTCCTCTGACTAGAAGTCCTTGGAGACAGAGCAAGCGGAGGTTGGGAGTGCAATTGACGCTTCCACCAGTGCTCTTCTTGATGCCGAAGATAAGGTTAAGAGGGCCGAAGAGATGATCCGGAAGGCAAATATCCTCTTATCCAAAGCTACACAGATGCGTCATGAAGAGTCTGCGCGGCTTAAGAAGCTCAGGGCTCGGAGTGAGGAACTGGCGCGGCAGAAGTCGTCACAGAGGGCGACTTTGGCGGAGGTCGAGGCTCGTCTGGCTCAGGCGGTGGACTTCGATGAGGCTGAGTTAAGATCACAGGCGCTGGCCCAGGCTGCTGATAACAGGAGGACGAGGCTAGCTTCGCTCGGAGATCGGATCTGATCTTATCATGTACGCCTATAGGCTCCTCCATGTATCCCATCCTTTTGGAATTTAATAAAAATTCTTTCTTTTGTCGTCTTTGTTTGTTTGGATAATGAGGCATGGCTGTCTGTTGATTCAGAGGTCGCAATGACATAACCGAATGGGACGTCGCCAGTCTCGAGGTCAGCCCTTTGCGGGGCTAAAAGGGGAGATACTTGCTTTTTGTAAATGTTAGCAAGCATCGAGATTGAGACTTAGCTGTCTGCTGGTTCAGAGATCGCAATGACATAACCAATTGAGACGCCACTAAGCTCAATGGTAGATGAAACTTGGCTATCTGCCAGTTCAGAGGTCGCAATGACATAACTGGTTGAGAAGCCACCAAGCTTCAAAATAGGTGATACTCGTCTTTTGTAAATGTCGACAAGTATCGAGACCTGTCTTTTGTAAATGTCAACAGGGCTCAGGATCGAGACTTAGCTGTCTGCTGGTTCAGAGGTCGCGATGACGTAACCAATTGAGACGCCACTAAGCTCAATAGTAGATGAAACTTGGCTATCTGTCAGTTCAGAGGTCGCAATGACATAACTGGTTGAGAAGCCACCAAGCTTCAAAATAGGTGTAACACCCTGATCCCCGGTGTATGTATCACCGTATCTGTACGCGATACGACGTACAAATTTGATTTAACTTCTGTAGTATTCTGATTGACCTGATTTCAGTTTCAAAAATCATTTCCTAATATTGTAGATTTTTCAGGATTTTTTGGAATTTTTCTGGATTATTTTGGAAAATCTCCGTTGTCGGTGTCGACCGATACCGATAACCAGCCTTCCGATTTTTATTTCACAAACGGAGTAGATTTTGAGAATCAGCTTTCACCGTGTGGCTTAGAATCACATGAGCTACGGTTGGATATTTTTGGGGATTTTTCAGAATTTATCGAAAATCCGGTCAAACCGGTGTCGCCCGTATCGGCGAGACGCTCCGGGATTTTTAATTTGCAAATCGGATCGAGTTTCTGCAAACCGTCTTCACCTTACGCCTCAAAATATTATTCTTTATTTTCTGTAATTTTTGGGCACCGTTTGGGACTAGTCGAATTTTAGGTCCAATTAAATATATTATTTTAATATTTTATATTCTTTTCTTTTCTTTTCTTTTCTTTCTCTTCTTCCTCTTTCCAGAGAATTCCACCCCCACCGCCATCCTGTAGACAACCGACCTTCCCTCTTTTTAAAATTCCCACCTCTCTCTCTCTCTCCTCTAATCTCTCTCTCCATCTCCAAACTCTCTCTCCCCAAATTCTCTGTGCGACCCAAATTAGGGGGGGATCCGACCCATGCCGCGCCACCAGCCGCCGCACGCGCCGCTGTCTGGCCAGACCGCGCAGGCGCCGTCGCCGGCGAGGCGGCCAGACCTGGCCGCCGCCCCTACCTCCTCTCCATCTCTCTCTTTATCTCTCCCTATGTCTCTCTCTTTTCCCCTCTCTGTGGCACCACCGCCGGCGGCTAGGCCCGCCGCCGGCGGGTCGTTCTGGTCGCCGACCAGCCAGGCTGGCCGGCCGGCCTGTAGAGCCACGGCAGCGGCTGCTGCCGCTGCCATTGCTGTTGATGAGTGGGTGAGAGTGTGTGTGGGTGTTGTGTGTTGTGTGTGTGTTGTGTGTGTGTGTGGTGTTGTGTGTTGTGTGTGTGTGTTGTGTGTGAGGGTGGGTGCTGTGTGAGTGTGGTGTGTGTGTTGGTATGTGTGTGGGCAGTGTGTGTGTGTGTGTGTTGGTCTGTGTGTGTGGGCTGTGTGTGTGTGTGTGTGAGTGTGTGTGTTGGTCTGTGTGTGTGTGTGGGCAGTGTGTGTGTGTGTGTGTGTGTGTTAGTGTGTGTGCTTGCAGATGTGTATACGGGTGTGTGTGTGTGTGTGGGGGGTTCGGGTTTACACCCGAACTCATTATAACCCTTTTGAATGGTTGGAAACCCATTACCCAATAAGCCATACCCATTAACCCACTAACCCACTTCCACTTAAGTGATGGGTTTGGGTCGTGGATCCAAACCCGACCGTTAAGAGCCCAACCCGCGTCCAAACCCATTACAGATAATTTTACAGAAAACCCCCTTATACAATTCAGAAATTTCATTTATTATTTTTATTATTTACATATGTAACCTTATTTATTATGAATCAGTATCCGGGCGATAACTGGAGCATCCGGGCTCCGATTCGGGCGATTCTAGATTCGTTGCGATCGTGGGAACGAGAGCTACTGTCCCATGAAGTTTGTGAGTGTTTTTATTTTGTAAATTATCTTTTTATTATATTGATTGAACTTAGTTGTTTTGTTTAAATAAAACATGATACTGGTAAAATAAACTGTAGATAATATAAAACACTGTAAACAACACCGTACTTAGAATATGCCTGATACCTAATAGATGTAGAGTGTGACACTGGATGCCTATTAGGTCATGTTCATGGACCACTGACACTTGGGCCACTAGTTCACACTTGGGCCACTAGTTCACCATATTAGCGGACACTATTATTTCATATAACAGTTAGACAACTATTATCATCTGTATACTAATCCACGGTACTCGATACAATATCATGAGATAGGAATGTTGGACACCGTTGTTTCATGCACTAGTATCCTCATTACATGGCTACGGTCGTTCACTAGACATGATATTCCATTATACACTGGCCACTATTATGACGGATAGATTACACGGATACTGTCAGGTCACGGATACACTGATTCCTATTATTATATGTATTATCATAAGACATTACACTGTTACGAGACATGCATGCTAGACTCCGTAGGACATGTAGTAGTGCATGTTACACGGATTTCACTAGTACACAGACAAGTTCCGCATATCATATTATTGTTCTCATCATTACACAGATACTGTAGTTCACGGTACTTGGTATTAGATACTGACCACTGGTATTACTTGTACATGTTGCACCGATAATATGGCACGTCACATCAGTTACTCATATGCACTACTTCACAGACTACCGTCATCTCATATATTGTAATCATCATTCTATAGATTCTCGGCATATCACTATCGCACGTGCATGTATGCTTTCTCTATTATTGTCATATAGATCCCCGTTCATAGTACATGTATTATTGTTCCATGTTATCGTATTCATGTTATATGATTGTTTCCCGTTACTGATATGGATATTCCCGATACTGGACATGAGAGCTGTTGATATGCGATATGTGGGAATCCCACATCTATTGTTCCCGTTTCCCGTTATATCATTCATGTTATATTGTTCCCGTTTCCCGTTATATGGTTCTATGCTATCAATAGAGCGCAGGTCCAGTTATCATGAGACCCGTATCATGTACTGTATTTATTCTTGTTACCTTGTATACTTGACATATAAGATCATAAAGATAACTTGGGTATGGGGGAGACTCGACGGTTGATTAGATCATATCGGGTGGATGTTTGGATCCATTGTTCGTCCCACTGTAGGGGACGGGGTAGTGCTGGCTACCGTCTGTTATTCCCGTTACATGTTACAGCTCTAGCGGGCTGGCCCTGGTCTCAGCAGCCAGGGGTCTGTTTAAGGCCGTTATCCCGGGTATGCACGGGATACACCCACTCGATAAGAACTCCTCGACCATGAGTTTCCAATTAACATAATAAAACAGTATCCACAATAGTGACGTCGTGAACACTTGTTATTTGGTTACTCTCTCGTTTGGATAATGGTACCCGTAGGCCATGTCCGGATGGGTTCGACTGGAGTGCGGGCTCCAGTCTGAACTGCCAGTGGTATGGGACACTGGAAGAGAGTAATTAAAATAGCAGGTGGTACTGATTGCTACTATTGTATAAATCATATGACATGCCTGGTACATATATGCTATCTTGTTATTGTTCATGCTATTCTATCTGATATCCTGTTACCTGTATACTTGTTACTTTAGCTGGCATATGTTATACTTTCTGTAATGACATACGACGCATGTACTGTATTGTATATATTATGCTTTCTGTATAGTAGACATCATTACTGTATATACACCACACCATATAGTGATTACATTGCATAGGCCCACCTGTATGTTCATATTGCATATGCCCACCTGCATGTTCATTTACATCACTACCATGTTCATCTCTATCACGTTACCATTTATTCGATAAACTGGACACGACTATAGACATGACCCGATGGTAACCGGCTAGGTAATGATGGTAATAAAGGACGACATGTTTCTATATTTGCACTACTTTCATGTTTATCTATTTCTACTGTTTATATATCCTTCCTTATTATATGATATCACTAGTCCTACATCATGTATTATATATTAGTATCGTGCTTGTATTATTATGTATATATTACTGCCTCCTTCATTTTACCACTCACTAGGTCGCTTTCTGACGACCCTGGGTTTGCGTGCCCAGATTGGAGATCAGCGTATCGTAGTATCCGAGAGTGCCTTGGAGTCACATAGGAGATTCCTCGTCTGGCCTATTCATAGGTACCTTGGTCATTTATTTCTGTTATCTTATTTGTCTCCATTTTTCATGTCTATTATGATCGCTGACCTCTTTCTGCAGGTATTCTTGTATTTCTTTTATGCTGGGACCCATGTCTATATGGAGATTATGTACTGTACTGAGGCTTAACGTACGCGTGAGCGTGTATTCACCTCGCGTATGTACGTCGCCATAACGTCTCCGTATCCTGGGGATCGGGGCGTTACAATAGGTGATACTCGTCTTTTGTAAATGTCGACAAGTATCGAGAACTGTCTTTTGTAAATGTCAACAGGGCTCAGGATCGAGACTTAGCTGTCTGCTGGTTCAGAGGTCGCAATGACGTAACCGATTAAGACGCCACTAAGCTCAATAACAGATGAGACTTGGCTATCTGCCAGTTCAGAGGTCGTGATGACATAACTGGTTGAGAAGTCACCAAGTTCAAAAGTCGGATTGGATTTGGAAAAGGTCTCGTCTTCTCGGGGAGAAACGAGAAAATCACTGTCATAGGTTTAATGTTAACGTAACAGCGGAATATGTGTGGTCCTACCATTCTATGGATGAGAATTGGTAAGTGACTTTGGAGGTCTCGCTCTCATGAGGAGAAATGAGGGACTGCTGTCATAGGTTTAATGTTAACGTAACAGCGGAATATGTGGTCTTACCATTCTATGGATGAGAATTGGTAAGTGATTCTGGAGAGAGAATCAAGTGGGAGCAGATCCCTTGGGATTTTAAGCAAACCCCCAGCCACCAACAGGTTTGATATGCTTGGAGAAAGAGAGAGGCTCTCTTTGTGCGCATTCCGGACGCGCGGATCTCGATCAGAGGTGTAATGTTAACTTGATCGAGAGCAAGATCCTTGATTAAGGATAGTACTTCTTTAAGAATTTGCCATTGATTGGCATCATGAGGAGGTCGCCATCTGCAGTTGTAAGGCGGTATGCTCCGTTTGAATAGACTGTCTCTATCACAAACGGTCCTTCCCATTTAGGCTGAAATTTGCCTTTGGTCTTGTGCGTCATAATCATTGGTCGTCTGACGGCTAAGACCAGATCTCCTTTCTGAAAGGTTCTTTGCTTAACCTTCTTATTGAAGGCTTTTGACATCCGAGCCTGATATAGCTCGATGTGTTTGCTGAGTTTGTAGCCGTTTCTCGTCTAGGGCTTCGAGCTCTTGAAGACGCAGGCGATCATTGTCTTCTGATGTCATCTTAGTAGTCAAGGCTACCCGCAATGATGGCACCTGGATTTCCAATGGGATGACCGCTTCACACCCATATACCAGGGAGAAAGGCGTATTGCCTGTCGGTGTCCGAACCGTAGTCCGGTAGGCCCAAAGGCATTCACCGAGCTTTTCGTCCCAATCTCGCTTGTTCGAGGAGACAAACTTCTTGAGCAGCTTGATGATCGTCTTGTTAAATGCCCTGCCAAGCCGTTGGCGGCAGGATTGTAGGCGGTTGAAGCCACATTCTGAATTCGGTATTTATCGCAGAACCGATAGAACCCTTGGCTTACGAATTGGGGACCATTGTCATGGATGATCCGTCTGGGTACACCGAATCGATGGATGACATAGTGTTTGATGAAGCTAAACCAGATTGGAGTTTTAACTTCGGCCAACGGTGTGGCCTCTGCCCATTTTGAGAAGTAATCAGTTAGTGCCAGGATAAACCGGTGACCTCTTACCGAAGAGGGACTGATTGGCCCTACGACATCGATTCCCCATGCTTCAAATGGCCATGAAGCAACAGTAGGGTGGAGCAACTCCGAAGGTTGGTGTATGAAGTCTGCATGGACCTGGCACGCCTTACACCTTCGTGCATATTGGGTGGCATCGGCCATCATGGTCGGCCAGTAGTACCCAAGTCTGTGCAGCCTGTCTTTAAGCTTGGACCCGGCTGGTGAGCTCCGCAAATGCCATCATGTGCTTCTTTAAGCACTTCCTATGCCTTTGAATGGGAAAGGCAACGGAGGAGGACACCGTCATATGAACGACGGTAGAGTGTCTTCATAGTAGGATCATAGTAGAAACGGAGCGACCTTCGTCTGATGGACGCCGCTTCTTTGGGATCGTCTGGAAGCAGACCGTGCAGAGCGTAGTCAATGAGAGGGAAGCGCCAATCCCTCGGCTCAAGATCCGTGGAGATATTATGGACCTCTTGGATCCTTAGCATATGCTTGGAGCATACGAGATGCCGGGTTGCGACTGTGAGGTGATACTCGGTGTCGGCCGGTAAGGCTAGCGTTGTTGCTAATGCAGCGAGGGCATCCGCCTTGGTATTTTGAGATCGGGACACATGCCCGATGTAGAAGCCTTCAAATAAGCTAGCCAATTCGATGGCTGTATGATAATAAGGCACCAAGTCTTTATGGCGGACTTCGTATTCGCCTTTGACTTGACTGATGACCAGCTTTGAATCGCCGTATGCTTCGAGGTAGCGTACCCCCATTCCCTGGGCGAGCTGGAGACCGATGAGCAGAGCATTGTATTCCGCTACATTATTAGAGCATGATTCTGTCAAGGAGAATGCTCTGGGGAGGATATGATCCTGTGGGGAGATGAACACAACCCCACTCCGCAATAATCTTCCCTTTGGGGCCCATCCGCGATGCTCCGTCGAAGAACATCTGCCACACTTCCTCTGCTGAGGTTGCATTAGACTCGAAGACTTCATCAGGGATGTCTTCATGAAGTTTTGAATGTTCTGGAACTGGATGAGCAGCTAAGAACTCTGCAAGGGCCTGGCCTATAACTACCTTCTGAGGAGTAAAGGTCATGTCGTATTGAGACAACAGAAGTGCCCATTTAGCCAACCTTGATTCAGCGACCCTGGCTTCGTCATGAGAAGACGTAAAGGGTTCACCCTGAAGATGACATGTATGGTTTGGCCAACAAATAATATCGTGTCTTCTGGACAGCGAAGACGAGAGCTAAACACTCTTTCTCAATAGGATTGTAGCGAGATTCCGCTCCTATGAGAGTCCTGCTCAGATAATAAATGGCCTGCTCATGGCCATTGTCGTCCTTCTGAGCGAGGAGGGCACCGAGGGAATAGTCCAGAGCTTTTACATAAAGCAAGAATGGTTTCCCTGATGTAGGGGCCACTAAGACCGGAGGTTTTGTGAGATACCTCTTAATGTCTTCATAAGCTTCTTGACAAGCTTGGTCCCATATGAAGGCAGTACCCTTTTTCATGAGACGGGTAAAGGGCTGGCAACGGCCCGAAAGATTTGCTATGAATCTTCTGATGTAGGCTAATCTGCCTTGCAAGCCTCGGAGCTCTTTGAGGTTCCTTGGCGGAGGCATGCTCTGAATAGCTTTGACCTTGTCTGGGTCAAGATGAATTCCTTTTGATGTGACAATAAACCCAAGGAATTTGCCGCTTGACACTCCCAAGAAGGATTTTGTCGGGTTCATTTTCAGTTGATGAGCCCGCATTATGTCGAACATCGTTCTCAGATCGCGAAGATGTTCATCTTTGCTGCGGCTTTTGACGGCAATGTCGTCAACATAGCATTCCACCGTCTTTCGGAGATGGTCGCGGAAGATCATGCTCATCGCCCGCTGGTAGGTTGCTCCGGCGTTGAAGCCATATATTGTAGTGGTGGTTGCGGACAACCTGTACAATGGTATGCCGAGGAAATAGAGGAGCCTTTTGGGGATGATGCTGAGTGCAGACCCCGGATCGACTTGTACTCTTTCAATGCATGTTGAACCGATATATCCGGTATAGTACAGAGGTCGATCATGCTTGTTGTCTTTGAGAAGCATATCTTCCGCCGTAAAGGTAATAGCAGGCACCTTGGATTGCGCGTGATGACACTCTGAGCAGGAAGGCCGCATCTCAACGCCAGGAACCTCGGGCATGCATGTCAGAAAGGACTCCGAGTTGGCCAGCGCATCTCTGAGTGCCTCTCTTGTCTCTTTAGAGAGACGAAGGAGCTCGTGTATTGTGATACGAGCCGGGATATTGGCTAAGTGGGCCAATATATCAAAGCGAAAGGGCGTGGCTAACCCTTGGCCTGGCGGTTTCTTCAACACATGGTCGAACCGCACTTCCTTAGGCTTCTCCTTCCCTTTGGTCAGGACTGGAGTGGATGTCGGCATTGGTACTGACGTCGTTTGCTGCTGTATCTCGTCAGTAGGCTTGTCATACTGCCTTAAATATGATTTTCCAGACCGGGTGCCCGTCTGTTGAGGCGCATCTGCCTGCGCTGTACAGGCATGCTTCTCTTCTTCTGAATCGCTGAGGGAAGCCGAAGTAAGATTACCATCATCTGGCAGGACAGAGATGACATTGCAGGACTTGCCTTTTTTGCTGGAGTCCTTCGACGTCCGCTGTACGTCTTGGACGAGGTCAGGGTGTATCCACATAACTTCTCCTGTCTCCAATGTCAAAGGGACGAGACCCTTGTTGTATTGAGTCATGGCTGGAGGATGCTTGACTTCCAACCGCGGTGCCGGGGGCTGAATAGGTCCCGTCAGGAACTGTGACCTTCTGGGCAGTGCCGAACTCAAGAGTCACCATATTGGCAGTGACTTTCTTCTGTTCCGTCTTCAGTGTGAGGACTCCGGCGTCGACCAAGGCTTGAATTCTATCCTTGAGAACATAGCACTTGTCAGTAGGATGGTGGATCATCCTGTGGTAGAGGCAGTATTTAGGGTCGTTTGTGCGTCCTATCTCATTGGGACGCCGAGCATCCGGTAGCTTCATTTTGTTCCCTTTGTGGAGCAGATGGAATATCGTGACCACCTGATCATCTCTGAAGGAGTACTGTTTTGGAGGAAACTTGGGCTCTTGGCTGTTGACGCCGCTCTTCTTGGCCTTTGACTGCATGTCCCCGGTCAGCTCGACGGACATAATTTCCTTCCCTTTAGCTTGGGAAGACTGCGGGAGATCGCTACGCCCTTTGTTGTTCGCGCCCCATTTGCTTCTAGGGGCGGATGGCTCGAACTTCTTAGCCGACTTCTCGGCTATCTCAGCTTGTTCGACCAATTCCTTCCAAGTATGGGCTTTGACAGCCCCCATGCGGACTTCTACTTGATCCAAGAAGTTGTGCCTGCATGTCTGTAAGAGCATGGGTAATGGCATCCCTGCTGGGCACATCAGAGATAGATTTCTGAACCGCTCAATGTATTCACGGACAGATTCGCCTTTCCTCTGCACAGTGGAAAGGAGCTTGTCCACGGTCACTTCGGTGTCATCCTCATAGAAGCGAGAGAGGAACGAGTTTCCAGGTCGACCCAGGAATTGATAGAGCCCTGAGGAAGGCTTCGGAACCAGTCGAATGCCACCCCTTTCAAGGTGCCGATGAACAACCTAGCCATGATGGCATCGTTGCTTAGAACATTACCGGTCTGGGACCGGAAATAGTAGATGTGCTGATTGGGCGAGCTCTTACCATCATACGTATGCAACGTTGGTGGTTTGAACTTTGGCGGATATGGCACCGAATCCCACTCCAGTGGGTAAGGACGAACTGCCCCTACTTTCTTTAATTCATCCCTCTGAGCCAGGGATGAATTTGAGCTTGAAGGCCTTTAAGGACTTCGGCATCCAGGGAAGAGCCTCCCTTAGATCTCTCCGTCTTGGGCGGATCGTTGCTGAGGTGTCCCTCCTCATCATGATTGCTCCCGGTATCATCATTCCGGTTGCTGAGGAGCTGAGCGAGCATCTGTTGAATATTGTCCAGGGCCTCTTGCTGAGTTCTAGAGGTCTGCTCCTGAGCTTCCAAACGCCGACGAAGGTCGTCATTGGCTTTATCGGCCATATTAACCGATGCTTTGTCCGTTCGCACAGAACTGACTGTTGCTGAAGAGGCATACCCGCTGTCTTCATCTTCTCCATCGGATGATTGGGGCAACCGCCTGAGTTGTGGCACGGTTGGGACCGTCGAGGAGGAAGGCTGCTCATAATTATAGGGTATCGCCACCCTGGATCTGGTGTTTCAGAAACACCTTCTTCGCGCACCAAGACTTCATCTATGCCCGGGCTATAATCTGGATCTGGGGAGCCGAAAGGGGTATCATCAGATGCATGACCTTCCCTGTGTCGCTCTCGTCCTCTTCCGGTCATGTTGACGGACGCGAAGGCTGGGCCTCGCGAAGCGCTCCTTTCATGATGTTTCTTTGTGGCATGTGCGGACAACCGGTCAAACACCGATTGACGGTGCGGCGATGCAGCCTTGATTGGATATTGCCGACAGCGGGCTGAATGGATTGTCACAAGTCGGCATCCTCTTTGACAATATGGGGAAGTGGTTTAGAGAGACTCCATTCCCGCTTGTTTGTCAAGAATTGTCGCAGGTTAGGCTCAACAGAGCCTGAACAAACCCATGGAGAGGCCTTTCTGGAGCGTACAAGGGATAATGCTCCGTTCTTCTTATCCCTGCAGAAGGGATTAGTACTGAATAGTACTTTGGCGCTGGATTCGCCGACAGGTGCGAGCTTAGTGCCTGATGAATTGGGGAGCGGAGCACGCTGTGGTGCTTTACCCGCTATTCTGCTGCGAAGGGGATCAACCTCAGATAACACTGTGGTCTTAGCCTTGAGGCCGTGAACCCAGTGAATTCGTTGTGGTACAATAGCTTCGCTTGTGAAAGCGAGGCTGACAGGAGGCTTTGCTGCCCTTGATTCAGGTGACGTATGATTGCCGTCGTGATTTCATGGCTGGCAGCATCGTCAGGGCAGATGGGCATCTTACCCTTTTCTTCGCGGGAGAGGCGCGGTCTCGGCATGACTACACCAGGAGCTTTGGTTGAAGACTCCTGTTTAGGCTTCCATATCAGCCTTGACAGGGGGCGCCTAGGTTCGCAGGGAACCTGAATAGCCACAAGCGGGGCTGTGGGGTGCTGGCAAAATTCTGCCTCTGGTTTCTGATTTGAAACCTTGGTCATGAAGACCTTCCTGTGCTTCCGTGCTCGAAGCGTCAGGCCACCCCCAGAGAGGACTTCTTCAAATCTTCCTTGATCGATCTGGATAACCAGGTTCTCAAAAGTGCAGGATCTGGGCTGCGGGCATGTTTCCTTGTTGCGCCAGAGAACTGCGGCAGGTTTGCAGAGAACCTTTTCCGTCTCCGCAGAGACTTTGCTTGAAGATTTAGCCAGAGAAGATCTGGCTGCACCGGCTTTTCTGAATTCAGAGATAGACCCGAAGGTCTGTTCGTCGCATTGCGACACTTGATTCTCAGCAGAGGAGAATACAATCCCCAGCGGAGTCGCCATCTTGTTTTCTATTATGTTTGCAAAGGGAAAAACTTACAAATAAAGTTTGAGGAGCTAAATTACAAGTATTCTCAAAAGATTACAAGTAGATCTCCTCAGAGATTCTGGGAAAATGTGCCGATAGGAGTCTGGTCAGCGCGCGACCACTTTGTCCCTTTGACGATGCGAGCGATGAGATTCCCTTCTCGCCTGGTTCGGTGAATCAGAGAATAGAGGATTGGTAGAACCCTCTGGCTACTTCTCAAAACCGCCTTCTGTAAGAAATTCCTTCTCGCCTGGTTCCGGAGATTCCTTGAGAAGAAAGACGATGTTAGGGTATCAACACCCTGGTTAGAGAAAGCAATTCTCTAAAAGGTCTCTGAATTCGAGAGCGCACGGTGCTTTGTGAAGAAGTCTCTACTTGTGGAGTCTTCTCTCTTTTTCGTGGTCTCTCCTCCTTGTGCCCCTGGTGGGCTATTTATAAGGAGAGCAAGGGTATAATCGTCCCTTGAAAATATGGAAACAGATTGAATCGAATCTGTTTGAATCTGGAAAGTAGCCTTACTGCGAGGCTAGGATAGCTTCTGTGGAGCTAGAAAATGGCAAGTCGGTTTTGATCCTTCCGATTTGTTTTGATCCTTTCCATCTCGTTGGAGGATTTTCTCTGATCCTCTTACTCGTTTCAAGAGAGTCAAGAGATTGCGGCAATCACCTGTCATATTTGAATCCCGATTGAATTTGATTAGATTGAATCCGATCTCATCAGGAGATTTGATTGGTCAAAGGTTGACCATAGCAGGCTGATAGCGGAGCTGCCCGCTTTGAAGCTCATAGCGGAGCTAGAGGCAATCTTTAGCGAAATCCTGAAAAGAGGCTTTTCGGCGAAGCTATCAGTTAGCTTCCTGGCGATGCTCTGGATGATGCTAGCCTCTCAAACGAGGCTATCTCCTTGGGCTAATGTAATGCTATATGCTAGCATTTTAGACCTGCTGAGGTCTGTTAGAAACAATCCGGGTTCACTGTTCTGCTTGCTGGATCAGTGGAGTCCAAACCGCTTCCTTGTCCCTTGGAGGTGGGTGAAAACTGGTCTTCAGCTCGTCTGTCCCTTGTCTTTTATAAATGTCAACAAGTTTAGACATCGTTCGGACCAATGAGAATCTTGTCTTTTTTAAGTGTCAACAGTATCTTGTAGAAGATCCTTGAGAAGGAACTGCTGGAGCTCTCTTGCATTCAAAGAGGCTGCTAGCAATTGTAATATTCTTTCAAAGCAATTAAATCTTTCTCTGATTGCCCCGAGGACGTAGGCGTTGAGGCCGAACCTCGTTAAATTTGTTTGTTTGCGTGTGTTCTTTCTTCGGTGATTGTTTTGTACTGTTTGGGATTGTTCTTCGTGCGTGGGAGATTCAGGGAAGGATCCATCTATCTGGGTGTTGTCGCTGTTGGGTCACAACCCCCCCCCCAAAAAAAAGAAAAAAAAATCTCCTCTTTTTTGGTGGAGAGAGATCTGATCTCCACCTCGATGTGGGGCTTAGATGTCGCTGCCAGTCTCTTAGCTGACGGCTGAGGTACATAAACCTCAAAATGTTAAGTTTTCATTAACTACAAAATGGGTACAACGCTTATCATAAATAGAGTCATTTCTGTTTTTGCTTGAAAATAGGGGAGAGAGCCAAAGCCGTCACCCAATCTTAGCTCCAGCATTTATGAACCTGCTCTTTAGGATAGCAGAACAAGAATACATAGACTCTTACAGCCTCTCACTCATATACAATGACTTGGGGAATCATCTTGCTCTCTCATTCTCTCACCCAAGCTCATTACAAGTTGACATTAGCAACTACAAGCTCTAAACATCCGGGTTGTTACTCTGATACGCAGCTCAATATGAAAGAATTTGGCGACTGCTGCTGCTGCAACTGAAGGACTGATATTCTGATACGCAGTGAAGCTTGGCAGAAAAGCTTTGGCAAGTTCTAAACATCCAGTCTGATACTCTGATATGCACCTCAATATGGCAGAATTTGGCTGCTGCTGTACTGAAATTGTATGGACTTGAGCACAACCTGGCAGAAAAGACTTTGGTGGTGGTTGTTGTTGCTGCTGCTCAAAACAAAGAGAGCCTGGACCATGGTTCAAAGTCTCGGTCTCGGCCGCCGACTCGGCCGGCACCGAGACGGATCGGTCTCGGCGACTCGGATCGGACTCGGGCGATACGCAAAAACGCTACATAGAGCGCCAAAAAAATTATGAAAAAATCATGACAAATCATAAAAAATGTAAACATCCAAATTCATGCATCACATATTCAAAACATATCACCTAACACTCAAAACATAACGTGAAAGTATAAATACAAGCGTCGTCGGTAGAAAAATATCAAAATACATGCATAATATAGTAAATTGCACAAAATAATTCATAAGTACCTGCTAATATAGTCATTTCCACATTGAATTACGAGGAGGCTCCAAATCATCATTATCATCTGGCCCGCGATAAGTATAAAAAACAGGCATATAGTTTCCATAAGGATAATGATATGTAGGCTGAGATGATTGGCCAGAGGATCCACTATCAGAGTAATATGGCGGTAGGGGTTGTGCAATATCAGCTCAATGGTGATAATACCCAAAACCTCGATAATCAGTGCTGCTAGTAGAGTATTCACCAGTGCTAGAATAATCAGTGCCAGAATATTGGCCAGATGTCAAATCCAACCCCTGTAAATGGCCTTCAAGACTATGATGACCATGTGAGTAGTTATCATGTCCACTCGAATAATCATCGCTAGAACTGAATTCGACCAACCGATCCAAATGCCTACGCTGCTGTGAAATCCCCGCCCGGCCTCCATGATCTGTATCTTGTGTGGCATAATATTGTGAATCTCATGTTAAAGCATCATCTCGTTGGCTTCCACCAACACCATGAGTCTCTTCAACATTACCACCATCACCACCATCACTGCCGCCATCACCCTCACCACCATCACCCTCACCACCATCATCGCCACCACCATCACCGCTGTCATCATCACCGCCATCACCATCATCACCGCCACTTTCGTCAGTATGACGAATACCTTCATCTAACCAACCTAAGTCATCTGGTGGTAACATCGGCTGTTCTCCCTCACGAATCCACTCATCCAAAATATCATCATCATTGAAAATATTATTCAGATCAATTGGGTTGTAATAATCATCAGTGTCGCTTTTGCATGTCAAGTTTCTTACTCGCAACCGCATATTGTAATGCACATATACTAGTTTATGCAACTTTTTCATTGCCAACCGGTTGCGCAGTTTTGTATGAATTAGCGACCACGTACTCCAATTTCTTTCACAACCCGATGAAGAACATGTTTGGCTTAAGACTTTGATGGCAATTTTCTGCAGATTGGGAGCTTCTTCGCCATAATTAATCCACCAATCAGCTGGAAGAGATTGTTGCACTGCTCTTCTAGTTAGTGAGCTTCCAAATTCTCCAACTCCATCCACAAATAATTTTATCTGTGAGAATACACATCACAAGTGTTAATATTTGCATAACATTATATCGATGAAATAAATAAATTATTATTACCTCATTAATAGCTCTTGCTTGTTTAGTCAAATCTGGCTCCAATCTTTTAATGACCTCCTTTAATCCATATCTCACTTCTGGATGTGTAGAAAAGTTTTTTGAATATTGGAGTGCTGGATTTAAAAAATATGCTGCAATAATGTAAGCAAACGATTGTTATGATATGACAGTTTCAATTTCTAGTCAACAAATATGATTTCTAGGCAAATGAATTACCAGCAGCATGCAAGTGTCTATGCAATTGTCCCTCCCATCTTCTATCAATGATGTCCCAGTACTTCTTCCAGTTCTTATTTGAGGCCTTTATAGCCAATTTTGCTCTATCCATAGCTTCATATATAATAGATAGTGTAGGTTTCTTGTCCTGGTCCACTATCTTCAAGACTCTAACAAGAGGATCCATAATGTTTTGGACCTCTCTTGCCTTCTTCCAAAACCGGTCAGTCAGAATGAGATTAGCAACCTTATCTCGCACACTTCTTCTACTCCTTTCCTTGTTGAATTCACGCCATTCTGTAGTCGTGCACATTCTTTTCAAATCTTGCTCATAGCGAATAAGGCTTTCAATAGAAATAAACTCGGTGGCAAACCGTGTTATACCTGGTCTCAACAAATCTCTATCTTTGGTGTATAGCTTCATTAAATTCACCACTTTGAGGCTATTGTAAATGAATGATGTGATCACCTTAGCATCATCCAATGTCTCCTTGACTGATTTCAAAGAGCCAATATCTTCAAGCATCAAATCAATGCAATGTGCTGCACAGGGAGACCAAAACAAATGTTTTCTCTTCTCCATCAACATGTGACCAGCTACTTTGAAACTTGCCTCATTATCTGTGACAATCTGCACGATATTTTCTTCGCCAACTTCATCAACAACTTTATCCATTAGCGAGAATATATAATCAGCAGTCTTCGAGATATTAGTGGTATCAACAGAAGTATGGTAGATCATGCTTCTATCACAATAAATCATGAAATTAACAATAGGCTTTCTATTATGAGAACTCCATCCATCACACATGATCGTGCAACCATACTGCGGCCATTTTGTTTTTATTGAAGCAATATATACTCCAATTTCTTTCACTTCCTCCTCTAAATAGAGATTGCCAATCTGGTACCCTGTAGGGCCTTTTACACCTGGACCTGCCTCAGCAATAGTATTAATCATGGCTTGGTAGTAAGGACCACTATCAGCTGCATTGAATGGTATTGCATTGTAGTGAAAGAACTTCGCCACGGATTTCCCAACTTTTTTCATATTCTCAGTTGAGAACATGCTTTTGATTGATTTCTGTTTTGTTGGGAACATGTAAGGATCAATACCACGAGCTGGAATTTCAGCTTCTCTCATAGTCATACTCCGACGCAATCCACGGTTACTCCCTGATCCTGAAGGCTGTGAACTACTGCCACCAATATCAACTCCTTCTGCCGATCTCCAAGCCATTTCACGACTTTCTTTCATGGCTTGTTTCAGTTGTCTTCTTTCAACTCCTTCTAAACCACCAACTTCTTCAATTTCATTATCAGAATCTTCTTCGGTCACCTCATAGAAATCTTCCTCACTTAAAGATCTCATAAGTCGGTCTTTTTTAGATTTAATGGCCGCTCTTTCTTTGCTACCTTCAGAAAGATGTCGTCTCATTATTTGAGATATCTCTTTGATACTCGCAAGCATCCTTCCACCTGACCGGGTACATGTGCTATATGCTGCTTCAATCTAGTGATACCACCATGGACTTGTTTCCCACAATAATTGCACTTCACAAGTTTTCTACTTCCACCAACAGGGGTACCATGTTCCCATCCAATATCGCGTTGCTTTGGAGCCATACTGAAATTTAAAAAATTATCTGTTAAATTAAATTAAAACTAAAATTAACTAAATTAAAAAACATTAAATTAAACTCAATTAAATGAATTACAATAAATTAAACTAAACTAGTTTATACTAGATTAAGCAACACTAACTTAATTACCTAACTTTAATAAAATAATTAAATTACCTAATTTAATTACAAAACTTTATTAAATTAAATAAACCTAAATTAAGTTAACTAAACTAATTTAAATTAAATTAAATTCAATTAAATGAAACTATATTAAATTAAGCTAAACTAATTTATACTAGATTAACCTACAATAACTTAATTACCTAACTTCAATAAAATTATTAAATTACCTAACTTAATTACAAAACTTTATTAGATTAATTAACCTAAATTAAGTTAAATTAACTTTACCTAAACTAACCTAAATTAAATGACATTAAATGCAAATTAATTAGAGAGAGAGAGGAACAGAGAGAGGGAGAGAGACGGAGACAGAGGAGAGAGAGAGGAACACAGTGGAGGAGAGAGAGAGAGACAGAGGGAGACTGACAGGGAGAGGGAGAGATACAGAGAGAGAGAGAGAGTGCGACAGAGAGAGAGAGAGAGATACAGAGTGATAGAGAGAGAGAGAGTGCGACAGAGAGAGAGAGAGATACAGAGTGAGAGAGAGAGAGAGATATAGAGAGAGAGAGAGAGTGTGCGACAGAGAGAGAGAGAGAGAGAGATACAGAGTGAGAGAGAGAGTGCGACAGAGAGAGAGAGAGATACAGAGTGAGAGAGAGTGCGACAGAGAGAGAGAGAGATACAGAGTGAGAGAGAGAGAGTGCGACAGAGAGAGAGAGAGAGATACAGAGTGAGAGAGAGTGCGACAGAGAGAGAGAGAGATACAGAGTGAGAGAGAGAGAGAGTGCGACAGAGAGAGAGAGAGAGATACAGAGTGAGAGAGAGAGAGAGTCCGAGAGAGAGAGAGAGAGATACAGAGGGAGAGGGAGAGAGAGAGTCCGACAGAGAGCGAGAGAGAGAGAGAGACAGAGAGAGAGAGAGAGAGCGCGCCGCTGCGGAGAGAGAGAGCCGGGAGAGAGAGAGAGAGAGAGAGCGCGCGCCGCTGCAGGCCAGAGAGAGAGCGCGCGCCGCTGCGGCCTGCGGGGGAGAGAGACAGAGAAAGAGAGGGAGAGAGAGGCACAGAGGGAGGGAGAGAGAGAGACTGAGAGGGAGAGAGGGGAGGAGTTACCTGCGACGGCGACGGCGACGGCTACGGCGACGAGGTCGGACGGCGAGGGCCGGAGGGCGTCGCGGGGGAGACGGCGAGCGCGCGCGAGAGAGAGAGAGATCAGATCTGATCTCTCTCTCTCTCCCCGAGCGGATTTAAAGGGGAAGTCACGGGTGGCCGAGTCGACCCGGATCGGGTCCGACTCGGACCCGACTCGGGCGACTCGGCCGAGTCTATCACAACTCGGCCGAGTCGCCCGAGTCGGGTCCGAGTCGGACCCGATCCGGGTCGACTCGGCGATCCACGCGTGACTCGGGCCTCCGAGTCATACCGGAGGCCGCCGAGTCGGATACGACTCGGCCGAGTCGTATCCGACTCGGCCGATCCTTTGAACTCTGGCCTGGACTCTCCATCAAAACCCTAACTCTATAAATTTCGTTGCTTAAATAAACTGCGGGTTGAATCACAGCCACTACGCCAAGAGGTCTCTGCTTCTATGCTTCTTAAACTTTGGAGAAAGCCTTATGAGGCGGAAGCAATTGCAGAAGAATAAATGCTGGGAGTTTCAAGATTAAATGGATGCTACAACGGAGCACATCAACTTTTATAGGTGATGAGGATGTGGCTAATTGAACCTATCAATATTTGATCAACTATTAAACTTCGTCAGCCCTCTTATTTTTGGTCTTTATCAGTGAGCCAAACCTCAGTGGCCACAAGGATTTTGATTTTGCTTTCCCTACTCGGATCCGGATCCGGATCCGGATCCGTGAGACCCACCAAACCCATGGGCCACAGCGCTCCTAAAGGCTAAATCAACATCCAAACTCCAAAACCAGGGCAAATCTCACAAGTACCCCTACTTATCCACTTTAACGCCCCTCGCTCCCAGGGCATTATCGTCCTTCCAGAGAAAAACGGCAAAAGAGTAGTCATTGATCTTTGTATGCATCTCAAATTATTAGGCGCCGGTTTCGTTTCCTTTCCTCGTCGAAACCCAAAAGCCTAATCTAAATGAATCCGACGGCAGCGATGCACCGACCGACCATCCAATCCCCATTTTCACTCCCCCTGTGCACCGCGTGTCCTCCACGCTGACCCCAGCACGGCGACCCAGCTCCCCTCCCGAGCCGTGCCCCTCACGTGCACCGTCTCCCTGCCAGCGCGCCCCCTCGCCGCTCTCTATAAAACTTCGACCTCGGGTTAGGGTTAGGGTTAGCGTTTCAATCAGATAGATCTGAGAACGAGAAGGAGGAGGAGAGAGAGAGAGAGAGAGAGAGAGAGAGAATGGAGGGGAGACGAACGCCGCCGTCACGGCCGCCCAACCCGGCGCTGCCTTACCGTGAAGATTGCTGGAGCGAGGGCGAGACCTCCGTCCTCATCGACGCCTGGAGCGACCGCTACGTCGAGCTCAACCGCGGGAACCTCCGCCAGAAGCAGTGGCAGGAGGTCGCCGACGCCGTCAACTCCCGCCCCTGCGACGCCCGCCGGCCACCGCGCACCGACATCCAGTGCAAGTACCGCGTCGACACCCTCAAGAAGAAGTACAAGGCCGAGCGGTCCAAGATCGCCTCCGGCAGTGGCGGCGCCGGCGGAGCTCCGCCCAGCCAGTGGGTCTTCTACGACCGCCTCGACGACCTGATCGGTGCCTCGGTCGCCTCGGCCCCACCGAAGAAGGTCCCGCCGCCGCCTGCTTCGCCGCCTCTCGCGCTGCCTCTGCCCTCGCATCGCAAGGGTTACCCACTTCCCACCGCGGCTCTCGTCGAGGATTCTTTCTATAGGAGGCGGTACTCGCCGGAGGAGGACGGCGACTCGGACTCCTCTTTTCTAGGCCTTCGAGTCTCCCGCTAAAGAGGCCCAGGGCGCTGCCGCCTCCGCCTCTGGCGTTTAAGGAGAGATCGGCGAAGATACCGAGGCGGGCTAAGGAGGATGATGAGGGGATTAGGGAGCTGTCAAAGGCGATACTGAGATTTGGGGAAATTTATGAGAAGGTGGAGTTGGAGAAGCACAAGCAGATGATGGAGCTGGAGAAGCAGAGGATTGAGTTTGGGAAATCTCTGGAGATTCAGAGGATGCAGATGTTTGTGGACTCTCAGGTTGAACTGATGAAGATGGATAGGGGCAAGCGAGGCGATCGGACCGGTGAGGATCGATCTTCTGCTGCTCTTCCTTTCCTGCTTCAGCCTAGTTTGCTTTAGATTCTCAATATGCAAACCTTTTTAATATTATGTTTATCTAGTTACTTGGATTTTAGCCAGGCTGTTGCATATCTCTTTGTTTCTCGATGGATTGACATTTCCAATTTGGTGAATAGAGTCTGTAAGATCTTTTAGAGAGACCTCTTGTTAGCTAGAGCAAGTTATGGAATCTGTTTCCTTGCCTTTGTAAACATTGTTTCTAATGAATTTAATCTCGGTTTTCCTCATTTGCTATTATCACTGGCTGAAGTTGGAATCTTTTTCCTTTCCTTTGTAAACATTCTGTTTCTAATGAATTTGGTCACTGATTTGTTTTTTATTTCTATTATCACTGGTTGACGTTGCTAGTTGAAACCGCATTGATAAGTGCTATGCAAAATTCACGATAAACAGTGATTTTCTTCTGGTATTCTAGACAGGTTATCTTCTGTTTTATTATTTACTGAAGATATATGTAGGTGCATCTGAGGGAATGCTAACTGATGCTGATTGCTTATTAGTTGTGTTGGAGTTAAAAATTGGCCAAAGACCAAATGTTTGCTAGCCTATTCAGAACACGGGATGATGGGCCTGATCATGTTTGGTTACTATGCCAAAATTAATCTTTTGCTGCATGACATTTGTATTGTTGCAAGCTATTTGACAACTCTATAATTCTTATGACATTGTATCTTGTTTGATTTTTGATTTTATTTCTAATATCCACATGAGATTCCATCATATTTAATTTTTTTTAAAAATTTAAGTGACAACATCTGCTTCTTGTGACAGTTGTGTTAATTATAGGTGTAAAGCCCTGAATGTATTGTTTTGAAAATACTTATCTTCCATTAGGTTGATTGGTGACCAGAGTTTCTATGCTAACTTCACAAGAGTAGCAGATTAATTGATACCACCAGCTAACTAACACGATCTCATCTAGGATATGCTTTAACTCTAGTACTCTTGCATATGCGAGAGATTGGTTTGCAACTGATGATTCTATTATCTTCTGCTGGGATAAGAATTGGTCAAGGCCCTACAGTGTTGTGATTGATGGCTATAGAGCAGAAACACACACTTAATCCTATGTTACTGTTGGGAAAGATTGGATGTAGTTTGTTGATCCTTTCAATTTCCTCTTTGCAACATTGAGAAGTCAGAAGTCCTGCTTTACTTGGGTCATAGTGTCCTTGATCATGATATTCGCGATGATAACATATGGTAAGGAATCCATTCAAATAGATAGTTAGGATTTAGAGATCAACATAGCTCTGATACTTTATCTTGGTTGTGTCAATACTAGACACTACTCATTGGTTGTAGCAGTGTTCTAAAAATTGGGTTAATTGGCCGATTAATCAGCTGATTAATCCTAATCATTGGCAACTCATGTAATATTACATTCAATACTCTGGTTATGTGCTCGGGCGCTTAATCGGTTCCAAAACGATTAATCGGGTGCTTAATTGGGTCCAAAATGGTTAAGCGCCTGATTAATCTGTTATTTATTAAATAGTAGTCTAGTAGGTGAATTATGATATTTTATTATTATATATTTTGCATAAAGTGATACTAACGTTTTATTGTTTTTTGATTATTTTTCAAATTAACTTATTTAGCAGTCTTTTTTCATCATTCGTTAAAGTTCATTATTTTGATTGATAAATTTACTATTTTTCTATTTATATTATTTTGCAGATAAGTTTTTTGATTTATATTTATGTTGCAAAATTCAAAATCTTGGATTACTAATACGAAGAGATAAGTTGTCTTACTTTTTTTTTTTTTTTAAACTATTTATTCATATTGTCTTGTTGTTCATCATATCATATTTTATAACTTCACATTTAGATATTGTCTTGTATAATATTTAAGAATTTACAACAATTAACTGTATATATTTATTTGTAGTTGTGTATAAATATAATTAAATATATTAAAATATTCAATTCTGATTAATCTCTGATTAATCCCCGATTAATTCGATTAATTATTATTCAGTGTTGGACCGCACAAATAATGAAATTGATTTTTAGAACACTGGGTTGTAGAATGCGAAAGGTGGCTAATTGGGGTTCTATAGTATGTGATGTTTAATGAGGGCATCTCCAACCACCCCCTCCATTTTGGAGTGTACTTTCACTCCAAATGGAGGGTTCAACAAAAACCTCTCCAACCATCACTCCATTTTCCACTCCAAATGGAATATTCTCTACATATTTTATTATTATTATTATTTTATTGTATCAAATTTTAATTATCAACACTATTATGTGATAATTTAAGTAAATTGCGTAATACTATTAAAATATTTTAAAATGTATTTTAATTTTTAATAATTTTATATAATATTTAATATTTAACTTATATAATTAATTAATATTTTTATTTATGAAATTAAGAAATTATTTTTTAATTCTACTATATTCAATTATAAGAAATATGAAATTTTTATAATATATTCAATTTTTAAATTAATAGATTTATTTTTCATTTAATTTATATAAAACAATATAAACACTAGATAATTGTACGACCGAGGTGAATCACAAATACAAAAGGAATTTATTTTACACTACGATTTTGCTAATGCACAACAAATTACAAATTTAAGCATAAAATAATTATTAACATTGAACAACCCAGTCCAAACTTAAAATATAAAATAACATAATATTGCAATACACTAAAAATTAGTGAATTTGACAATTTATAATTAAATAAAAAATATAAAATGTAAACTTAAAATAAAAAACTTAATAAAATATATTGAATTAAACAAAGTAAAATTATAAATTTAAAAACAAATAATTAAAAAAATTAAAATATAAAAACTAAATAAAATACAAAAATATAAAAACTAAAATTTAAATTAACAAAAATAACTTAAACATAACCTAAAAAAATCTAAACTTAAAACAAAAAATCTAAACTTAAAACTAAAATAAAATAAAAACATTAAAAAAAAAAAAAAGCACCCGGCAAAATGCCGGGTGCTACAGTGCCGCCCATTTCTGACGCGGCACTGTAGTACCCGATATTTGTCGGATACGAAATGGCGTGGGTTGGAGCCCACGCCATTTCTGGCCAAGCCACCCACGCCAAAAATGGCGTGGGTTGGAGATGGCCTAAGGCATCTCCAACCATACCCTCCATTTTGGAGTGTACTTTCACTCCAAAATGGAGGGTTCAACAAAAACCTCTCCAACCATCACTCCATTTTTCACTCCAAATGGAATATTCTCTACATATTTTATTATTATTATTATTTTATTGTATCAAATTTTAATTATCAACATATTATGTGATAATTTAAGTAAATTGCGTAATACTATTAAAATATTTTAAAATGTATTTAACTTTTTAATAATTTTATATAATATTTAATATTTAACTTTAATAATTAATTAATATTTTATTAATGAAATTAAGAAATTATTTTTTAATTCTACTATATTCAATTATAAGAAATATGAAATTTTTAATATATATTCAATTTTTAAAATAATAGATTTATTTTTCATTTAATTTATATAAAACAATATAAACACTAGATAATTGTACGAGCGAGGTGAATCACAAATACAAAAGGAATTTATTTTACACTACGATTTTGCTAATGCACAATAGATTTATTTTTCATTTAATTAAATAAAAAATATAAAATGTAAACTTAAAATAAAAAACTTAATAAAATATATTGAATTAAACAAAGTAAAATTATAAATTTAAAACAAATAATTAAAAAATTAAAATATAAAAACTAAATAAATTACAAAAATATAAAAACTAAAATTTAAATTAACTTTCAGTGCTGGGTGCTACAGTAAACTAAATTTAAATTTAAATTTAAAACTAAACTAAAATAAAAAAAATCTAAATTTAAAACAAAAATCTAAATTTAAAACTAAACTAAAACTAAAATCTAAATTTAAAACTAAAACTAAAATAAAACTAACAAAAAATCTAAATCTAAAACTAAACTAAAATAAAAAATAAAAAAAAATTAAAAAAGGCACCCGGCATTTTGCCGGGTGCTACAGTGCTGCGCCAGAATTGGCGCAGCACTGTAGACCCGGCAAAATGCCGGTACGAATTGGCGCGGGGTTGGACCCCGCGCCAATTATTTGCCAGCCAACCCACGCTATTTTTAGCGTGGGTTGGAGATGGCCTGAGCTTTACACACTGTTTTATTTATGATATTTGATTATCTAAGTTTGACCGAAACATTGTAGTATTCTAATACAATGGTTTTTGCATCTATTTCCTGATTCTTGTTCTAATTAAGCATCCTTGTTTTTTTATTTGATCCTAACTATTGACGGTAATGAACTAATTTTCTGAGGACTTGTGAAGGTTGTGGGGATGGGAGGTTGTCGGTTGTAAGTATTGTTAGTAACCGGAGGTAATAAAGGGCAAATAACGGAGAACAAGTGGAAACAAATAACTCAAAGCAAAGATATGTTAGTAACTGGAAATAACTAAAATAAGATGTCCATTCAATCACCAACCTATTATTTCTTTTTCTCACTCCTATTTATAAGAAAAATTAAAGAAAAAGAAAAAGAAAAAGAAAAAGAAAAAGTAACTGCTAACATCATCCTAAACCAGAAACAAAACAAAACAAAAAACAAAAGAGAACTTTAGGGAGGATTTGGTAACGTAGGAGGGTTTTGGAATGGTAATGAGGAGTCTAAGTAGAAAACTATGAAGAGTAATATGGGAAGAGGGGCTGAGCTGGATACCATGGAGGGTCTTATGGGAAACTGAAAGTGGATATTGATGGAGGGTACAAAGAGAGGTGAAATGTGTGCTTGTAATATGCTGAGGGAGAGGAGGAAAGGAACTAAATGCAGAAGAAGTTGAGACTGGATGTAAACAATAGGATTTCTTTGTGAACATAGGAATGGTGGCCAAGTGTCTTGTAGCTGGAGATGCTTTCCTGATGAGCAATAAATACATACTGAAAAGTTGAACTGAGGACATAGAGAGGCCAGCTATGAGCAAACGGGAGTTGTGATGTTCTACTGCTGTATGGAACCTTAGGTAGCAGGTGCTGGTGTGAAGGACCAGCAAACACTTGGTTGGTGGGGTAGAACTGGAGATATAGTCAGCGAAGGAGGCATGTACGGGGATGATTGGCAAGAGTGGCTTGATTCATTTTGTATACTTGTGACTCAATCTTGTCAATCCTTCTACAAGGAGAGAAACTGCTTACAAGAGCAAATATGCTTCCCTGTAAGTACAGTAATATCAATATCATCAAGGATCTGGGAAGTTGGTGGTGGTGACACGAGATGATTACTGGTAGTAAGTGTTAGAGCTGTCGACAAACAGCAGAATTAGGTGACGAGGCTGTGTAAGATTGACCTGAATGAAGTTTCATAAATATTTATCCTTTTCCCATTGAGCGCCACCCCCCCCCCCCCCCCCCCCCCCCCTCCTTTTTCTCTTCATTGGTCACTTTTTTGTTCTTTTCAAATTGCCCTTTTCTTTTACCACGCAAATGTTCGCACAAAGTGAGAGATCAGAGAGAAGGGAGAATTAGAGAGATAGAGAAGATGAACGGAAAGGGTGTTGTTTTCTTTGGTGTTGGGGGTTGGGGCATGACATCAAATAACTTGAAATCATGGTATGAAGCTTGCATTCAGGCTGCAATCTAGAAAGAGATCACGACTCAAATAACTAGAATTGATGGTGGGAAACTCACGTTCTTTCACCTCGTTCCTACTTAATAAGAAATCACATCTTCAACAACAAAGGGGAAAAACCGATTGTTAAGATCAACCTAATCTCTAAAACCAAATAAATGAATGAAGTTTAAACAACTAAGAGCAACTAATACAATTCTACTATGTAGCCTTATCTTGATCTGTCCCCTTTGTGGGTAACTGGTGCAAACAGTTCATTGTGGTGTCGGGTCCGCAATTAGAAGGACTTTTTGCTGCATCAAGATGTCCTCAGTAAAGGGCCTGTTTGGTTAAGGGTGGAAGTGAGGAAGTGAGGAAGTGGTAATAGTTCCCTTTGGAATTTGGGAATTGGTTAGTAAGTTTTCCGCTGTTGGATGTTGTTGGAAAGTGTGATTTGAAAAATGTTATGTCTTTTCCAGTGTTTGGATGGTAATGAAAGTGGAAGTGGAAAAGTTGACCACAAAGTTGACTGCAAAATATTATTAAAATAAAAATTAATTAAGAAAAATAAAAAATGGACTGTAATTAGAATGCAAGTGAGATTTACATGACCAAAAAATTAACTGTTTGATGCTATAACTTATTACAAATGAGATTTACATGACCACAAAATTAACTGTAGCACTTTGAAAGTGAGGAAATGATTGTGTAAAAGAGAGAAGAAAAAAGGAAAAGGAATTTTTTTATTTTTCTTTTCCGGTGTTTGGATAGATAGGGAAGTGAGCAATTATACTTCCCCATTTTCTTACTTCCGCCCACTTCCTTGCAACCAAACACGCCCAAAGTTGGCACACTGCTTGTTGGTTTTAACTTCTATAAAGTACTTGGTCCTAGTTTTCTGTGATGTTGTGTGGATATTTAGGTTTGAATCTGAGCTCTCCAGAACTACATTTTGGGATCCCTAGAGTTCGGAATTTTCTATATGTAACGTTTTTTTCCTACACTTGAAAGTTTCATTTTTCTTCCTTTTAACTTGGTCGTCATATTGGTTCCTAGTATATTTCTACATGATTGAAGCATTGAAGCTGTTAAGGTTTATTAATGAGTTGTAATCAGAAATGGAATGCAACTTATTGGGGCAAGACCTGATCATAGACTAACTGTTGTAGGCTGTCTAAAAATGACTAACCAGGCAAGCCACCAAAGAAGCAGTCTCAAAGACGCAAAGGATTGAAGCCCGCGTCTCAACTTCAAGACGCGTCGGCCTGAAGCCCGCGTCTCAACTTCAAGACGCGTCGGCCCGAAGCCCGCGTCTTAAACATCAAAGCGCGTCGGCCCGAAGCCCGCGTCTCAGCATCCAAGGCGCGTCCGGCCTGAAGCTTGCGTCTCAGCATCCAAGGCGCGTTTAGTCTGAAATCCGCGTCTCAGTTGCAACCGCCCAGATCGTGGGGAGCCAGTTACCGCGCGTATCGCGGGTAACGGCCCTCATTCAGGCGCATTTTTAGGGGGCACGATCACCCCCTAAGACCCCTATAAATAGCCCTGTTAGCTATGGACGATGGGTCGAAGATTTGGATTCAGTGGAAGAAGAAGGTCGAGTGATCAATTAAGGTCGGCATTTTTGAATCCAGAGGGTCAGAAGATCAAGGCATCGAGAGAGAGAAGCCCGACGTCAACGACCGAGAGAGAGAGGAGATTCTTCAACAGGCTTACTGAGTACTAGCCTATCTTCGCCTACCTCCTCTTTGAGAGTTTGGTAGCCGGAGCTGAGTTACTCCCCTACCGGCCGAAGAGAAGACCCCCGACGGTCCAGGACGGTCATCTGGTCAACGGAGAACAAGATTCACTCTCCATCGCCACACGAAGAACCCAGATTTAAACAAAGGGAAGATTCAAGCATCCTCCCTCCCTTGTAGTCGGAATATTGTTTTGTTGTAATCTTTCAACTGATTCAAGGAAATTTTACGGCAAAATCTCTTTCCGCACCGAACAAGAGATGGCGACTCCGCTGGGGACTACATTCGTGACCGATGAGCACATCGTGGTGCAGGATGACGTTCTCCGTAAGGGGAAGATGGTCGAATCACTCGTCGTTGAGTTCGATCAGGCGAAGTATGAAGAGTCTCTCTCTTCTGGCTCCAAGAGCCCCAAGACCCGCGTCTGCCGCAGGGTCTCAACGACGCAGCCTCCCGAAGCCCAATCTGTGGCTCAACCAGGCGCGGCTGTCACCCTCTGTGCCGCGCCCAGTTCACGCGTCAACGCCTCTTCGAAGGCCCGCGTAACATCCAACGCCTCTGCTGCGATCAACCGCGACGCGCAGAACCCACGCGCCAACGCCTCTCTGAAGGCCCGCGTGGTCCACGGCACAACTGTTGCTGCGATCGACCGCGTCTCGCACAACGCCCGCGTCTCGCGTGACGCCCGCGTCTTGCAGAACGCCCGCGTCTCGCAGAAACCCCGCGTCAACGTCTCCCAAGAGACCCGCGTGGTGAACAGCCCTGGTTCTTCAAACCAGGAAGTTGTTGGCTTCTCCTCTCCACGACGCAATCGAAATGCCGAGCGTCGACAAAGACGACGCGCGCGTCAACACTCGGTTGGAACCGATGGTTCTCTGACTGGGGTTGGACGCGGCGTTCAATATGATGCCTTGCCCGCACCTCGACCAGTGCAAGAAATCCGCGTTTGGCGACCCAAACGCGAGATTCCTCAAGTTGAGTCTGCTGGAGACCAACTTACCAAACGCCGAAGCGAAGTTTCTGCGTCTCATCAAACGCAGGACGCATGCGTTCCCAGGCGTGGGGCCCAGCAGCCCATTATCTTCCAAGTCCCTCTGCTTCAACGCAGCGGACAACAGTGCGACGACCGCGTCTCGTCTCAACAGAGACGCCAGACGCGCGTAACGTCCCAAGTGTCTCTGCCCCAACGCAGTGGACAACAGTGCGACGACCGCGTCTCGTCTCAACAGAGACGCCAGACGCGCGTAACGTCCCAAGTCTCTCTGCTCCAACGCAGCAGACTGCAACGCGAGGACCGCGTCTCGTCTCAACAGAGACGCCAGACGCGCGTAACGCCACAGTGTGATCCCCGCGTTTCTGAGACTTGCGTCCAGACAGCGCAACACACGACTGCCCCCCGTCTTCGACGCTGTGAGGCCAGTCTATTTAATCCCCCTCCCACGGATTTGAGGGATTATTTGACAAGGAAAAGAAGTGCCAATCAGGCCACTTCTTCTTGCTGCTGTCAACAGCTCATCCAGATGCTCTCTGAATGCCATTGCGAATCAGGCGTTCACCAGCCGTCTTTGATTAGACAGCTGACCCTGATTCCCCCGTCAGCTAAAAGAAGACGCTCCCACCGAAGGAGAACCTTCCCTGACGTTGAGTACCCGGAGCTCACTGCATATATGACAAGCAGAAGCAGGGGAAAACAACCTATGGTCAATTCAGAGGGGTCAGACTCTGAGCCAGAAGGGGTGTATCGACACACCCGTACCCGGACTGGAGCCATCACCCCAATTGACTACAATGCCCTATCCCGCGGCATTAGGGAAGATGATTCTCACTCAGTTGTGATAGAATCATGGGCTTCGAATTCTTCCGGTGGAAAGGAGGTTTCCGCCTACATGGCAGACGCTCCTGAGGACACAGCAAATGCTCCCGAGGAGACGACTAAGTACTTGGCCCGGATGCAGAAGCACCAAATGGAAGTACTCTCCTCTCAGCAAAGAACCATTGACGACCTCAAGCATATGCTTGAGAAACTGCTTGACGAGAGGGCAAGATCTCCTCCCAGAAGGCCAAGAGCTAGAAGGGGAAGAGGAGGAAGTCCACCCTCTGATCCTTCCGATGGGACACGACGATCCACTCCTTCGAATGTGTCCAGACCTTCAGCACATGCAGGAAGCAACCCGGACTCGGAGAAGGCTCAAAATCAAAGAATGAGCCTATTGGAGCAACGACTTAATGCCCTTGCTAGTCGTAAAGATCTCCAAGAAGCTGGAGTGGTCCGGCCGTATCCGGCCGAGTGGGACTTAGTCCCGTACCCTCCTAGATTCAAGGCTCCAACTCTCCAAGCATTCGACGGAAAGGGGTCGCCCAACCAGCATATCTACTACTTCAAATCCCAAACTGGGAATGTGGTAGATAACGATGCCATCCTGGCACGTCTATTCATTGGCACCCTGAAAGGGTTAGCCTTTGAATGGTTTATGAAACTCCCTGAAGGTTCAATCAAGAACTGGGGCGACCTCGAGAAGCTGTTCCTAACACGCTTCTTCGAGGATGATTCGGAGGTTACCATGCCTACCCTTTTAGCTACCAAGCAACGAAAGGGAGAGTCCGTTAAGTCTTTCGTAGAAAGATTTCGGAACACGGCACTCCGATGTCCGAGCGGCATGACCCAGGCCACCCTGGTGGAAACATGTCGCCACAATCTCCAAACTTCACTCCTTGCTCAAATAGGAGTAGCAGAAAGCCGCACCTGGAAACAGTTAGTCCAGCAAGGTGAACAGGCTGAAGAGATTGTCGCCCGCGTCAGAGCGGAAGAAGGCAGGCCCAGGCCAGAAAGGTCGACAAGACGTGCGCCAGACACATCCCTCCAAACCAAACGGAAGGATAACTTGGCAACGGAGACCAAATCTCCCGTCAAGCCTCAACCAGGCAGAGCAGGTGGCTCTTCCAGCCAACCCCGCGCCAACAAACAATATTCCTTCAAGGAGGAACATGTCGACTCGCTCTTCAAATTACTCAACAAGAGCAATCGACTGAAGCTCCCTGAAATCAGGCGCCCAGAAGAAGTCGGCAAGACCGACAACCCCAACTACTGCCTGTACCATAGGATGCTCGGGCACCCTACCAAGAGCTGTTACATCTTCAAGGACGTCCTTCAAGCCCTAATTGACGCGGAGGTATTAAAACTCCGACCAGAGCAGAAACAGAGGGCGGCCAACATGACGTCGGCACTCCGCTTCGGGACACGACCCCCGATGCCCGTGGGAGTGATATCTGTCCCGAAAGGAGAATTGAGAGTGGTCAATACAGACCCTCATCAGCAGCAGGAGAAGGGCTTGGTCCCGGTCCCTACACCTGAAGGAGGAATCATGTGGGTCCACCCTGACCTCGTCGACGAGCAGCAATGGACGACTGTGACCAACAGGAAGTCCAAAGGCAAAGGAAAGGCTTCATCTTGCCACGTGATCTGCGCTTCTTCCCGGGAAGCAGACGCTGATGTTCCTTCGCTGACCGACTCAGAAGAGGAGACAATGGTCCTGGCGGCAGAGCCCAACCAACCGACATCAGGCACCCGCTCAGGGCAGGCGTACTTGAAGCAGTACGGCGGAAAGGCGGTGGTCCCTCCTCAACCAGCTGTAGAGCCAGCTCAGCCCTCCACAAAACCACCCGTGGAGAAACAGAAAGAAACTCGGTTTTCTCGGGTCCTTTCAGGAAGTGCAGCGGAAGGATCTTCGACACCTTCGACACCTTACCGCTTCGATGTGCTGGCTCAGTTAGCCAACATCCCGGCACGCATTACCTTGTATGAGCTCCTGAGGCTATCTAAGTCAACCAGAGAGGCTCTACAAGAAGCCCTGACGAACGCTGAGGTCTTTCTGACCCACGTACCGAGAGAGAAAGATGTAGAGGATTGCCTCCACACCTCTCCAAATGTTCCCTGCATTTCCTTCACAGCAGACGACATGCAGGTTAAAGGAAAGCATGACCGACCCTTATACTTCACGGGGTATATTGGGTCATCCGAGGTGAACCGCATCCAGGTAGACCCAGGGTCCGCACTGAGCATCATACCTCGCCGAGTCATGCAATTTCTTGGCATTCCCGCCCATCGTCTGAGCCCAACCCAGACGACTATTTATGGGTTTAATGCCAACAGCTCCCGCCCGATGGGGAAGATCAAGCTCAAATGCCGGATCGGGAGCCTCAAATCGGAAGTGACGTGTTATGTCATTGACGCTGACACTTCCTACAACCTGTTGCTGGGACGACCATGGATCCACCAAAACTCCATCGTTCCCTCCACTCTCCATCAAGTCATGAAATACATTGACGAGAGCGGACAGGTTCGAACGTTGATCGCCGAAAGGCATCCGTTCAAAGGGGTCGAGAACTATTTCACGGATTCCCTCTTATATGAGGAGAATAATGGAACCCCGCAACCAGAGGAGCCAGACTCTGGTAATGAAGCTGACACCGAGCCCGAAGAAGAAGAGTGCCTGTGGGAGTTAGAACCACTTGTAAAGAGCACTAATAAGCTCGATGTTGATACCACCGACGATGCAGGCGGTTGGTATATTAATGAAGACTTAGATTTCGCGTATTTTCCTGTGTATGAATCTGAGTCAATACCGTCGGATACTAGTACCGACATGGGCGAGGATGTATGGTCGGCAATGAATGCTCTGACATCATTGCATGTACCTATAAAATCATCCTTCGGGACGTACCATGATGATGGTGACGCGCAAGGATCTTCATTTATGGTTCCAGCCAGACAAAAGGGCCAGAGACCTATCCTCTTTGGACGAATCATGTCTGAACCAACGCCCCATGAAGAATCAGAAGGCGAGGATGAATCCCCCCAGTTCAATCATTATGAACCGAGAACGCTCAAGATGATGAAGCGTATGGGGTACGATCTAATCAACAGGCCCGGGTTAAACTTCGGCAAAGGAAGGAGATCATTGCTTCGATCTTTTGTACCAAAAGGAAAACACCTGACTATTATCATCAGACCCGCCGGGGGTTGGGCTATGTATCAACCCAGTGCCGTCAGCCTCTGATTCTGAGGAACCATCAGGCCATGATCACTCTTCAGACACGTCATCGTGGGAATCAGATGTCAGTATTGGCAACATCTTCAAAGGGCTTTCAGTAAACATGGTTTCAACAAGCCATCTGGAAGACGAAGACGAAGAAATGATCCAGTCGGATACAGACCCCTGGATCAAACATCTGAATGCTCTCTGGGATATCCGCTTTGAACAGTGTGAGCCACCCACAGAAGACAAGGTTGTTCAGATCAACCTAGGAGATGAAGCCAACCCCAAGCCCATCTTCATAAGTGACGGCCTGTCACCATCAGAGAAGAATGATCTAATATCTCTTATACAAGAGTATATAGACGTCTTCGCCTGGAATTACGAGGACATGCCTGGACTTGATCCTCAAGTGGCTATGCACCGCCTCAACATCAGTCCGGACGTAAAACCCGTCAAGCAACAGCAGCGACGGTTTCGTCCCGAAATAATGGAGGCCATTCAATCAGAAGTCAAGAAGCTTATTGACTCCGGCTTCATCAGGGAGGAACAACATCCCGACTGGGTAGCTAACATTGTCCCCGTTGCTAAGAAGAACGGGAAGATCCGGATCTGCATCGACTTCCGCGATCTAAACGAGGCCTGCCCCAAAGACGAATTCCCATTGCCAATCACAGATGTCATGATTGACAATACCTGCGGATTCGAGCGAATGTCCTTCATGGACGGATTCTCAGGATACAATCAAATCAAGATGTACCCTGACGATGAAAAGCATACCTCCTTCAGGACACCTCTAGGAGTATACTGCTACACCGTCATGCCCTTCGGTTTAAAGAATGCAGGGGCAACATACCAAAGGGCCATGAATACCATTTTCCATCAGCAGATACGCAAAACGGTGGAATGTTATGTCGACGACATCGCGGTGAAAAGTCGCATTAAAGGAGATCACATAGCTGATCTGAAGATGGTCTTCGACATCATGCGGGCTCATCAATTGAAGATGAATCCCACCAAGTCCTTCCTGGGGGTAGCCAGCGGCAAGTTCCTAGGGTTCGTTGTAACTTCCACAGGAATCCATTTGGATCCGGAGAAAGTCCGTGCTATCCAAGAGATGCAACCCCCCAGAAGCCTCAAGGAGCTCAGAGGATTGCAAGGACGATTGGCGTACATCCGCAGATTCATTTCAAATCTCTCTGGGAGATGCCAACCCTTCGCTAAGCTGATGAAGAAGGGAGTCTCGTTCATATGGGACGACGCTTGCCAGCAAGCATTCGAGGAGATCAAACGATACCTCACCCAACCACCAGTACTTGCAGCTCCGGTATCCGGAAAACCCTTCCTGGTGTACGTCCGATCGATGGATCATTCTTTGGGAGCTCTACTAGCTCAGAATGATGACCAAGGACGAGAACAAGCAATCTACTACCTCAGTAGAACGATGATCGGGGCCGAACATCGATACAACCCGATCGAGAAGGAGTGTTTGGCCTTGGTGTTCGCCATTCAGAAAATGCGACATTATCTGGTAGGCCAAACTATAAATGTCATATCAAAAGTCAACCCCCTGAGGTTGCTTATGACAAAGCCTTCATCATTGAATGGCCGGCTGGCAAAATGGGCTATATTGCTCTCTCAATATGAGATGCACTTCCTGCCACAGAAGGCCATTAAAGGACAAGCGGTGGCGGACTTCTTAGCTGAACACCCGGATCCGAGGGCAGCCAAACTTTATGAGGATCTCCCAGATGAGGTCGCCGAAGTATGCCTAACCCAGACATCGTTTGAAGGACAAGTATGGCAACTTTTCTTCGATGGTGCATCAAGGGCAAGCCCCAAGGGACACACAGTAGCGGGGGTAGGAGTGGTACTCGTCTCCCCACAAAACTACGTGATCCCCCGAGCTATCTCGTTAACCGAGCCCTGTTCCAACAATGTGGCGGAATACAACGCTCTCCTGATTGGGATGCAATTCGCCGATGAGATTGGCGTTAAAAATCTCGAGGCATACGGTGACTCCAAACTCATCGTCAGCCAAGTTCGCGGAGAGTATGAGGTCAGACATGAAGATCTAGTACCCTACTACGACGCGACAATCCACATGGCGGAGAAGTTTTCAAACTTCTACATCGACCATGTGCCGCGAAGCCAAAATGCGCATGCAGATGCCCTCGCATCTCTCGCAGCTTCCCTAGCTCTCCCAGCTGGAGCAATGGAGAAAGTATTCGTCTATAGCCACGACCTATACTGTCCAAAAAACCCCCCCGGAGACTACCCAGGGTCAACAGGAGATCGTCGCGGTAAAGAGACACTTGAAGTGTCAACCGATCCAGAGCTTAAAGACTGGCGATTCCCCTATATTGATTATGTCTTATACGGCATCCTGCCTGAAGACACCAAAGAGGCGGCCGCCATTCGGAGGAAAGCCCCCAAATTCTACTATAATGCGATCACGCGAACACTCTATCGTCGATCGCATGACGGGATCCTACTCCGGTGCCTCTCATCAAAAGAGGCCCGCGAAATGTTGAAAGAAGCCCACGATGGCACATGTGGAGCTCATCAACCTGGTCCGAAGCTGGCAAACAGACTCCAAAGATTGGGGTACTACTGGCCCAAGATGGTCGCCGACGCCATCTCCCTCGCTAAGAGATGTCACGCCTGTCAAATACATGGCGATTTCATCCATCAAGCACCAGGGTATCTCCACTCTACGACCTCTACTTGGCCGTTCGAAATGTGGGGGATGGACGTGGTTGGCCCCATCAGCCCACCATCGTCGAAAGGACATCGGTTCATTCTAGCAATAACCGATTACTTCTCCAAGTGGGCCGAAGCTGTTCCTCTAAAAGAGGTAAAATCGTCTAACGTGATCAAGTTCGTGAAACATCACGTTATCTATCGCTTTGGCGTGCCTCGGCGGATCGTCCATGACAATGGACCCCAGTTCATCAGCCAGGCTTTCCAGAGATTCTGTGCCAAGTTCAGAATCCAGAGTGTGTCTTCAACGGCATACTATCCTCCCGCCAACGGCCTCGCGGAAGCTTTCAATAAGACTATTGGCAAGCTTCTTAAGAAATTCGTCTCGAAAAGTCAACGAGACTGGGACGATAAGCTGGGTGAATGCTTATGGGCATATCGCACGACCGTGCGAACCCCAACTAAAGCCACGCCATTTTCCTTGGTATACGGATGTGAAGCCGTGCTCCCACTGGAAATTCAAATTCCATCTCTACGCGTCGCCCTGACCGCCGAGATGACGACAGAGGAGAAGCATCGACAGCGACTCCAAGAACTGGAAGCCTTAGACGACAAGCGTCTGCAGGCCCAGCAGCAGATCGAGCTTTACCAAGCTCGCATTACCAGAGCCTTCAACAAGAAAGTCAAGACGCGAACTTTCAAGAAAGGCGACCTTGTCTTAGCCGTCCGGAGACCCATGGTCATGACGCACAAGACGAAGGGAAAATTCCAACCCAAATGGGAAGGACCATTTGTAGTAGAGTCGGTCTACTCGAATGGATCGTATCGTCTCATAACCTCTAATGGCGATACACTCATGATGCCAATCAATGGCAAATTCCTGAAGAAATACTATCCCTAGATGGTGTTCTTCTGCCGATCAAGTTAAAACCACACCTCTGATCAAACGTCCAACGCCTCTGACGGCTAAGGATAGAGGAAAAATGTTGGCATTTAAGCCCAACATAAATCCTCGACAACTCATCATGCTGAGGGAAATAGCATGACTAGCCCAACTCAAACGGTAGTTGGTAAAGGCATCTCAAATCCGTTGATAGCTGAGGGTTTGCTAAAAATCCTGCCGATCAAGTTAAAACCACACCTCTGATCAGACATCCGACGCCTTCGACGGCTAAGGATAGAGGAAAACGTTGGCATTTAAGCCCAACATAAATCCTCAACAACTCATCATGCTGAGGGGAATAGCATGGCTAGCCCAACTCAAACGGTAGTTGGTAAAGGCACCTCAAATCCGTTGACAGCTGAGGGTTTGCTAAAAATCCTAAGTGGACCTGATTCCACTCTCTCCTCCAAAATCCCTTACCAATTCTCATCCATAGAATGGTAGGACCACAAAATGCAATCATTACTACGTTAAACACTATACCTCTGGTAATGAATACTCCTTGTCGAGTACAAGCCCTGCTTGTCACCTCTACATAGAGCAGCAAACTTTAAAATTGCCAAGTTAACACTATACCTCTGGCATTTCAAATTCCACTTGTCAATTCTCACCAATAGAATGACAGGTCCTCAAATTGCTCCTATCAAGAGCCAATTCTTGTCAAGTTAATATCACACCTCTGACAAACTACTGTTTAAGTTAACATTACACCTCTAAGCAGTATATCAGGTGCCCGTCAAGTTAATATTACACCTCTGACAGTCACCCTTTCTTCAGACTTCCATATCGAAGCTGAAATGGACGATGCCAAGTTAACAATACACTTCTAGCATCCGAGTCATTGCTAAGTTCAACAATACACCTATGGCTATGACCTTTCCTCGACTTCCTTAAGCCGAGACGAACGATGCCAAGTTAACACTACACTTCTAGCATCTGAGTCATTGCTAAGTTCAACAATACACCTATGGCTATGACCTTTCCTCGACTTCTTCAAGCCGAGACGACTAATGCCAAGTTCAACATTACACCTCTAGCATTACCCTCACTGTTAAGTTAAACATCACACCTATGACAGTGACACCCTCAGTTTTCCCTTATAAAACTGAGATGTCGATGAGTTAAGTTAATATCACACCTCTAACTCATGTCCTTGTCAAGTTAACATTACACTCCTGACAAGACTATTTCCAACCCGTTAAGTTAATATCACACCTCTAACGGTAAGGACTTCCCTAGATTCCCCCGCGAGTCTAGTTTCATTTGATATTCTCTCCAACAGAATATCGAATTCATTTTGAAGGCATTGTTGGTTAACATTACACCAATAAACAATGTTTCCATCAACATCCCCAGCTGATCTGAAATCAAGTTGAGCACAAATCCTTGATAAAAGTTCATCTTTCCTGGGGGTACGAACTCCACCTGTCACTTTCTTCCACAAAGTGGCAGGTCCACCAAAAATCACCTCTGTCAAGTTAAGCTTACACCTCTGACAGTGTCATGAAAGTTCTTGGAACAAGATCTTTCCTCAATACTTTTGACTTATTAAGATTATGATTATAATTTTGATAAAGATCAAAAGACTTCCTTGCTCCTACATGTCCAACCAAAGGCAAAGAGTTCGAGACAAAAGAAGTAAAAAGGAGGGTGTCACTTTTGTTTATATCCAAAAATATGAAAGTGATACAAAAACGCTCTCTTATACAAATAAGATTGAGCGTTACAAAAAAAAAAAGGGAGGAGAAGGCTAAAAATCTCGATCTGGTAGGGAACGGATGCGCTCCCTGAGACGATGCATCTCATGCTGACGTGCCTTCTCAGCCTCCATCATCGCCTGGACCCGCAGCTCCTCTTCAGATAGGCAGGGTTTTTCAGCCAGCTGGGCTCGCAAAGTCTCCAATCTGGAGAGATGAACAGACTGGCTCTCTTCAGCCCGTACCCTTGCAGCCTTCTGCTCCTCTAGCTTCTTCTGGAGGGCGACGAGCTTCTCTTCATTGACAGCTAGCATGGCTTTGGCCTTAGCAATGGCAGCCCGAGCGTTGGTAATAGCCAGCTCTGTGTTCTGCATGATAAGCTCAGTATCCCCTGAGTCTTCAATCAGCCTTTGGCATTCAGCCTGGGAACGCTCAAGGTTGCTGACCTCTTCGGCAATTTGTACTTCCACTTCCTGTCGCTCTTGCCTTTGGGCAGAAAGGAGGCTATCCAGGATGACTTGGGTTTCGTGGAGGGAGTCAGCTTCGTCTAAAGACTTCAGCTCTTTCAGGTCACTCTCCAACTGATCCACCACCCGCATACATGCCTGAGCAAGAGGAAGGCCCCCGACTAGCTCGATGTTCTCGGCCACATTCCCGAGAAATCTCCGGGCAAAGTCAAAAGAACGACGCCCAGAAAGGATAAAGTCGATGCACGATCGCATCGCTTCAAAGAACTGCCGCACCGTACTGCGCGTCAGGAAGTCCATGCTGTCATCACCCGGAACGCTCCCCGACCCCCTTTCTATCTCGGAAGAAGGGGTGTAGGCCGGCTCTTTTTGCGCAGAAGTCATGCTAACCGCCGATACGACAAGAGCGGAACCAGCCACTGGTGCTTCCGGAGGTGCTATCCCTGCTGGAACTTCCGCGACCAATGATGGAGTGGCAAGCACGATGTCCTCAGAAGCTTCATTTGAAGCTTGGGCTGTGCAATCTCCTGGGAGTGGACCTGCCATTGGACCCTCCACCCGAGCCTTCTTGACCTCAGTAGTGGCTTCCTCCTCTGGTAGAGTGGAAGGCTCCCCAGTACCAGCAGCTGCCCCCTCTGAGGGCATCTCAGCAGCTGAGGTCTCAATTCCCTGTGGCCGAGTCAACTCTCTCACCATCTCCTCAATATGCGAGGAGGTTGTAGCCTCGGCATTTCCGGTCGGCCCTGCAATATAAAATGAAGAATGTCAAGACATCTTCTTCAACATGTAAAGAAAAATTGGACAGGAGGTGGAAAGGGTACCTTCAACAGGAATAGCCGCCACTGGTGGTGCAGATGATGACTCGCCCACATACATTTCCTCCTCTGAGACATGGAAGAACTTGCTTTGATCAGGAGGAGCGGGTTCCTCGCTATAGTCGACTTTGTCCTCAAAGAGGCTTTCCCCTGAGAGCGAAGAAGACGACAGCTCAGGAAGCTCCGTAATCGGAGCCTTGCCTCCAATCACCCCAGTAGTAGGACTAGGGTCGACGGCCCTGGAACTAGAGATGAAGACGCCTGGAGACCCCAACTGCTGTGCCTCATCTCTCCCTTCATGAGCAGAAGGAGGTTTGAGCTGAGCTGAGGTTTCCGGAAGTTCAACATCTTCATCGCCCATTATGTCAATCTCCGGGGATTCGGCATCAGCAGCAATAACGGGTTGTTCGATGAACTCCCCTTCCTCCACAGCCTCGCGGTGCGACCTAGGAGCACGAACTAAAGGGAGGAAATCTTCCTCTTCCGGAGGTTCCTCAACTCTGACGACGTCTTCAGGAGGGGCCTCAACTCCAGCAGAGATAGCTCCGGATTGAGAGACTTCAGCCGCCAAGTCCCTCCTAACCTTCTTCGGGGCAGGCTCAATAACAGAAGTAGAGCGGTGATGACGCTTACTCGCCAACTGCTTAGACCTCTTTGCTGGTGGCTCCGCCCTCGTTGCTGGAGGCTCCTCTCTCGTCGCTGATGGCTCCGCCCTCGTTACTGACGGCTCATTCTTCGCTCGTGGCTCTGCCCTTGGCGGTCGTGGCTCTGTAGCTCGTGGCTCCCTCCTCGTCCTTCTCCCGACCTCCTTACAGACTTTCCGGTACTGCTCTACGAGTCTCGTTGGTTTACCAGACTCTGTCCTTGTCTCGAGGCTTGCATTGATGCTCTCGATACATGAAGATGCCGGAAGAAAGTCTGGTGTCTGGGCGGCTTGGGAGTACCAAGTACAATAGCTTAGACTCATCTGGCACTTGGGCGCTTCAAGAGGTAGACGGAAGGTTGTTCCTGTCCCTCCAGCCACACTATAGTACCAGGCCCGAGCACCCTCGAACAAGTTCCCTTCGAAGGCGAGATAAGCATTTGGATTCCCGATATAGAGCTGGTCATAGCCGAATTGTCGAGCGAAGCGATTCGGCATGTATGGCTCAATGGTGCATGATGTCCCTTGTCGGAAAAGCATATACCCGGGCCGAATATTGAGCAACCACCAGAAGGCTCCCTGGGATAACCTCGTGAAATCATCAGGGCCTGCGGAATCGACAAGTAGATCGCCGTAGGATGCACCAGGGATCTGGAGGAGGCAACGATTGAGCTGATAGTTTGCCGGGGCTGAAAGACGCTTCCGGATATAATATATGTAAGGATCCTGCCACCTCGAACCCTCCAATCGCTGTATGAAGGGGACGGAGTCCTCCTTCCAACGCACCGCCGTCATCAAAGAGGGGCAGTGCATCACATACCAGGCCATAAGGTATGTGTAAGGCAGCTCAACCCGAGGATTGGGACGCTTCACCACTGGATTCCCCTCTGCGTCCGTGAGCGGCTTTCCCTCGGAATCCACAGTTTTTGGCGGCTCACAAAAGCTTTTAGCCAGCGCCCGCAGCCCGCTCTGAATACCAGCCACCACGGCCGGGAGAAGAGCTATAGGGTTGCCATGGGCCAAAAGCACCGCCGGGTACACCACATCGGCAACTATAACTTCATGTGGCAGCGTGGGCACCACACAACGCTTTAGCCACAGCATCAGAAAGCCTGCCAGCAGCGCCCGATCGGAGATAGGAGTCCGGGCTTGGTGGTGGAAGCTTTCGAAAACCAAGTCAGGGTCGAAACCATCTTCGTTCGACTCTGTGGTGTAGAATTTCTCGGACATCTGATCAATCCGGTCTTCGATCTCCCTATCAGAGCTGGGCGTCAATCGGGTGATCAAGTGGTCTTTGGTGTTCACATTGTTGAACAAATAACTGGCCCAAGACAGGTACGTGACCCCCTGCGACCGCCATTTGGTGAGCTGACCGCAGATATGGAAGTGACATAGCACTTCCCAGTAGGTCTCATATATGAGGGGAAACTCCTCCTTCACGTAGCGAAGCTCCACGGCAGTCGGGACATATTCTTCATAGGGCATGTCCCCTGTTACCAGTCCTGAGACCTCGTGCATCTCGTGTAAGGCAAGGCCCATCTCCCCGACTGGAGTAAAGAACGTCCCCGTCAAGGGATTGTAACGTTCTAGGATCCCAAAGAAGTTTTGAGAACTTTGAGGGATCCCCCACTGTACGGCCCTGACCGCCGAGTACAGTCCTACACGCTTCAGCAAATCCCCGAGCTCGGTAAGGACAAAGCCAACCATCCTGCCCCACCAGTAATTCGCTGGGGAATAGATCCACCCATATGCACGGAACGCAACTGGATAGTCACCCTCCGCTGCCATGAACATGTTGAGGAAGGTGGAGCCAATGTGCGGTATCTCTCCAGACGGGATCTCCCTCTTGCGCGATCCAGGGAAAAGGCCGATAACCGACTCGTCATGGCCGTCATGACGGTGCACTTGGTGGTGGGAGCCCAGATCGCCAAGAGTAACCTCAGGAGCATATCGAGCGAGGTCAAACTCCATCTTCCGCGGGACGGACATATGCTGGTAATAGAACATAGGGTACATCCTATCCATGGCCGGGAGAAAGAACCTTCGGCCCCCTATTTGACGGAGCCATGTGTAAGTCCCTTCGTGCACGCGATGGCCGCCATCGTGGATACGATCCCCGAAGAAGAAGGCGGGCTTCTTCAGCTGGATGCCGTCATCCGTGACGAATGCTGCATCGGTCATCAGCACTCGAAGAGTCCTCATCTCGACATTCGAGAGCTTCTTCTCACGAGCCGGCGACTGGTCGGCAGTCACAGGGGCAGTCCTTTGCAGCACAAAGGTCAGGTTCCGGTCAGCTCCACCTACATGCCCAAAATGGCGTATCTTGGGGAGTGAAGTAGCAGGTTGCGGCGCTGCAAAAAGATGAAGACACTTAAGTCAGATGCTTTACCAAAAGTAAAGAAAAATACTAAGTGTTCTGCGTCCAAACGCAGAAAAGATACTGGACGCAGGAATCATCAAATCCGCGTCCAGACTCGCAAATCTGCGTCAAGAAGCACAGAACGCAAAGATTGAAGCCACTTATGAAATTCCAAGTACTTGGACTCAGACGCCAGATTCATCAAATTGGCGCCTGATGGCACAGAAACGCAAGGATCAAATCCGCGTTCTGCAAACCAAGACTTGTGGAATTTCAAAGTACTTGGACTCAGACGCCAGATTCATCAAATTGGCGCCTGATGGCACAGAAACGCAAGGATCAAATTCGCGTTCTGCAAACCAAGACTTAGTGGAATTTCAAAGTACTTGGACTCAGACGCCAGATTCATCAAATTGGCGTCTGATGACACAGAACGCAAGGATCAAATCCGCGTTCTGCAAACCAAGACTTGTAAAAATTCAAAGCACTTGGACTCAGACGCCAGATTCATCAAATTGGCGCCTGATGACACAGAACGCGAAGATCAAATCTGCGTTCTGCAAAGCTGCGTCCAGAGACCTTCACAGTTAGAGAAATTCTAAGTGAAGGACCCGAAGCACAGGGCTCTTGGGTGTCAGATTATCTAATCCGCGCCCCGGTTATCATCCCAAAGACTGCGTCTGGGGAATCAAACACGCTTTTAATGGTTTAAAGTCCTTAAGGGTCGGTTCTGCCTAAGGCATACTACCTTGGAGGCCTTGGAGGACGAAGTCCTGCGCAGAGGAGGAGACGCCCCTCCGGGCCTCGGTGGTGGTCGCCTTTGAGGAGGAGGCGGTCGGCTTGGTCTTTGGTGCCATGGCGAGTTTGGTCTGAAGCTAGAAAAAGGAACAGAGTTCTTTTCTAAAATTCTCAGAGTAAGCGAATGCGGAGAAGAAGAGGAAGTTCTCCAAACAGTTGCCTTTTATAGGCACGGGGATACGCAGAGATACGCGGCGCGTGACCCAAGGGACGCTGCAGCGAACCGTCGCTTGACGCGTGTAACAAAATCACTGCCGGTGACGAAGATCATGCGTCGCAACCCCGCCGCGAATCAGAAGCCGACACGTGGAGCAGTTCATTTAATGAACCGCAAGATCCGCGCGCCAAAAGGCGAAATTTCGCCGTTTCCCCAGGCCAGCTGGCGGCGTCATCATGACAGCGTAAAGTTCGCGCCCAGAAAACGCACCGGACATGCCTCGTCAGCATCTCCAAGAATGCTTTCTGAAGGTCGCGTCCCTTCTAAGGAGTTCGCGTCTGACCAACATCGCGTCTACCCTATAGACGCTGCGTCTTCAAAGTGGCTTCTACTTTTCAAAAAGGAGCCTGCGTCCAGTCTCCTGCGTCTGCTTTCAAAAAAGGAGCCTGCGTCCAGTCTCCTGCGTCTGCTTTCAAAAAGGAGCCTGCGTCCAGTTTCATGCGTCTGCAAGACAGTTCAACAGTACACTGGCGCCAACAGACAACCAACTACTCCCAGCCAAAAACGCACCCGTGACAGACTAAAAAGCAATTGGGGAGGTCTAGGCTGTGTATCTAGACACTCAACACGATCGACTCTGATGGCTTCTAAGAGTTCAATACACTCACGAAGACCAAATTCGGATAAGGTCGAACCCGAAGCATCAACAGTCCGGTCACAAAGGCGAACGCGGTTTAAGTCCAAAGTGTTCCGAAATCCGTCCCATTCAACTGCGGAATATCGGAAACTTTGGAGGGGGTTCTGTAGGCTGTCTAAAAATGACTAACCAGGCAAGCCACCAAAGAAGCAGTCTCAAAGACGCAAAGGATTGAAGCCCGCGTCTCAACTTCAAGACGCGTCGGCCTGAAGCCCGCGTCTCAACTTCAAGACGCGTCGGCCCGAAGCCCGCGTCTTAAACATCAAAGCGCGTCGGCCCGAAGCCCGCGTCTCAGCATCCAAGGCGCGTCCGGCCTGAAGCTTGCGTCTCAGCATCCAAGGCGCGTTTAGTCTGAAATCCGCGTCTCAGTTGCAACCGCCCAGATCGTGGGGAGCCAGTTACCGCGCGTATCGCGGGTAACGGCCCTCATTCAGGCGCATTTTTAGGGGGCACGATCACCCCCTAAGACCCCTATAAATAGCCCTGTTAGCTATGGACGATGGGTCGAAGATTTGGATTCAGTGGAAGAAGAAGGTCGAGTGATCAATTAAGGTCGGCATTTTTGAATCCAGAGGGTCAGAAGATCAAGGCATCGAGAGAGAGAAGCCCGACGTCAACGACCGAGAGAGAGAGGAGATTCTTCAACAGGCTTACTGAGTACTAGCCTATCTTCGCCTACCTCCTCTTTGAGAGTTTGGTAGCCGGAGCTGAGTTACTCCCCTACCGGCCGAAGAGAAGACCCCCGACGGTCCAGGACGGTCATCTGGTCAACGGAGAACAAGATTCACTCTCCATCGCCACACGAAGAACCCAGATTTAAACAAAGGGAAGATTCAAGCATCCTCCCTCCCTTGTAGTCGGAATATTGTTTTGTTGTAATCTTTCAACTGATTCAAGGAAATTTTACGGCAAAATCTCTTTCCGCACCGAACAACTGTTCAATATGATCCGTGGGAAGATGGGGAAGTATTCAACAAAAAATGCACTTCTGCACTTTGTGTTTAAGGTCATTTAGTAGTCAGCACACATTCCTTGTTTATCTTATTTCTTGCACCATTGATTGAGCTTCTGTTCCCAAAGGAAATTGGACATGGCAATCTTTCTGTTGCATTAAACTAGGTGATAAATTTCATTTAGATCTACTTGTTGATTGTGTTTTTATTGATTTTGTATGCTTTGACAGTTTAAGATACAGATAAAGGTCTGTCCCTAGATATATACTGTGATTCTCTTGAGTTTTATCTCTTGCTGCCGAGTATGAACTTTTCAGTTAATTTTGTTTCAAGCTGATTCTCAAAGCGTCAAGAGTTACTAATTCCACTAAAAAGTTGAAATCAGCTTCTCTTTCTATCTCTTTATCTTAAATTTTAATTATAACTATATCTAATTCCAACCAAATAATTAAATAAAACTAAAATTTTAATTCTTTTCTAACTTTCTTCTTTCAAAACACTAAATCCTACTTCCTAAACACATTCTTGTTTAAATCCTATTGAAATATTTTATTTCCTAACAATTTATTTATGATGAAGATTGAATCACTGATATAAACAATGAAGTGGGGGCTCTGTTAATGAAGGACTTCAAATTTCTCTGGAAACCAGGGAAATGAATATTATCCGACTTTGTTTGGTGTTGTCAACAAAAAGGCTACAAGCTTAAGGTAACAAATAAGCAATGACTTGCTCACCTGCCATTTTCCTACTTGATACAAAGGTCACATCCAAAAGGGAACTACTCTGTCTGATTTTGAAAGAAACTAACTTTTACCTAACTTTAGTAAACATTGTTGATTTCTTTAAATTGTCCACGTTAGCCGTTAACATTCAAAAAAATTAAAAATTAAATAGAAAATTTCAAACTTAATCTAATCATAGATGCAACCGGGGTAACCCCTAGAAGAGAACCTCTTTCTCACTGAGGACCTGCTCACTGCTTTGTGGGCCCACACAACCATTCGACAAGGGCATTCTCGTCATTTCTCTCCACCTCCTTCCGCCTCTGCCGGGTATTATACTATTATCCGGCGCCTCCTCCCATCTTTGTTATAATCTCTCTCTCGCGCGCCTAATAATTCACACACGTACATTTTTGCTGTTTTGCCGGGTTCTCCGTCAGGGCATCTCTAACCACCCCCTCCATTTTGGAGTGTACTTTCACTCTAAAATGGAGTGTTCAACAAAAATCTCTCCAACCATCACTCCATTTTCCACTCCAAATGGAATATTCTCTACATATATTATTATTATTATTATTTTATTGTATCAAATTTTAATTATCAACATATTATGTGATAATTTAAGTAAATTGCGTAATACTATTAAAATATTTTAAAATGTATTTAACTTTTTAATAATTTTATATAATATTTAATATTTAACTTTAATAATTAATTAATATTTTTATTTATGAATTAAGAAATTATTTTTTAATTCTACTATATTCAATTATAAGAAATATGAAATTTTTAATAATATATTCAATTTTTAAATAATAGATTTATTTTTCATTTAATTTATATAAAACAATATAAACACTAGATAATTGTACGACCGAGGTGAATCACAAATACAAAAGGAATTTATTTTACACTACGATTTTGCTAATGCACAACAAATTACAAATTTAAGTATAAAACAATTATTAACATTGAATTAGTAATATATGTGATTTGTGTTCCGTTATAATTATCTTAATATTAAATTATACGTGATTCAGCCGGTAATAATTTTTAATTTCAAATTAGTGAATTTGACAATTTATAATTAAATAAAAAATATAAAATGTAAACTTAAAATAAAAACTTAATAAAATATATTGAATTAAACAAAGTAAAATTATAAATTTAAAAACAAATAATTAAAAAATTAAAATATAAAAACTAAATAAAATACAAAAATATAAAAACTAAAATTTAAATTAACAAAAATAACTTAAACATAACCTAAAAAATCTAAACTTAAAACAAAAAATCTAAACTTAAAACTAAATTAAAATAAAAAACATTAAAAAATAAAAAAAAAAGGCACCCGGCAAAATGCCGGGTGCTATAGTGCCGCGCCACGCGGCACTGTAACACTCGGCATTTTGCCGGGTACGAAATGCCATTTCTGGCCAAGCCAACCCACGCCAAAAATGGCGTGGGTTGGAGATGGCCTCAAAAAAAATAAAACTCCCCAAAAACAATAAAAAACGATCCGACGGCAGCGATGTCTCCACCGACGATCCCGATCCCGACCCCATCAGCGTGTTCTACACCGGACAAAATGCTGACGCCAGCAACACGGGTCCCTCAGTCGAACGCGCGTACGTCGGCGCACCTACGCGCGAGAGCCCACCCCGGCGACCAAAATCCCTCCCCCCCTCACATGCCTCTCACGTGCACCGATGGCGACCCCAGCCGGCGCCCCTCTCCTTCTCCCTCGCCGCGCCGCCCTTTTATATCCACCCCTTTCCCAATTCCCAGAATCCCCCACCGTCAATTCCAAATCCAGCCAGCCAATAACAAATAGCGTTCAAAATTAGGGTTAGGGTTAGGGTTAGGGCCAGATCGGAGACGATGGCGGGCCAACAGACGCCCACGCCGCCGTCGCGGCCGCCAAACCCGGCGCTGCCTTACCGTGAGGATTGCTGGAGCGAGGGCGAGACCGCCGTCCTCATCGACGCCTGGGGCGATCGCTACATCGAGCTCAACCGCGGCAACCTCCGCCGGAAGCAGTGGCAGGAGGTCGCCGACGCGGTCAACTCCCGCCCCTGCGACGCTCGCCGGCCACCGCGCACTGATGTCCAGTGCAAGTACCGCATCGACACTCTCAAGAAGAAGTACAAGGTTGAGAAGTCCAAGATCGCCGATGGCGTCCTCTCCAGCCAGTGGATCTTCTACAACCGTCTCGATGCCTTGATTGGCACCGCCGTCGTCCCTCCCAAGAAGCCCACGCCGCCCTCGTCCTCCCCGCCTCTCGCGCTGCCGCTGCCTGTTCACCGCTAGGGGTCCCCCCTGCCGATGGCGTCCGCTGTCCGTCCCCTCGAGACCAAGGACAAGAGGCAGACCGCCATTGTTCCGGTCATTGAAGATTCCTTCTACAGGAGGAATTACTCGGTCGGGGCGGTGTCGGACGATGATGAAACGGACTCGTCTTCATCGAGGTCCTCGGGGCTGTACAGGAAGAGGCAGAGGCCGATGAGCAAGAGAGATCTGGTTGCAAGGGGTTGAGGAAGGGGAGGGAGGGGGAGGGGAGGAGGATGGGAACAGGGAGCTGCCCAAGGCTATCGGCAGGATGGTGGAGATCTACGAAAAGGTGGAGGTGGAGGGGGAGAAGCAGTGGCAGATGATGGAGCTCGAGAAGCAGCGGATGGAATTTGCCAAGTCGCTGGAGTTTCAGAGGATGCAGATGTTTGTCGACTCCCAGGTTCAGCTGATGAAGATGAAGTGGTCCAAGCGCGGCAGTGATGCTGGTTAGTGCTTTAGTCTTTCGCAAGGTTGAATATTTATATTTGTTTCTTCTTCTTGATAACGTTTTGATTTTTATGTTCTTTCTGTGTGGAATTTTTTCCATTCCTGTAGTTATTTTCTGGTTATATTTGTTTTGGTAAGTGAATTTGTTAGTTTCCGGTTGGCAGATGCTCGTGTAGTTCTAAATGACTCCGATTAAATTTAACTTCAAATGCCATAACCAGCGCTGCATCTTACTTATTACCCGTTGTTTTTCTTGCTCTTTGTTAGATTGGATATCTGGAGTGAGTGTTCAGAACATGTTGGCGATTGTAATGTGAGAATTTTGCTGAGAAATTGAAATCCCTACTATAGTGATCGAAAAGATTGAATACACCCTTGACTGAGATAATGGTATTCTTTTAGGGAAATATTCTCGTTCTTAATGTGGTTTTATCAGTCAAGCATCACAACCTAGCTTTGCTTTTTCTACTTGATCCTAAGGTGATGAATATAACTAATAACTAGAGAATGTGGTCTTCAGTTCTGTTCGATTTACTTGTAGAGTTGTATCTCCTACTTATGTGTTGGCATTTTACCTCTGAAGGTTGACTTTATACTGCTATTTCTTAGAGTTATTGCATTATTTATAGCAATAATTTAATAGTCTTTTTTTGATATTAGTGATTTATTGACTACTTAAATAGCAGTTTGGTATCACTGAGGATTGAAGTGGCGCGACATATAAATAGGTTGACCAACTATTTTCTTAAGCATGCAACGAAGGAACAATTCACTAAATTTCTTGGACTTAAGGTTCTAAATGGTGGAAATCAGTTCATGGCACATGTCAGATGGAGATTGTTCAGTTGGGGGCATCGTAGTGGCGAAAGGTAGAACTTTTCCTTTTCTTTTGATAAAAAAGGATGAAACAAGGGAGCAACTCACAGGTTCCTTAGGTTTGAGGTTCTGAATGGTGGAAGTCAATTTATGGCACATGCCAAATTTGGATGTTCAGTTTGGGGTCATAGTGGAGACTAAAGGTAAATATGCATTCTAAATGGAACTATTTGACCATTTTTAACATCATTATATGTTCCAAGTGTCATAGAAAAGTAAACTACGAGATACCAAAAAGTGGAGGTGTTCATTTTACAAACAAATAAAAAAGTGGTGTTAATATAGAACCATCTTTAGTCGAACCTCCGTCGCCATCATCTACATCATCCATCGTGACTGGAGATTGTCGTCATTCCCCGTTTTTCTTACCGCTGGTATCTTTCTCCTCCAGTGCTGCCGACGAATCTCTAGCACCACGACGAGATCTTGGCGCCCTACAAAGCCTCCTCCAACGCCAGAGCAATCTGATTTGGAGTTCGCCAACCATCCTCTGACACTTTTCCGACCATCCGATGCCAGAACAGCCTGATTTGAAGCTCGTCGATCATCCTCCGATACTTCGACACCCTCGTCGATGTGAGAACCAGGAAACCCTTTTTTTCCTGAAAAATTCAGAAAAATTCAAAAAAAAGAAGAGAGAAAATAAGGAAAAGAGAGAACAAAATTAAAAAGAATTACTGTTCCGCGAAACAGTAATCAACCCATTACTGTTCATCTTCCCTACGGCTAATGCACCGCATCCGCCTCCCCATCCAACCGCCCTCATCACCGTCGACCGACGCCGATTACCTCGCCGTCGATTTTTTCCGATAGCTCCGCCTTCATCACCGCCTTTATCAACACCCTTCTGGCCATCGTCGTTCTCTCACCACTGCAACCCTTACCGACCCTCCACTACCTGCCATTTCTCCCCCTCCTTCATTGACAAAGCCTCGCCGATGAGATCACCGCTTAATCTCTTCGACGAAACCTCCGATTGATATCACTGCCGACCTCGTCGCGTCATCTTCTCCCTTCAGCCTCCACGATCGCCGCCACACAATGTTGATCTCCTCGCCACCTCTTTCTTCATTGACAATGATTACATCTCCCTAACAATCCACCAGATCTCATCAACAACGACCCCTGTGCCTCCTGATCGAGTCATCGACATCTTCCCACCTTGCCGCGATCCCCAGGCCACCTCGCCGAAGCGCGGTCATCGTTATCAGCGACCACCGCCGCCACCTAAGGGTTTCGAAGCCCTACATTAGATCGGGAGAAGGAGAAAAGGCTACTGGCTTGTGGGTTTAATCTTCAAACCCGAACCCAAATCATTGTTGGGTTTAAGTCGGTAGACCCGCAAAACCACCCGACCCGATTCCAGATCCGACCCGAGTCGACTTGCTGACGTCAGCGGCGTTGACGGCAGCGGCTCATGGTGCCAACCCGAGCCGAATTGACCCGACTCTGAGCCGCGAAGCCGACCCTGAGTCATCTGTTCTGACCTGGCTCACACGAGCCGACGCTGACGCTAGTTATGCCGTGAGCCGTCACTGGCCACTGCATAGCACAGTTTTATTCCGGAATTCTTTTTAGGCTCGCTGGAGTTCGATTCGAGTTTTGTAAGAACGTTGAATCCGCAGCTGAGTCCTGGAGCTACTGGAAGGGTTCACAACATTTGAACAGCAGATTTGACTTCTACAAGCTCGTGTTTGGTGCCGGTATTGCTTCTGCAGCAGAAGATCAGCGTTTCAGACTCCATTTCCAGCCCGATTTGAGCCCAGTTTGAGTCGTTGAGATTTTTGGGTAACCTCTGATCTTTATGCACTGAATTTTCTCCATGAGTTTTTACTTTTGTGGTAAACATATATATACCGAGGTGATGAAAAAGAGGTTGAACGGAATATGTATACGGCTCTCTCACATTTTCGAGATTCTGATGATCATTATGGGTATGAGAAGTGGGAAAGCAATATTAAAGGCTTCTTCAGTTATTTTGTTCTGACATCTGAACAGAAGTGTTGTTATGCCCAAATGAGGCTGGTTGGAAAAGCTAGTTGGTGGTGGAAAAACATTCATAGTTCCTGTCGATGTTTGTTTGTCTTGCAAGATTTATTTCGTACTCGGTATGCTCCGCACCTTCTCTTTACTGAGTTTCGGGAGATTTTAGAGGGCATCCGAAAGATTATAGGAGACATGGCAGCAAAGGTTAACATATAGCTAGAGCCAGTAGTTGATGAGCCAGAATCAGAAGTTGTTGATAAGCCAGAATTAGAGTCAGAAGTTGTTGCTGAGTTACTGTCACTGTAATAAAAGATTTTCTCACAGCTCACAGATGTTGAAGAACTTATTAATACTCTTGTGAAACTTCTAACAAAACCTATCATGGAGCTATTTTCGCTAGCTATGATGTTTCTCTCTGTTGGCCCAAAGGCCTTCCACTCTAGTTTTGATGATGATTAACTCATGTAGTTATGTTTACTAATAATCTTGTGTTGTTTAAGTTTCAGATCATTAACCAAGATATTAGTTGGTGATTAGCTTCAACAAGGAGTTTAGAAGCTTTTCATGATGATTCCAGAGCCAAAGCGTCAAGATCACACATTGCCTAGCCCATGGATGGAGTTTTGGAGCAAGTCTACTTGAAGATGAAGATCATCAAGAAGACTTAGGTATCCATAGTTTAGATAGTGTGTTTTAGATCCATTTGTAAAGTTTAGTATAGTTGATATGCTCAAGTGCACAACACACGTTTTTATGTTTTGGATTTGGTTTTCATGAATAGTAGATCAAAACAAGTTTACATGGTTTTTTATGTATATTAGATGTGTTCAATATACATACATGCTTCATATCTTAAAAAAACTTATTTTGATATGTCTATTCATGGGTTTTTAGGAAAATCAGATTTCCTATTGGAAAATCAAGTTTGATAAAAATACAAGTTTTGGTTTTTGGTTTTCATGAATGGTAGATCAAAACAAGTTTACTTTATTTCTATGTATTTTAGATATGTTCTAAATATACATACATGCTTTAAACTTGCTAGACAAACTTATTTTGACTATCCTATTCATGTATTGAAAAATCAAGTTTGATAAAATACAAGTTTTGTTTTTGATAAAATTTGCAAGACTCGAAAATGAATTGATATGATTGATATATGTCTTGAAATTTTTATCACTAGTTTGTGTTTTAAAATAAAATGATAAAACAAGTTTTTATGGAAGTTTTAGAAAAGATATAAGTATTTTCAAAATATGTTTATCCAATTTCCTTTTCCAGGCTTCAACCAAGTCGACTAGTAGTCTGACTAGTCGACTAGGGCTGAGGTCGGTCGACCGGGACGGTCGACCGACGTGCACAAATCTGTGCACGTTTGGAGCCATTGGGACGGTCGACCGGGACGGTCGACCGGTCTGAGAGCAGAGCTCTCTGTTTGTTTAGGTCGACCGGGCCGGTCGACCGTGGTTGCCCAACGGTCATATTTTAGACCGTTGGCGGTCGACCGGGCCGGTCGACCGTTGCCTGTCAGAGCTGCCAGCTCAGCTCTAACGGCTAGTTTTGTATTGGGGCTATATATACCCCATCTCTTCATAGTTTTTGTACAAGTTTTTAAGGGCAAAAATTCCAGACCTTCTTAAGTGTTTTTAAAGAGTTTTCAAAAGTGTTTTGGGCTTTAAACTTCCAATTTGATTTGTGTTTTGGGTTTTTGAAAAATCAAAGAAAACTAGTTTTTGGGATTTTGATTTGATCTTTCATTTTTACTTTTACAAGAGACTTCCCAATTAGTTTTTCTTTGTTGCTTGTTTCCAAAAACACCTTGTTTCCACACTTGAGCTATCTACTATCCTAATCTATTAGGATCATTTGTTTTTGTGGAAAAAGAGAGAAAAAGAAAAGTGTTTGAGGTTAAGCCTCTAAGTTGTAAACCCTCCTTGCTTTTGTTGTATCCCTCTTTGGTAGAGGTTGATCGGAGTGGTATTGTGGTTGGATCCCTCTTCGGTAGAGGTGATTGTGTTTGTATTGGCTACGGGTCTTATCCCTCTTCGGTAGAGGTGGATTGTGGTTGTATAGCCTCGGTGGCTTTGTAAGGATTGAGAGAGGAGTTCGGTACTCCTATAGTGGATTGGAAATCCTACACGGTGGTGTAGGCGGGGATGTAGAGCTAGGGGCTTGAACCTCGAAACATATTCGTGTGTTTGCGTTTGATCCAATATCTCTCAACTCTCTCTCATTTATTTGTGCAAAACATCATACATAACATCATATCATATTTGCTTGTGTTGAGCATAATTCATATCATACATATCTATTTGCTTGTGTTGCCTTGCATATATTCTTATTGCTATTCATCCTTATTTGCTTGACTTGCTTGTGTGTGTGCCTAACTTATACTTAACCAACAAGAGCTTCACATAGCACCTCAACCCATTCAAGGGGAATCAAGAGGAGTTAGTCTAGAGCCCTTCACGGGGAATTCGGCTACACTTGTTGTGTTGTATTAAGTTTGTGCAAATTTGTATTAGCTTCCGCATTTAGCGCACTTAGTTTTGTATTTAGTTTTAGATTAGCACAAACACCTATTCACCCCCCCTCTAGGTGTTTTCTTTCAATTGGTATCAGGGCTAGTGCTCCTGATACTTAGGCTTAACATCCTAGGAGTAAGATCCTTTGTTTGCTAATCTATTGTTTGCATTTGCTTGTTTGCACACATATAGTTTACCATGGCTTTCATGACCCCACCTATGTATGACCCTTCCAACATTCATGTTTGGAAGATTAGGATGACCGTTTATTTACAAACCTTAGGTCATAAAGTTTATCTTGCTATTACCAAGGAATCCTTCCTTAGTGATCGCAATCATATAGGGGCCAATGCACAAGCCCTAGAGGCCATTAGAAGCACTTTATCTAAAGATTATCTTTTACGTGTTTCTAACATTGATTCCGCCTTTGCAGTGTGGAACAAATTGACAACAACCACCACCACCTCCGAGCTTCAAGTGCAAATTCAAGAAGAGGAATCTAGTGGAGAGTCCGAGTCACAATGCTTCATGGTCCAAGGGAATGACTCCCTTGAGGTACATTCGGAACCCCACTTAGATAATGATGATTGTGCTAGTTCTTCAAATGATTATGTTGATCCCCATGCCTTGAATGAAGAACTATCTATTGTATGTGAAAAATTAATTGAAAAATATAATTTGTTGAAAAAGAAAAGTCTAGAAATTGAAAAAGAAAATAAAAGTTTGCATTCTAGACTTGATTGTGTTGTGCAAGAGAAGGTTGAGGTCTATAATGAAAGGGATGCATTGAGATCTCAATTAGAATTTGCACTTAAAGAAAATGAATTTTTAAAATCTAAAAATGATTGTGACACTTTTGAAGAAAATGAAAACTTGTCTTCAAAAATTGATTTTGTTTTAAAAGAGAATGTTGATTTGAAAAATAAATTATTTCTATTTCAAATGATTTAGATGCGTGTTTAAAGAAAAATGTTGTTTTACAAAATAAGATTGATGCACATGTTTGCCATGCTAGGGTAGTTTCACACACTCCACCCATTGCATGCTCCACTTCTTCTTTGATTGAAAATGATATAAATATGTTGAAGAAGAAAATGGATTGTTTGGGCTCCACTATGAGCCAATGTGCCATGAACCACACACGCTTGGAAACCTTGGTTCGTAAGAAACAAGTTCCAACTTTTATGCATGCACACCTTCCACGGCATACACATGCTCCACACGGACACCATCAACACATGTATGCTCATGTGTACACATGTACACATTGTGGCTGAAAAGGCCATCTTGCTAAATTTTGTTTTGATAGAATACATGTTTCTAATTTAGCAAAGAAGTTTGTTTGGGTTAGAGAAGGTATTAACCCCCATGGACCCAAGAAGATATGGGTACCAAAGACCACCCCTCCTATTATTTTTGATGTAGGTGTGGGCTCTCACATGACGTGAGAGTGATGACACCTTGGAGTGGATGCGTTCCAGACTTAAAAGGAAATCAATTTGATGCATCACTTTCAAGGGAAGGTTTGGTGGAGAGGACCACCTTTGTTTTGAAGAACTAGAGCGGTGCCCTCATTGGTTTTGTATCGAATCTCTAACTCCTTATGTTTACATGCTTTCCATGTTTATCTTTCATAGCATGATTTGATGTTTAGTGATCATCATGAATATGTCATGTTAATTAGATTAGTGTTATACTTATTAGTTGGTTGAAACATCCATGTTTTATATGGACTTATATTTTTGTGCTTTCACCTTGGTTGAACTAATTTGTATGACCTAGATCTAATGCACATGCATGTACATATTGATCATATATGATTTGTATTTCATATTTTTGGTGTTTTATAGCATGTTTCATTGTCTATGGATTAGTATGTAAATGCCATGATTATTAGATCCTTGACATACATATATAGTATTTGAGACACACATGCTTGTATGAACCCATTCTTAGTGTTCTCACTTTTGTTTAAGCTATAATGTACATCATGAATCTAATACATGTGAATTTACATAGTAATCATGTTTTAGTTTTATCATGATGATTTCTATATTGTGTTCTGATGCTTCATGTTAAGATTACTTGTTTAGATGTTAGTTTTCATTAAGATTAGGATTTATACTTGTACATATAGTGGGCCACAAATAAATTTATATATGTTGGGCTTGAATGCTTATTTGAACCCATTAGATGTGCTAGTATAGTCTAGTTTTGATGATTCATACATTTTAAACTTGTATTCCCATTTTTTAATTTGTTTTATGAGTTTTTCACTTCATGTATATGTTTGTATAGCCAAACTTTAAGATATACATGTATACCCTTGAGTCATTTGCCTTTCATGCAAATCTATATATATGGACTCAATTGTGTTTAGGGATATGTATGTATACTTATTGTGTTGACAATTCATACATATACCTTGAAATGAAATTTGTTTTGATGAAGATTTAGATTTTCTTGATTTTGTGTTTAATTGTTTAACTTCGTGTATATGTCTATCTTGTCCAAACTATTAGATATACATGTTTATCCTTTTTGAGCCACGTGCCTTAATGCATATATTTTTTGGACTCGTTGTGTTTTGGATATGTATGTATACTTTAGTTTGTATTAGACATACATATGCCTTGAAGATTAAATAAGTCTTTATGATTTTCATGTTTTCTTATTTTAAGGAATTTTGAGCTTAATTGGAAACTTCATAATGCCATGTCACACATTACTTGTACACTCACCATTAAATATATATATATATATATATTTCTCATGAGTATGTTTTCATGAGCATGTATGGACTTTATCGAATATTGAGTGTTTCTAAGTGCTATGTGATTTACATGTGTTTTATGAAGACTATTTTAGTTTATTCCTTACTTGAAGGATTTCGCACTAGTTAAAAAGTTTTTCCATTTGACTAGTTCGTATTCTTCAATTTGGTAGTGATTTTCAAACAAAATTATATTTTCAAATCTATTTTTGAAAACCCCTACCTTCAATGGGCGGATGGATGGGAGATCATGGTCTTGTATGCTTTAAAATGAAAATCATTTAAAACTTGAACCTTGAATGGGAGGTATTGTAATATGATGTATACACTTGAACTTATTGCTATGTCAATTGGTATCATTGAACTCTTTCAATTGGTATCATTTTGATCTTTTTGTATACTCATATGTTTATTGTGTATGTATATTTTCAATTGGTATCATCTATTGGTGATTGGTACTCATTCTATTTCATATACATATACTTGTTTTATTTGTGCTTAAGATATAAATTTTTCACAAAATCTTGTTTTATGCTAGTGCTTGAGCTTCAATTTTGTTTCAATTGATTACTTTTAAATTGGTATCAAGCCCATGCATCATTTTAATTGGTATTTTATAAAGTGGGAGAAAATTTAATTTTGTCTTTCAATTGATGATTTTTCAATTGGTATTTGTTTCCCACTCCCTTACTTTATGATTGAAAATTTCATATTGGTATCATATGTTTTATATGAAGATTATTTACAATTGGTATCAAAATTTTGTTTAAACATTCAAAATTTATTATATTTAATATCAATTGGTATCAAGATTTTTCATGTGTTTTGTTTAAAATTGGTATCAATATTTTTCTTGTTTGTTTCCTTTCAATTGATATCCAAATTGATTGTCACCCCTTATTGACCTTTTTTTTGTTTTAGACAAAAGGGGGAGAACATTGTTTTATTGTTTTGATTGACATAATAGGGGAGAAAGAGTTTTACCCCTCATTATTATTTATTGTTTTGATTGTTTACCCCATTGTTGATGATTGACAAAAAGGGGAGAATAATTTGGTGTTTATATATGCATACTTATGTTTTTGCATATATTAAGTTTTATTGGTAAGTTTTATTGGTATCTAGAGCATCTAGTGTTTTCGATAATATTTTATTAATTTAATTGGTAACTAGAGCTTCTAGAACATGTGTTTGTGTTTTATGCATATTGATGCATACATGTTTATGATGCATACATGTTTATGAACATTCATTGCATATATCTTATTATTTATGTCTATGCATGAGTTAAGGGGGAGCTTCTTTGAAGCTTAACTTTAATCCATGCATATATAACTCTATGAGTTTTGTCATCATCAAAAAGGGGGAGATTGTTGGCCCAAAGGCCTTCCACTCTAGTTTTGATGATGATTAACTCATGTAGTTATGTTTACTAATAATCTTGTGTTGTTTAAGTTTCAGATCATTAACCAAGATATTAGTTGGTGATTAGCTTCAACAAGGAGTTTAGAAGCTTTTCATGATGATTCCAGAGCCAAAGCGTCAAGATCACACATTGCCTAGCCCATGGATGGAGTTTTGGAGCAAGTCTACTTGAAGATGAAGATCATCAAGAAGACTTAGGTATCCATAGTTTAGATAGTGTGTTTTAGATCCATTTGTAAAGTTTAGTATAATTGATATGCTCAAGTGCACAACACACACGTTTTTATGTTTTGGATTTTGTTTTCATGAATAGTAGATCAAAACAAGTTTACATGGTTTTTTATGTATATTAGATGTGTTCAATATACATACATGCTTCATATCTTAAACAAACTTATTTGATATGTCTATTCATGGGTTTTTAGGAAAATCAGATTTCCTATTGGAAAAATCAAGTTTGATAAAAATACAAGTTTTGGTTTTTGGTTTTCATGAATGGTAGATCAAAACAAGTTTACTTTATTTCTATGTATTTTAGATATGTTCTAAATATACATACATGCTTTAAACTTGCTAGACAAACTTATTTTGACTATCCTATTCATGTATTGAAAAATCAAGTTTGATAAAAATACAAGTTTTGTTTTGATAAAATTTGCAAGACTCGAAAATGAATTGATATGATTGATATATGTCTTGAAATTTTTATCACTAGTTTGTGTTTTAAAATAAAATGATGAAACAAGTTTTTATGGAAGTTTTAGAAAAGATATAAGTATTTTCAAATATGTTTTTATCCAATTTTCTGTTCCAGGCTTCAACCAAGTCGACTAGTAGTCTGACTAGTCGACTAGGGCTGAGGTCGGTCGACTGGGACGGTCGACCGACGTGCACAAATCTGTGCACGTTTGGAGCCATTGGGACGGTCGACCGGGACGGTCGACTGGTCTGAGAGCAGAGCTCTCTGTTTGTTTAGGTCGACCGGGCGGTCGACCGTGGTTGCCCAACGGTCATATTTTAGACCGTTGGCGGTCGACCGGGCCGGTCGACCGTTGCCTGTCAGAGCTGCCAGCTCAGCTCTAACGGCTAGTTTTGTATTGGGGCTATATATACCCCATCTCTTCATAGTTTTTGTACAAGTTTTTAAGGGCAAAAATTTCAGACCTTCTTAAGTGTTTTTAAAGAGTTTTCAAAAGTGTTTTGGGCTTTAAACTTCCAATTTGATTTGTGTTTTGGGTTTTTGGAAAATCAAAGAAAACTAGTTTTTGGGATTTTGATTTGATCTTTCATTTTCTATCTTTTACAAGAGGCTTCCCAATTAGTTTTTCTTTGTTGCTTGTTTCCAAAAACACCTTGTTTCCACACTTGAGCTATATACTATCCTAATCTATTAGGATCATTTGTTTTTGTGGAAAAAGAGAGAAAAAGAGAAGTGTTTGAGGTTAAGCCTCTAAGTTGTAAACCCTTCTTGCTTTTGTTGTATCCCTCTTTGGTAGAGGTTGATCGGAGTGGTATTGTGGTTGGATCCCTCTTCGGTAGAGGTGATTGTGTTTGTATTGGTTACGGGCCTTATCCCTCTTCGGTAGAGGTGGATTGTGGTTGTATAGCCTCGGTGGCTTTATAAGGATTGAGAGAGGAGTTCGGTACTCCTATAGTGGATTGGAAATCCTACACGGTGGTGTAGGCGGGGATGTAGAGCTAGGGGCTCGAACCTCGAAACATATTCATGTGTTTGCGTTTGATCCAATATCTCTTAACTCTCTCTCTCATTTATTTGTGCAAAGCATCATACATAACATCATATCATATTTGCTTGTGTTGAGCATAATTCATATCATACATATCTATTTGCTTGTGTTGCCTTGCATATATTCTTATTGCTATTCATCCTTATTTGCTTCGCTTGCTTGTGTGTGTGCCTAACTTATACTTAACCAACAAGAGCTTCACATAGCACCTCAACCCATTCAAGGGGAATCAAGAGGAGTTAGTCCAGAGCCCTTCACGGGGAATTCGGCTACACTTGTTATGTTGTATTAAGTTTGTGCAAAATTTGCATTAGCTTCCGCATTTTGCGCACTTAGTTTTGTATTTAGTTTTAGATTAGCACAAACACCTATTCACCCCCCTCTAGGTGTTTTCTTTCACTCTCGTTATCCTTGAGATTGCCTGACGTCTATGATCCATTGCAGATCTTTCTACAGGAGACAGGATCACAGGAGATCAGGCTACTCATGGTGCAAAGTGTAGTCAATTCAGTTTTCGTCATGGATGATTCACATTGTCTGCTACTTGTGATTAGCTTGACTTACCATCCTTCACAACCGGTTTGCCACGGAAGCCAGTTCCACCTTCACCACCTTGGTTTAGTCATGAGACATCAGTGCTAATTTCCCGACCACCACTTTGACTTGATTGAGGATGCATGATGTGATTCAATCTGGTTGTGCTTACCTTACGTACCGCTGCATTCATCAGGGATGAATGTTTTCAAGCCGGGGGAGAATGATGGGGAATCGAATGTTGCAAATCTAGTAGGATTTAAGATTTTATTTAAATTATATTTGAGTAGATTTAGTTAAGATTTAGGAGTTATTTGAATTAGATTTTGGTAGATTGAATTTATCAATAATTGCAGGTGTGATGCACATATTGTAGGTTATATATAGTCATGTAGTAACTTTGAATGGTGGTGAATTGATTAGAATTTGTTTTCCTATGGAAATTTGTGTGTTTTGATTTAATCTCATGGATTGAATTGAATTAGGCGGTGAAGCCAAGACCCGGATTGCGATCCGCGTTCATATCCAAGCCCTAAATCTCTGTTCTTCCCCAATTCCATCAAAATACCACCACAAACCCTAAAATCACCCTCCGTCCCACATCATATTGTGAGATCTAACATTATGATTGGAATATTCTTCAAATATCTTTATGTTGTTCCAAAACAAGTGTGGTACAGAAACATCCTAAAGATTTGTGGAAGGGCTTGGGTCATGTAACAAAATAAGTTAGTTCCTTTATTTTAAAACTGTCTTTTGTGATGAATCCTGGATTTAATATCATAAAACAATCGGTAGAGGTTAAATGGTTTACTGACCGGTTGGCGTATTTGGGGTACTCTTTCCTTTTGCACCTCGAAAGGTGCCTTGTAGATTTATCTGGCAAAATCAGAATTAACTTGTTTCTTTTAATTGATAAATATGATCTTGCCATGTTTCAAGTCAAAGTCTCATCAATAATCTATTTACATTCTCTTTCATATGCTAGAAAATATAGAAAATGGTTGGTGACTGGTAAATTGTTTTAGGATTAAAAGTTGGTTTTAGAGCAATATTTTAAGTTATGAATGCATTGAATGTGTCTTGTGTGCCTGGAAAGATTTAGTATAATCGATTTAGATTATGCAAGTTAGAAGAATATATAAACATGAAATGTATGATTATGTTTAATGAGTATCCCTCAATTACCTTCTTGGGATTCAGATCTTTCATTTTATGGAGCATTTGGCCCGAGTACTCCTTTCTAGTCAAGTCTTTGGATATTGCAGTGCTTAATATTGTAGCCCTCTAGAGTAATATATTTGTCTTCCAGCTTGAGTCTGTAGGGGTTGAAATACATGCAGATAATCCGATCTTAGTCAACATATTCATTTTCTAACAACTATGGATATGTCCGGTATCCATCCATTTAAAATATGCATACAATATGAATATGGAAAGCGTAAAACTATTTGAATACATATGCAGTTATATTGAACGTGTCCCAATACCTTGCAGTTCTTGCCAAGGTTGCATCTGTATTCAATGCTATGGGCACACTGTTGGCAAGATTAAGGTGAAGGGGCACGGGAATGAAGACTTGTTTTTTTCAGTGGGTACTGCTTATATGTTGTGGAACTATGGAAGGCTTGGAATGTTGAGCTGTATCAGGGCAGAAGCACATTATCTCTTAAGATAGTTACTAGAGTGGTGGAGCAAAATATCAATATGTGGAGGGCATTAGGGAATGGGGTGTGATGTATGTTCAAGTACTGGAGATGCTTGGTGTGGCTGTCACTCCCACCTAGTTGATCTCCATTAGTTCTTTGGCGTGTCCCTTTTTCCGGATGGTTCAACGTAAATTTTGATGGAGCTCTCTCTATGACTAGTAATGATGGTGCGCAACTTTTGTGATATGAGATTCTATTTGTGACTTGCTTATTGCAAGGAGTATTCCGCTACTCGGAGCGACGATGCCGATGGCTAAAGATGAGGTGCATCGCGTGGCTTGCGATGTGCAATGATGGTGCTTGGAGCTAAGCAGGTTTGATTGGAAGGAGATGCTCATGTAATTTTTTCATGAATTCTTGATGGCCAAGCTAAAGGCGGGTATTCCAAGGCTTTCTCAGTAATGTAAAATCTGGAAAGGTCTTCTTGGATGAATTTAGAGCATCACATATCATGAGAGAAAGGGAAATTCAATGACAGATTTCATGGCGGGTTGTGCCTCGAAAGGTTTAATGGTACAATACTTCAAGGATCACATGCATGAAAAGTTGCATTCTATTGTGATAGAAGAGAGACTTGAGATAAGTTAGAATAAGGCAGGCCTGGCAGCCTCTCTTTCACCAAAAAAAAAAGGAGGAAAAAAAGGGTTCGAGTGGCTGGGGTTGGGTATTAACCTGTCCAACATGCACATCTAATGCTACATGAGCACCTGGTTACTAGAAACATTTAGTTCTTGTTTGTGCTGAAGAACTTTTCTCCACATTATTCCCTGTATAATCTAAAAAAAAAAATGATTGTGGGCAAACTTTGCCCACATGTAGATTTTTCATTGCAGGGACAGTCTGAATTATAAGAAATGTTCAATTATGATCCTTAAGGAAAAAGTTCAGGGACCTTTAGCATGTTGATATCACAGGTTGCAGCCAACTGCAAGTTTTAGTCCCATATTTTTCTGTTTTCTCAGTTTACGCCACAGATTCTCCTAACCAATGATTATGATTTTTAAATGAAAAGGCTCAATGTTGTCAAAGCAGTTCCTTTTTATCGAGTCAGCTTCAGGAATTGTCTTCAGTTGCACTGTATAGTGTATATCATGATGTTTGTCCCCATAGAATTCCTTAAGTTCGCATGCAAAGCATATTACTCTCAATTTGTTTGTTTGTAAGGTGATATTTGATGAGATGTTTGACCTTTGTTTCGGGTTATAAATTCATTATGTGAATGGCTTTCGCTTGTTTGCTAGTCCAGATATAGAAGTTCACAGCAAGGGAAGTTGGATTGCTCAAACGTAAGATATGCCATGCTTTGTCAAGTGGTATTGCATGGTTCTTTACTCTTTTTTTGCTTTATAAGAGAATAATAGTTGGGATGTATTTTCGGGCTTTGTTTGGATATTTCTTGGTCTTAAATGAACATCCACCATGCTGGCATTTTACTTATTAGCTCTGCTGGTTAGCTCGCTTTTCTTTCTTTCCTTACTTTGCTAAATATGTAGATGATGTCTTATTGTCATGTCCTGTCATTTCCTGATACTAGTATATCGCCATGGAGATTAAGCTGCTGAAATGGAATGCACCGGGAATCTGGATACAGAGAGTAGCAGGAATGTCACCTGCTGATAGAAACATTATGTTCCGAGGCATTTGGTTGCGGATGGCCCGAAGTGGCATTGCATCTTCTGCGATTGTTGGGGCTACTTATTAGCCATTCGCCATTTATCTCAACGGACACTCTGGTCATAGCTGCAGCAGTGGAAGATGAGCAGAAATGCATCCAACACAATTATGATTGGTAATAATAGTTGCCACTGCCGTCCCTCTTCCGCTCCATTTTACACTTGTTGTTCATATTGTTTGATTTGATCCTACAGGCCATCACTGATTTAGGCTAGGAGATGACCTGCTATGCAGGAAGTTAACCAGAATGACAGTTGTCTGCCAATAAAAATCAACTCATTTTATGAGCTCAGATAGTCTCTTGTCATGGAGGTTTTTGGAGACAATTTGTTTAAGCTGCATAATTTCCCACCTCTCTGAAGGAGATACTTCCTTCAAGTCATATTTGGCATATTGGGTAAAGATTACTATAAATCTTAATGTTTGTTTCGATCATGCTTTCGTGCTAATTGTCTTGGGCTTATGGCCTTGCCTATCATCCTATTTGTTAATCTGTTGGCTAGCGATGGATAAGCATTGCTTCGTCTTTGTATTCCTTGGGGTTTGTTTAATGAGTGTAATTTAACCTTATTTGTTAATATGTTGTAAGCACACAATTATGTACTTCACCTTCTTCATAATTGTTCAGAATGTATACTTGGTGATCTCTGTTTTGATGATCGGGCCCTCCGATCTTATTTCACATGTGTGTGTCATGTATGCATATGATTAACTTAAGAAAACTGGGAACTTCAATTACTTCCAAGTTGAGAATTCTTCTGAGGAACGACTATGAGACTATGACCTCCTGCATTGATTTAATCTAGTGCGTCCACCTGGTTCATTATCTAATAATTAAGGTCTTTAGGGTTACACTTATAATTAAGGAGTCAAGCAGTGTCCTGTTCACCCTAGTGTCCAGTTAGATAAAGATTTATGTTATTGAAATATTTCTCAAACAATCATTGAGCTGACTTCTCAATAAAGAAAATCAATTATTTTATAGTGGGTAACTCATTTACCAAAGCTGAATCCCACTTGTTATTCTTAGGGCCTGTTTGTTTCACCGCAAAACGCCGCAAGTCGTAAGTCATAAAATGAGAATGGAAAAAGTGAACTGTAACAGAGAAAATATATTGTGTTTTACAGTGTTTGGTTGGTAAAGTGAAAGTGTAAATGGAAAAGTATTGTGTTTTACGGTATTTGGTTGGTAAAGTATAAGTGTGAATGAGAAAGTATATCGTGTTTTAAGGCGTTTGGTTGGTAACTTAAAAGTGTAAGTGAAAATTTTGACCACAAAATTAACTGTAGCAGTGATTTAAATGTTATAAATATTATTAAATTAAATATACTATTGAAAATTAAATTGTATTAATAAATTTAAGAAAAATATTAATAATTTTAATATTTTAATTATAATAATAATTTAATAAAATATTAGTAAAATTAGTAAAATATTACAAAAATATTAACTAAATAAATAATTATAAATTTTCAGAAAATCTAAAGAACATTAATAAAATTTTAAGGATACTAATAAAACATAAATATTAAAAAATCTTAAGAAAAATAATACAATATAGTTATAATATTATAATATTATAAAATACTAAAGATTATTATAATATTAAATTTTATTATAATAATATTGTAATATTATAAAAATATAAAATTAACAAAGTAAAATATAATTATAAATTTAATAATAAAATATTATTATGATATTATTATAATGAATTATTACAATATTAACATAATAAAATATTAATATAATTTTAAAGTATATTATAATATTAATAAAGTAATTATTTATATTAAGAAATAAATAAATTAAATATATAATAATTTTTTATTAAAGCATATTATTGTGATATTAATAAATATTAAATCTAAATAAAATATTAAGAAAATTGGTGTAAATATTAATAAAATAATAAAGTATTAAATAACAATATTAAATTAAAATAATAAAATATAAATATTAAAACAATATTAAAAATAATAAAAAACAAAAAAATACAAATATAAAATAATTAGATAAGAAATTAAACACTATTAAAAATATTAAAAATATTAAATATTTAATAATATTAAATTATATATTGATTATCAAGTAACTGCTTTGAGACTGCAAGTGTATTACAAGTGGAATTTAAATGATCACAAAATTAACTGTAGCAGTTGCAAGTGGGAAAATTTTAGTGTAAAAGTGAGATTTATATGACCACAAATTTAACTGTAGCAACTACAAATGAGAAATGAGAGTTGTATTTTGTAAGATGTTTTGCAACGAAACAAATAGAGGAAAATGAAAAAGAGGTTTTACGACTTACGATTTTGTGGCTTTTTGCGGGTAAACAAACAGACCCTTAATAGCATTGTAGTATTTTGTCCCTCGGGGCTTCTTAATGAGAATTGTGTTGTTCTGCTCGTATAAGAGTTTCTCTGATATTATGTTCAACAAGATTGGAATAAAACATATATCACAGGGCATGGCACTAACACCATAAATAAACACATTTATCTAAGTTTCTGATTGCATATCAGTACTATTTATATTTTTTGCTTCTAGCATGTGGTTTTACTTTTTAAAATAATTCTCTTTTTGCTAACATGTTTCGCAATAAACTTTTTCTGATGGTAGAACTGCCTCTTAAACAATGTGTGTTCTGGATGCTTGGCAACGATTTATTGATTAAGAATCTACCAATTGATTGATTATCAATTTAGTTAAATCTTGAGCTTCTTCAGTTGCTTAATAATAAAATTAAATTTTGTATGCAGACTTCTTAACGAAAATTATAACTATTTTTTGTTCCTTTAAATCTTCACCAAACATGCTTGTTTGATTAACTGTGTAAGCATGAGTGAAACTAATTTAATTGGCTCAGAATCTTTCTTCGAAAATTTTTCAAGACAGTGCGGTGGTTTTGGAGTTTCAACATAATTATCTTATCTGATTTTGGAGTTTCAATCTATTTATCTTCTCCAATCCTTTAAATTCATCTCTTAATATTTTTCCATGCTTGTTTTGCTCTTGTTACTCCTATAGTTGTCAAAAACATTCTTTTGTCTATTAACTTGTTAGATGTAAAATAGCTTCTTGGTATCATTCTCTCGATTATCCTTCAACTCTGTCTTGCTGTCATGTAGTACTTGGATCTTGAGTCCCATTCATATTCAATAGGCCTCTTCTCTATTAGATCCCATAGAACTTGGGGGAAAAGTTGTCGGCTCATGTCTATAATTGATATTTTCTCTCTTGAAGATCAACATCGGCTAAGAATTGATTGTCGTTAGTGAAATTTGTCATCTCCATTTTATTGTTGTCGTCGTCTTCATACAGGGAGGAGAAAACTTCATACAGGGGGGAGGAAAACAAGTCCTAATAGCATTGTTATTTTTTGAAGAAATATGAGAAATGTAGACAAGTTGTATCACCGCAGCGCTTTGTCGTGTTAAATGCACTTATGCTATGCCAAATTTGGATATATACCCAAGTAGCTGAGAATAACATAACACTAGTTAATTTGTGTATGTTGACCATATCGATTAATATAGAGTAATGCTAAAGTTTTAACCATATAAAAAGTGGTAAAAATTGGAAGATAATTTTAAGCTGCAAATTTTGGTGAATCTAGAAAATCGGGATTTGTATTGGTACCGGAGAGTTATCTTTTAGTTGACAATTTAATTTGGGGTAATCGCACAAAAACCCCTTTTAACTTTTTAGTCACATTCAACGATAATCTGAACATTGGGTGTATCACTAGAGTGCAAACGGATCAGATGCAGATTAGATATAATATTTACTATATCTGTATTCTCTTTCAAATCTCGAATATAGATACAAATATTGCTCAGTGAGGAAAACTCATATTCATACAAATTGAATTCAAATATCGAAAGCGGATCAAATATTAGCGAATCAAAAAGGAGTTGAGGGAAATATATATAGTTACGGATAGGTTTAATAGATATGATATGCAACATTCATCTTAACTAAGTAAAATTCATAATCCAATTCAGTAACTAAGTACTATGATCTAATTAAGAAAGAGAAAGTAAGTAATTTTCTTAATTGTATTAATAACGAGTAAATAGAAGAAAATATGTAAGAATGGAGAATTCTCACAAATAAAACATAATGTAAGTATGAGAATTACCTATGCAGATACTTGAATATGTATCTGCGTGCAGATATCAACATACAAAAAGAATCCATCCATCTCCCTGCTGAAATGCCCATCAAAAAAATAATCCATCAATACGTGGAGAAGTCATTATCCGTATTTGCATCTTTTCAAAATCCCTCTCTGATTTCGTATCGGTATCCGTACAGATCGAAAATTTCATGTTCACGTCCTCTTTTGAAGCGGACATGGATGTGAATATCCAGAGACATATCCGCATCAATTTGCACCATGGCAAGGGTTTTGTGTATTTACCCCCTTTAATATTTTGAATATTTTAGCGGACTCAAATGGAGGATATTTTCTCATTTACATGTTAACATCTCAGGAAAATGGGCATTTAATTAAATGATATTACATGAAAGGTTTTTTTTTACATATTCGCGGCTTAAATCTTTCATATTTTTATATTAGTCTCTTAAATTTTTGTAATTTTAATTTGGTCTCTGAGATTTTTAAGTAACTTCAAATCAAGATAATGGTTAGATTGACATTTAAATTAAACTGAAAAGTTAGATATGTTATATATCAATCTAATTATTATCTTAATTTGAGGGATTAAATTGAAATTGGAAAGATTTAATAGACTAATATAAAAATATGAAATATTTAAAAAATGAAAACGGAAAATAAAAGCTTGCATGAAAATAGACACACATACAAATTGCACGTGAACATGGAGAAACACTTTCATATCTTGATGGAATTGATGAGATTTTTTTCGGACTTCATTGGATCATGAGAGTATTTTGTACTCCATTAGACACGCCCATAGAGGTCTTTTGGAGTAATGAGATCAACTGGACCTGTCATATTTATCTGATCAACTGTTCCAAACTTACTTGAGTATACGGTCATAATCAACGGGTTAGCTTCTTGGTAAAACCCCTCTTAAAAAGAGTGGTTCCAGATTCAATTCTCGTAGTTGTCAACTGAAAAGATTTAACTTTGATAATTAATGATGAGTGCGTGATGGTAACCTCTGTCCTTTTTTCTCAAAAAGAAAAAAAAATTCTTATAACTAGAGATCTCGTGAATGAGTTGTACCATTGAATATAAGTACTTAACTGCATAAATTAATGCATTTTATATATCGATTATTGAATTATTTCCAATCGTGAATTACAATTTCCAACCGGTACTGTATCGATATTGAAAATAGTTTTTCTCCACTCGTGCTTATTAATCATAATCATCTATTACTATATAAGAAGTATTATCATTCCAAAACTTAACATTTAGAACATTTAGACTTTTATTGTATTACCCTCGTCAACTAAATGTATTACAACTGTCTATGAATAATCATATGATTTTGATTAACCATCAGGGAAGAGACTTTGATCGAGGACAATGATGGGCAGTTGGAATTCTATCAGTTGATCTCTCCATTGAAAAAATCACTAAAGAAATCCAAATTCGTTGGCATGTTGCCCTGATTCAAATTTGTTAGTCATTGTCTCAAAATTTTGATGCTCTAGTAATAAATCTGCAAATAATTATATACGAAGAGGTAGAAGAAAAACAATATGTATCTTTTGCTGCGCTCCTTTGCTTAAAAACTTGCAAAGAATGTTGCATCAAAAATCTTTGAATATAAAAACATACACGTTAACTCTTTGTGTGGTAATAATGTTTAACTTTTCTATTAAAAAAATATGTACGGATACATGACCTTCTTAAATTTACACCACCACCTCTTCCTCCTCTTCCCTCTTTGTCTCCTCTTCAATTCCATCACCACCGCTATCTTCTTTTAAAACCCATCACCCGCTTCTTTTCAAACCAATCACCACATCCTCGTCTCCTACCGCCTTCTTGTCAAACCCAATATCACTACCACGTGATTCACCTCTTTCTTCTCAAGCCTGTCACCATCACTCTCTCCTCCGCTTTCACCACCACCACCGACCCCCCCAACCCAAAGTCTTCCTTAATGTGAACCCTGACTTCAGTCCCCCTCTCCTCCCCCTCATACTTCTCATTTCCATCATCACCATAGCTCCATCATTTTCTCCTCCTCTTTGTTACTTGGAGGTTTGTTAGAAAGGAGATAATTATGGAAAAAATAAGATTAATAATATTTAATTAAAAAATAAGTTATCGAAGTAATTAGGTCCTGATTAAGTGGATCACATGCTCTGCATGTGCTTAGTTTGAGTGGAAAATTTAATGGTATTAGAGTCCAGAGAATCAATGTGTAAGTTTTAGTAGTCCAAAGGGTTGGTGCAATACGCTTGACGATGCATATGTGTTTCTCGCAATTTACCCTAAGAAAATAAACATTAAAAAAATTACTTGCTGTAATTATTTTTGCTGCAAGATGTATTACACTTGCAGTTTGAATTCCAATAACAATGAAATATTGGATTGAGTAAAATCTTGACACAATACATGCCCACACAGAAACACAATAAAAGTTATCATCTCTCAATCACCTAGTTTCAGTTCTTGCAAGCAGACTACAAGAGTACCAGGCTTCGCCGCCCCCTCCTCCTCAGTCAAGACCGGGATCGCTCTTTCCCCGGGCTTTTCACCAGCGCAGACTGTAAATTCTTCACCGGTTGCGTTCAAGAAGAAGATCACCGCTGGCCCGTCATGGAAGTTGCCCTCTCGACCCGACGCCATCGTGGACTCACATGGTGTGCCCGCAGTGCTCGGAAGAAGAGAACTCGTGGTATGTCTATGGGCAGGGTACTTCTATGTAGGAAATAAAAGTGAAGGTGCCCCAACAAGCAGGGATGGCTATCGGTGCGGGTCTACCCGATTTGATCTGCACCGATTCGTACAGTGCGCCTTGTTAGAGTCGCATCTTACGAATGCAGGTCGACTCGTATTTGACACGTATATTATACAGATCAATACGGGTTGACCCGCCCCGTAAATACGGGACGGGTTCGATTCTCTCACAAGACTCACGAGACGAATCAGCTCGAGGTAAATTTACCCCAACTCCCTCCCTAGTTATTATTTTTTTTTAAAAACCCCTCTTTAGTGACTTGTGAGGAGGAAAATTAGTGGATGATCTATGTATTAATTTTTTTACTCACAAAATAATAAATTAACAGGAGACAGGTTCAACCGTCTTGTGCGAATCCGGGTAGCGAATCGTGTCAAGAAACCGATTTGTTCCCCAAAATTTTGATTTGTCTCGTCTCACCCGTTACAAGACGGGTTCAACTCATCTCGTTTCGAATTCATTTGACAAATGAGACGAATCAACTCGATTCATCCCGTTAACCAACCCTACATACAAGGGCATACTTATGATGGTCTGTTTGGTTGTCATAATTTGTCGTAATTCGTAAGTCGTAATTGGTAAGGTCTTTTACAGTTATAAATGAGTTACATGCATGTAAATTTTACGGTGTTTGATTGGTAATATAAAGTTATAAGTGAGAAAGTGTATTGTGTTTTACGGTGTTTGGTTGTCATAATGTGTAAGTAGTAACTGAAAACATTGACCACAAAAAACTATTTGGTAATTAAAAAGTTTTAATATTGCAAATGAATACTAATTATGCTAAATATTAAAAAAATTAATATTAACATAAAAATATAATACAAATTTGCATGATCACAGAATTAACTGTAACTGGGCTGTAAATGAGTGGTAATTGAGTTGCAAGTGAGTGGTAGTTGAGTTGTGTAAGTCTTTTACGAATTATGGTCCAAATAAATACCGTAGCTGTAATTGAGTTGTAAGTCATTTACAAATTACGGACTTTTACGATTTTTACCACGAAACAAACAGCCCCGGTTAGATTTGTGAGCTCTGGATTTCGGGTCGCAAAGGGCCTTGCCCGAATACTAACCCGGTCCTAAGCGGTAACCCGACCCCTCGGATCAGGGTTTTAGGACTAGGGTTTGTTCCGCACCAAAGGCCGTCCTTTCGCGATTCAATTTTCCTTTTTTTTTTTTTCCCTCCTACTCCTTCTCATTCGTTTGGGGCTCCAAATCCCAAAAAATGGGAGTCGATATCTTCGCCGATTCCGATCCAAACGTCAAGGACGAGGACCTCTCCAAGATCGAGATCAATAAGGAGTTCGCCCGCCGATTCGAGCACAACAAGAAGCGCGAGGAGCTCCAGAGGTACGAGGAGCTCAAGCAGAAGGGGGTTATCGGCTCCGACGATGATGAGTCCGACGACGGCGACGACGACGGCCACGACGAAGACGAAGACCTTGTCGAGCCCGAAAAGGATCTCAAGTTCTACGAGGCCCTCGTGCGAGTCAAGAAGGGAGACCCGATCCTGAATCAGAAAGATGCGAAGCTCTTTGAATCGTCGTCGGATGAGGAAGGAGATGAAGACGAGAGCAATGACAAAACGGAGAAGAAGAAGAAGGAGATGCCGATGTATTTGAAGGATGTGAATTATAAGTACCTGACTGAAGCAGGACCAGAAATGAGAGAGGAGGAATCAAAGCGCAATCCAAAGGTTTATAACAGAGAGCAGCAGGAGAACATTAAGGCCTTCCTTGAGGCAGAGCAGGAGGCATTTGGGTCTGATGATGATGGTCTGGATATACTTAAGGAGAAGGAGAGCAGTGGGGATGTGATGGACGAGGATGAGAATGCCGGAGAGATACAGAAGAGATTGGATGAGTATTTCGGAGAAGATGGGAATTTGGACCGGGACGATATGTTCTTAAAGAACTATTTGCTTAACAAGATGTGGGTCAATAAGGAGAAGGACAAGAGGCCAATTCTCGATGACATTGGGGTTTCTGAAGATGAGGATGAGCTTGACAAGCAAGATCAGTATGAAGCTGAGTATAACTTCCATCACGAGGAAGTGGAAGGGGATAGGATTTTAGGGCATGCAAGAGTTACTGAAGGGTCGGTGAGGAAGAAGTTGAATAGTAGGAAGGTGCAGAGGAAGAGTAAAGAGGAGAGGATGGCTCAGGCTGAGTTTGAGAGGAAGGAGGAGTTAAAGCATTTGAAGAATTTGAAGAAGAAAGAGATTGAGGAGAAGTTGGAGAAGTTTACTGTAATTGCCGGGATAGGAAAGAAAGGGGACTGCAAGTTGGGTGCTGATGATTTGGAGGAGGATTTTGATCCCGAGGAGTATGATAAGAAGATGAGGGAGATATTTGATGTGGATTACTATGGTGCTGAGGATGCCGACCCTGGGTTTGGAAGTGGGGATGAGGGCGACCTTGAAAAGCCAGATTTTGATGAGGAGGATGAGTTGCTCGGGCTTCCTAAAGATTGGGATGTTTGTGGTTCGAATGAGGGGTTTGAGGCTGTGAGAGAAAGGGTTTTGACGCAACGGAAGGAGGAGGAGAAGAGCCAGCAAAAGAAGAAGGCAAGAGGAAGAGGAAAAGGAAGATCAGTCTTAAGGAGAAAGTTGAGCTTGATAAGGAGTTGGATGAGTACTACAAATTGGATTATGAAGACACTATAGGAGACCTTAAGACTCGATTCAAGTATAAACCGGTTCCAGCTATAAATTTGGGTTGGGGGCAGAAGAAATTTTGATGGCAGATGACAAAGATTTGAACCAATATGTTTCACTGAAGAAGTTAGCACCTTATACAGAGAAAGAGTGGAAGGTGACACATCACAGGAAGTTGAAGAAGGATTTGATTATTCATGGAGAAAAATCAGATGGCAGTAAGAATGGTAAGAAGCATGGAATGAAGGCAGATACTAGTGTTGCGGAAACAGCAAACAAAACAGAAGAACATGAGGAACCAAATGGTGACACATCAAAAATATCCAGGCGCATGAAGAGAAGGCAACGGCAATCTGAATTGAAAATATCACGGTCAAGGCTCATGGCCTACGGAAAGATCCCTTCTAAACCCCAGAAAAAACAATGAACCTGGTGGAAGACAAGGCATCAATATTAAAAGAGGTATCTTTTATTTTTCTTTCTTCCATTTCTTTTCTACCATGTAATTTGGCAATTATGTGTTTTTGCAAACTAAGACTCAGGGATTTAGTTTATGTTGTGTGCAGTCGGAAGTATGAGTTAGGTGCTATATTTCTATGTTCCTTGAAGTTAACATGCTATTGTCTACTGTCAAAGCTATTGTCAAAGTTTTGGATTCTTTGGTCCTTCGCTCTAGACTATTTGCACAAATTCAAGATTAAACATGATATCATGAAGAATGACAGTTTCAAATTTTAGAAGTGATGCCTACAATGAGATGATCCCCACATTATTGCTGGATATCTATGTAACCATTATAAAAACATAGTTTTCAACGCATGCCATAAGGGACTGATTGGTTGCATGTAGATCCTACTTACTAAAGGTCAAGTATCACACTTTTTTTTCTTCCTTTTTTTCCTTTTTTTTTTCCTTGGTTACATGTCTGCGAATACAAATAAAAACATTCGTTAAGGTTAGATGTAGTTGTGGAATGTGGTTTGAGATAATAACTTTCTGGTGGAGGTGGACTGTAACATTACAAGGAATTTAGGAAGAGTTATGTATGTTTTGAGTCTGGAATGATCTCTTCAATAGATAAATGTAGTTAACTATTTTTATATTTAAATTCCTGGAATATTCTCTGAGCACGTGGCTGTCTCTTTATTAAATCTGAAAATTCAAATACGACACATGGGGTAATATAAATCTAACCTTGTGATTCACACACCCAAAAGAGGGGTGGTGTTCCTTTTGATTCACATACCGAAATAAGAGAAAATCGAACCAACTAAATAACTTCACAAAAAACAATTCCTTTTGTTTTTGGGAGTGAAGCTTGATGAGAACTGTTGGAAGGCTGGAGTTTTTCTTTAAGTATACAACAAATGATGAAAGTGAGTAACTTTTATCAAGAGAATCACTGAATAAATAATTTGTAGTTTCATATTCTTTCTGTAAATATGAATAACTGAAGCTTTAGCGTCTTTCTTGTTTACCTTTATTTCTGAAGTAGATAGTAAAGTCGGCAAGAAATTTTGTTGTCCCATTTATAGTGCTTGGTTTCTGAATCAATGGGATGAGAAATGCAATGGGATTCTCCGTCCAAAGATTAGTCCACGAGAAAATGCTACATTTTCCAATAACCTTGTAGTGTTCTTCCCTATAATAGGCAACAAACCATAAAATGTCTTCTGATTTATCGAAGCACTAGCGGAGACACTTCCAGAGCTGTCAACAGAATTTGAGGTCTAGCCCATAGAGAGTTAGGATTTGAAAAAAATGTCAATACCATTTTACACGATAAATCAGTATCAGAATCCTTAGACTTAGAGATCTAATTTTCAATGCACCTTTCTTGAGTAGGTTACATACGATCCTATCCAATGACAATGTTTGTTGTTATGTTCTGAGTAATTCGAAAAGAAATTAGTCAAAAAGGTTTCAATTTCAGAAATGACTATTGTAGTTGTCGGAACACTGGCACAAAGCTGAGGGCATGCTTCACAAGAATATGTGTACCACAAGAAGAGAGGAGCTTCGAGGACAATGCTTGCACTTCGCTCTAATTTTACTGATAAGTTTGGATGTATAAAAATCTCTGGCTTCTTTTGATTAAGTAGGAGAACCCAAAGTTTGAGTAAAGTAGCAAACCAAACCCAACAAGAGAGGAAAAAGAACCTATTTCTGGTCCGAAGCATTTCCAAATGGAGATAGAAATTTGAAAGAGTGTCCAAGTTATTTTTAGGGAAATGCAACTATGGGCCTGTTTGTTTCGTTGCAAAACGTCGCAAGTCGTAAGTCGTAAAATGAGAATGGAAAAAGTGAACTATAGCAGAGAAAATATATTGTGTTTTACGGTGTTTGGTTGATAAAGTGAAGTGTAAATGGAAAGTATATTGCGTTTTACGGTGTTTGGTTGATAAAGTGAAAGTGTAAATGGTAAAGTATATTGTGTTTTACGGTGTTTTGTTGGTAATGTAAAAGTGTAAGTGAAAAAGTTGACCATAAAATTAACTGTAGCAGTGATTTAAATATTATAAATACTATTAAATTAAATCTACTATTGCAAATTAAATTGTATTAATAAATTTGAGATAAAAAATTAATAATTTTAATATTTTATTTATAACAATAATATAATAAAATATTAGTATAAATAGTAAAATATTACTAAAATATTAACTAAATAAATAATGTAAAATTTTAAGAAAATCTAAAGAACATTAATAAAATTTTAAGAATACTAATAAAATATAAATATTAAAAAATCTTACAACAATAATAAAATATAGTTATAATATTATAATATTAAAAATACTTGAAAATTATTATAATATAAATTTTATTATAATATTATTGTAATATTATAGAAATATAAAATTAACAAAGTAAAATATAATTATAATTTAATAATAAATTATCATTATAGTATTATTATACTGAATTATTATTACAATATTAACATAATAAAATATTAATATAATAATAAATATATTATGATATTAATAAAGTAATTTTTATATTAAAAAGTAAATAATTAAATATATAGTAATTTTATATTAAAGTATAATATTGTTATATTAATAAAATATTAACTCTAAATAAAATAATAAAATGGAATAAGTATTAATAAAATAATAAAGTATTAAATAAAATATTAAATTAAAATAGTAAAATATTAAATATTAAAACAATATTAAAAACAATAAAAAAATTAAAGATTAAAAATATAAAATAATTAAATAATTAAATAATTAAATAATTAATTTGAACACTATTTAAAATATTAAATATTTAATAATATAAATTATATATTGATTATCAAGTAACTGTTTTGAACTGTAAGTGTACTACAAGTGAGAGTTACATGACCACAAAATTAACTGTAGCAACTGCAAGTGGGAAAATATGAGTGTAAAAGTGAGATTTACATGACCACAAATTTAACTGTAGCAACTGCAAGTGGGAAAAGAAGAGTTGCATTTTGCAACTTGTTTTTCAGCGAAACAAACAACGGAAAATGGAAAAGAAGTTTTACGACTTGCGTTTTGCGGCGAAACAAACACGCCCTATACATTCCTTTCCTTTCCTCCCCCTCCTCCCTTTTCCTTAATTTTATTTCCCTGATGCATTGATAAAAATATGGCAACATGATGATACGGAAACAAAACATGTCCCATGTGTGGATTTGATTGTCTTGTGCCTGTTCACATGTGTCTGCATCACATGTCTGTATGTACATGTTAATGATCTCTATCTATAATATTAACTATCATAACTAAACAGTCAAATAGAACACTACTTGAGGATATTATAAAATACTATTCGAGTTAATCACTCGTTATCCTGCATGAAGAAAGAGAGAAAAGTATACAGATACATCCATAAATCAAATGGAATCATGAATCCTCATCATTCATGAACTTCAAAATCTGCACACACATATATATCCAAGGCTTCTAAGGTATGGTAATAATTTTAGGATGCCAAGAGGAGTATACAACACATGTCCAGGATCTTATAATTTTGGATGCAACAGGACTATTAGAGTAGAGATTTCATCTATTGAACAGTGCTTCATATGTTACAAGAATTCGTCGTCTTGTTTCCTTAATGAGAGATATTTCTGGAGTTAACGTGTTTCTGGGAGAGAATTTTGTGTGCATATCATTTCGAATGTATTTTTTTTTCTATTATTATCCTCTGAGAATGTGTAACATTATCCAATGCCTATCTACCTTTACTATTTATTTCCCAAGTGAAAGCTACTTTGCTAAGCTGACGTGCTCTTTATTTATTTTCTTTAGATGAGGGCTTCTTAAGTTGTCCATTCCCAGTTGCAATTGAAGTGGAAAAGTAGTAAAATCGTCACGGGTACTCATTAGTGGGTGACTAGCTTGCCTGTATTGGGAATTTTGCTCACTAGCCTTAACGTAACTTCATGTAAAGCTGCTAGATCTTTCAATTTATGTTTTGAACTTCAGGTCTTAGCCACGGTGAACTGTTAGCAATAATTTTCATACCTTTTTTCTTTCATTTTTATTGACTTATGTATTAGAAATTTAGAACAAAATTTTTACTGCAGTTTTAGTTCTTTTCATTCTGCACTTAGTGCATAGTTCACCCTCTAGAGTTCTCATATTTTCAAATTCACTACAGGTAAGAATCCATATTAGTTACAGAACCATAAACCTGCCTATTTCTCAATACATCAATAGATGCGTGACTGCTCTGCATGCTTTCTAGATGCTAGTCGATACTTTCAGCATCAAAGGTCTAAGGATTCATCATTTTCATCCTATGTGGAGGAGATTCTGTGGCAGGCTTGTAAACAAGTTGATGATGTCAACTTGTGGCATTCAGCTTGAATCTGATGTGAACATGAATGCGCAACTATTTGAAAGATGAAATTATTTATTTGAATATTCATATGGGTTAAAAATCTTATAGTTCATCTTAACTTGAATAATATGGGATCCTTTATCTATAGTTAGGGCTCTAGATGCATATGGGCACTAGCTGTTCGCTGGATATTAGGGGACCGAATTAAGAGAGGAATGAATACAAATATAATAAATGGTTAATGCCACTGTCAAAGCACACTCTTGCAACTGTGTCTGACCATCACCCCCCAGTGAAGAGAATGTACTGGAATCTGGATCAGGTCACCCTTCGTTGCCCTTGATAGTTGCGCAATTTCAAGGGCTAATTGGATCATCATGAGTTATCATATTGCAAGGGAGAGTAGTTAGAGAATTCCCTGTTCTTTTGTTATAATTTATTTTGCCATAAATCACAAGGCATTCTTACTGTGGCAACTAGGGGTACAAACATATCGGATACGGATTGGATATTGCGTTTATTATATTCATATCCACTTCCAACTTTCGGTTACAGAGACATACGAATATTGTTGGACATGAAAAATTGATATCTGTATCCGCCAAAATCGGATATTCAGTTACAGATCAAATATTAGAGAATAAATATGGATAGGCATCGGATACATGGGAAACAGATAAAATTATTATGTTAGATTTTTTTTAATCAAAGAATGGCTTCAATGATTTGATCGGTTTTCATTTTTATTTCCATTTTATGCTACTATAACCATCTCCATCTTTGCTTGTTTACTGTTCAGTGATCCAATCCCCAATCCCTTCCCTCACTGCAACAACAAATGGACCCAGATGAAATCAGCAAGATTGAATCATGAGGTTGAGTCGAATTCAATCCAGATGAGTTACATATCCCAATCAAAAAGATCCTCACAGAGAGAGAGAGAGAGAGAGAGAGGCACCAGTGGTGAGTCTGTCGGCATTCATAGAGAGAGGGGTCCTGGCGGTGAATCCGCGGCATAGAGAGAGAGAGATAGAGAGAGAGAGAGAGATGTCGCTGCTTGATCGCCGCCGTCCAACCCTAGAGAGGGGGCTGATGACTGAGCTGAGATGTTGGGTGAATTATAATTAACACTTATCATTATTAAAGTAGTATATTATAATAGAGAAAAATGTATCTCAGCTGACAGCTGAGAGAGACTCTCAGCTGTCACTTAAATATGATCGCAAACTTACTGCAATATGGTCGCAGTCTACTGTAACAGGTTGCAGTCCTAAAAAATCAAATATTTTCAGTATAATTAGGACTGCGATCATGGTAACAGCCCTCAGTAAAAGACTGCGACCAAGGTCGCAGTCTTCAGAAAAAGACTGCGATCTTGATCGCAGTCTTTAGAAACTGCGACCATGACAACTAGGGGTGCCATCGGATCGGATACGGATCGGATATTGCCTTTACCATATCCATATCCGCACCCAACCTTCGGATACGGATACGGATATTGGCGGATGTGAAAAAATGATATCCGTATCCGTCAAAATCGGATATCGGATATGGATCCGATATTAGCGGATCGGATGCGGATACTAATCGGATATATAAAAATGGATACGCTTAAGGAACAGCTAAATAGATATACTTATATTACTTTTTATCTCGTTTACAATAATATTAAATGTGATACATATTATGATATTATTGTGGACATATCAATGCTTCCACCGTATCCATTGTCATTCGACTTCTATAGCAATATATTACACGAGCCCGGTGCTATATGTCGATTCGGATGGCATGATTGATGTCGAAATACTCAAAATATCTCATGCTACTCTTGCAAGAATCGGATACTTTCCACTATTACTTTTTCACCAACTCAAAATATCAAAATTTATTACCTCATTCCATTGAAGAATAGTCTCTTTCATACGAATATCATTGTCAAGCACCCAACTTTCGGATATCGGATCGGATACGGATAGGATATTGCTTTTACCATATCCGTATCCTCACCTAACTTTCGGATACGGATACGGATACGGATATTGGCGGATGTGAAAAAATGATATCCGTATCCGGGTTGGAGGCGGATTCGGATACGGATATCCACGGATAATCCGCATCCGGTGGCACCCCTAATGACAACAGTTCTCATAAAAACACTGTGACTTAATCACAGTCCTCATATAAAACTGCGACCATGGTACCAGTACCCAAAATTGTGGTTAAAATTCAGCCACGTTGCGCCAGCTCAGAGAGTCTCTCTTAGCTGGCGGCTGAGGTACAGATTCCTCATTATAATATGTATATATATCTTTATTTATTTATATTACTATTAAATATGTGGATATCCATATCCATATCTGCAATTTAAAATGGTATTGGTATCTGTATCCGTCTTTTCTGGATTTTATATATTTGAATTTGTATTTTTTGTGGATGCCGATGCGGATATCCGCGGATTATCCGCATCTATTTGCATCCCTAGTGGCAACAAGTATTCCGGGGCACCATCTCTTCTGTCACTAGTCTTTTTCTTTTCTTCCCGTGCCAACTCCGAAGTAGGTGAGAAGGGGGAAAGCACAAAAAATTAAACAAGAACTGAAAGAGAGGGTACTCAACGCATCACCGGAACCTTAGAGCTGCTTCATTGCAAGAATTCTAACAAATCTGTGGTCAAATGTTGCACCTGTAGAAATTGTATTTCATGTAACTTGTACTCTGGCATAGTGAACTAGAGCCCTACAAGTGAGTCTGTCACTGCTCTTGGCGTCTGTTAATGTATAGAGTTTGGGGACGAAGGCTTATATCTGTGTTTTTCAAACATATGTTATTAGAGTGGGAATTAACGCTGTCTAGTAATGTTTTTTTCGGATGGTTATTTGATGATCCATGCATGCCTGTTCCTCGATGGTGATTGCAATGTTTTACGTACAAAATATTTGATCTATGCTTTCGTGAAAGATCAACTCCTGCTACTTACTAATGTTGTTCAAATCCGTGCAGCTTGGGAGATCGCTTGCAAGGTTCAAGGTGGAACAAGGCAGAGAGAGAACTTGATGACAGAGTAGGAGCATTGTAACCATTTTTTACTACTGGAAAAAGAATTGATTGGCCCATTTTTGACGGTTGAACCCATATGTATACTTCGCCTATAGTGATCAGGGTGCATAGGATATAGTTATAGATCTTGGATAGGAACAAGATGGTACTCTTGGCTCCTGTGTTGTTCTGTAACCATTTATTTTGAATGAAAACAGTTATGGTTACTGTGGCTTGTTGAAGACATTTTGAACTCAACAATCTGTCATCAGACATGGATGATTTCTTTCAGTTCTCAAAACAGCATTGTGAGTCGGATGTGGATCCCACATTTTATGTTTTGTCAGAAGTGGGTTATTTTGTTCTTCAAACATGTGGAAAGATTCAATACTTTGCCTCAGAAACTGGCGAAAGCCTGGCTGAAAACTTTTTGTGAGCAAATTTCTGGTACAAAGCAAAACTAGCAGTCAATTCTGGACTGTTAGGTGTCACTACTTTGACTTCCAAATCAAAGGAATGTATGTTCAGAATGCAGTGCACTCTTCAAATATCCGTTCTAATCTCGAAACTTTGCGACGAAGAAATAATTTTGAGCTCCCAGCAAACAGTCCAGCTACCTTTCACAGCCTTCGAGTATGTAAGACTGAGATGAGTACCAGCAGCAAACTCACTGTCATCTCGATGTGTCTCAACGACATGATACACAGTCTCCTCTTTCTTCTCTTGCTACCAGTTGCTCAACTGGGGAATCCACTCCCTGATGAATTTTCAATCGTCGGATATGACCTCACTCCTGACTCTCCCGCTTCAGAAGAGCTCAAGCTCTTCGAGCAGTGGAGATCCAAGCATGGAAAGGCTTACGCGCACCCAGCAGAGAGGGCTAGGAGATTTGAGAACTTTGCAAAGAACCATGCGTACGTGCGAGAGAGGAACACAAGGAAGGGTGCATCAGCGTCGTCCTTTGGTCATGTTGTGGGGCTGAATGTGTTCGCAGATTTGAGCAATGAGGAGTTCAGGGAGTTGTACTTGAGTAACATGTCGAGGGGGTGTAGGAAGAAGATCGAGAAAAGGTTGGCGAATGGAAGGAAAAGGGAGGAGAGCTGCGATGCACCCTACGCACTTGACTGGAGGAAGAAGGGGGTTGTCACCGGAGTAAAAGATCAAGGCAGCTGCGGTGAGTTTCTTCTTCTTCTTCTTCTTCTTCTTCTTCTTCTTCTTGGTATGCTCAAGCAACATACTTGACAAAGTGCCAGAAACATCTGCCATGCAAATTAATGATTAATAGTAGTTGTCAATAATACATCTGATATATATTTAGATCATTCCCTTTTCTCAATTGATTAATAGTTATTGTGCTAGATTTCTCCTGGGAAACATAAATTAAACTTATCGTGTGCAAATTTGACAAAATTGAAGCAGTTAAATTTTTCACCAAATGAACCTAAATTCGGCTTATTTTCTAAGTACCCTATTAATCTTTCACTGTTTTCCCATAAAACCTCCTAAACTTTGAAAATTCTAAAATACCCCTTTAAACTATTTTTGTGTTATATTAGCTCTAACGACCGCTGCTGAAATGACCTAGTTACCCCTACCCTTACATCAATTAACAAAAACTATTTAAAGTTTATTTTTTCTCACAAAACCCCCCTCACCACCCGCCTACCCAATCCACCCCTCCTTCCCCCTAAACTAAACCTAACCCAAAATTGGACTGAACCCTTCGTCATCGTCGTCATCAGTAGCCGTCATGGTTCGTGGTTGTCGTTGTCATCATCGTTTGTAGTTGCTGTCAGTCCTCAAAGCTTATCGGTCTCTCACACAACTGCATGGATGTATTTGATGCATGGATGTATTTGCTTGGTTGAATGACTTGTTCATTCAATTACTCACGAAATCTTTGCTGACAATTTCTTGTAGGGACTTGATAACTCTTCCTTATCTTATTGTTGACACTGAGCAAAGTATGAAGGAACAAAGCTTGAAGAGATAGCAGCTTCTCCCTCCATTGATTAAAATTAAAATTTCCAACAAAAAAAATTAAAACACTCACTTCTCACTTCTCAAATGCTTACTCCCTTCACCTCCAGCCATTTATCCTCACCCCCTCACGCTCTCCCTATTGAAATTAATCCCACCAAAAATGAGGCGACCATACCTCCTCCTCCTCCTCCCTCCTCCTCCTCCCGCCTCTAGTCTCCTTTGTTTCCTTCACCTGTGATGACTTCACCATCCTCCTCCACCTCAAATCCTCCCTCCTCAGCCCCTGCGGCTCCGATCTCTCTGAATAGGACCCCCAATCCCCGATCGTCATGAGAAGGTAAAGAATGAAGAGGCCGAATGGGTAAATACAATTGGAGGAAAGACCAATCAAAGCTCGAACACCAAAAAAACACTTCTTCTTTCGCGCTTGAAGTTGACATTTCAAATCTGCATATAATTTATAAGGGGATGAGATGTGTTCAACTATGCCACAGAGGAGGAAAATGAAAGAGAGAGGTGGGTGAGTGTGGAGTTTTCAACTTAAAACAAGTAAACACATGCAAGACACGTGATAATTAAAAATAATTCCATCATAAAATATTCACGTGAAAGACACACGATCACCAACAAACAGCCAGTTAATGAAAAGGGGTTTTCTAAGAATATTTGAGATAGATTAGGAGGGTATTTTAAAACTTCTGAAGTTCAAGAAGTTTCTTGGTAAAAACGGTAAAGTTTAATAAGGTATTTAGAAAATAACTATCCCCGCAAGAATCATTCATCAACAATGCACTATGCTTGACAAGATTCCTTGTCACATATATGGCCTTGAACAAACAACTTGAATCAATTGTAGACCAACCCAGCCTCATAGCTACTACTTAACACTGGTAGTTTCAGCATCACATGTAGCAAGTTCAATTTTCATTATTCGGACAAATGTAACTTCATTCTATGTGTCTAGTCATTTAGATATAAGCAGTCACATGATCCTTCAACATGATAGTTTTTGATTGATAACCAGTGAAGTTTCGCCGGTGCATGCCCACTTGATTCCGTGTTTGGTTATAGGGAAGTGAGAAAGTGGGAAAACTCATTTCCTACTTTTCTTGTTTGTTTTGAATTGGAAATGAGAAATGAGAAAACTATTTTTCTTTCTCTTTTTTCTTTTACATATCCCTTTTACACTATCATTTTTTCACTTTCAGAGTGCCACAGTTAATTTTGTGGTCAAGTAAATTTTACTTGTAATAAGTTGTAACTCAAAACAGTTAATTTCGATATCATGTAAATTCCATGTAAAGTATAATTACAGTCCTAAAACGTCACTCTGAATTAGTTTTTAATTTAATATTATTTTATGATCATCTTTGTGGTCAACTTTTTCACTTCCACTTTCACATTATTAATCAAACACCGAAAAACACAATGTACTTTTTCACTTACACTTTCACATTACAACCAAAAATCAGAAATGAGAATTGCACAAATTCCAATTTTTTACTATACTTTCACATTTTTCATCCTCATTTATCACTTATACATTTTTCTCCCACTTTCATCAAACCAAATAGGCCCTAATTGGAACAAGATCTCCCAGTTGATGTAACAAAAAATCAGATATTACGGCATTAGAAAGGGAATCTTCTCAACTCCCTTCCTCTAGAATTCCAGTTACTATGTACTAGCATCTGGCCACATGGTATGATTCATACACTCGAGTAAGGATGGTTCTTAATAGGATTCGATCGGAACAACAAGAGAACTGATAAAACTCAAGCAAAACTCATTCTTCGTGTTATATAGGCTCAATATAGAAATCTGACAGCAAAAAAACCAAGAGAAAGACATATCCTAGAATTCTCAACCAAAGGAAAAAGGAGGAGGAGAACATAGAATTCTTATCCTAAATTCAATTCAACATCAGACGCAGTGCTTCATTTCTTTCACTCAAACAATAACAACAACATACACACATGAACAACACCACCAACACCAGCAACAATGACGACAGACAAGAATAACAACATACAACACACACATTGGATTCCTCGTGACAATTTCTCCATACTTACATAACTGAATGAACTTCTCTCTATAAACATACCACTCAATTTTTTCTCATCGTTACCGACACTCTTATCTATAGGACACTCATGTCCAAGGTAATCATGTCTGAGACATACATCATACTGTTTTCGGAAAAAAATGGAAACTTTTCTGATAGTTTTAGGACATTGCATTTATACTATTAGGATGTCTTTTTGACATTTTCTTGAGACTTCATCAACTAACATGGGAAATTCACATGACACTTTCTTTGTTTGAAAAGCTATAAAAATAAATGTCCCCCATTCATAGGAGAAAAACTTTTAAAGAACCCTCTATACATAAGAAAATTGTTGAAACTATTATTTACATTGAAATGTAAAGGTCTATAAGAACTCGTTAATAAAGAACATATTTTTAGAATGTTTGGGTGTGTTAATAATTATATTTAAATAAGAATCACATTCGATAAAATTTATCTATATTTTCCTAGTTACATGGATGACTCTTTCTTTACAATACTAATTTCCTGCACTCTTTGTAGAAAATTTTAAATTAGCTCCAAGACTCTTCTGTAATTTTAATTTTGATGTATATGGAATTTAGGGTATTACGCACACATGTATACAAATACATATTATGTTTACACATACATTTCCTATTTTTCTCGGGACTATGTATCATAAATCCGTATCACATATTGTATCATGTTTCATGTCCCCTCCTGGAACGATGATTTCTCTTACTCAAAAGCATTATCTTAAACCCTAACCAGATTAACCTCAAAGGGGTTTGCAAATATAAGATGAGAATATCCAAAGGTACATATAATGTGTTAATTAATTCTCAGACACATACGTTTTAACCCAAGGATATGCTGATGACCAGGATGTTGCACATTTCTGTTATTGTTTTCTGGGATGGACTTCACCAATCTATACTTGTTGTCAACATGGATATGCCTTACATTATTTTTTGCCTTACGTTAATTTTTTTCAGCTCCATAGTTTAGGTGAGTTTAGGAATGATAACGGGTTGGGACTGGCCCTAGGGGCCCTCGACCTAGCCCAAAAAAGAATGATTCCCAACCAAATCCCTGTCACAAACTGGGTTGGGGCCGAGCTTTATTCTTAGTCCTTAAGGCTGGGGCCAGGGCTTACCTTAGGCCCACCCAACCCCAGCTCTAACCCCAAACCACCCACTTAAACCCAGGGCCTGTTTGTTTCCCCGCAAAACGTCGCAAATCGTAAGTCACAAAATGAGAATGGAAAAAGTGAACTGTAGCAGAGAAAATATATTGTGTTTTACAGTGTTTGGTTGGTAAAGTGAAATTATAAATGAAAAAGTATATTGTTTTTACGGTGTTTTGTTGATAAAGTGAAAGTGTGAATGAGAAAGTATGTATTTTACGATGTTTGGCTGGTAACTTAAAAGTGTAAGTAGAAAAGTTGACCACAAAATTAACTGTAGCAGTGATTTAAGTATTATAAATACTATTAAATTAAATATACTATTGAAAATTAAATTGTACTAATAAATTTGAGATAAAATATTAATATTTTTAATATTTTAATTATAACAATAATATTAATAAAATATTAGTAAAATTAGTAAAATATTAATAAAATATTAACTAAATAAATAATTATAAAATTTTAAGAAAATATAAAGAACATTAATAAAATTTTAAGGATACTAATAACACATAAATATAAAAAAATCTTAAGAAAAATAATAAAATATAGTTATAATATTATAATATTATAAAATACTTAAGATTATTATAATAATATTGTAATATTATAAAAATATAAAATAAACAAAGTAAAATATAATTATAAATTTAATAATAAAATATTATTATGATATTATTATAATGAATTTTTACAATATTAGCATAATAAAATATTAATATAATTTTAAAGTATATTATAATATTAATAAAGTAATTATTTATATTAAAAATAAATTAATTAAATATATAATAATTTTATATTAGAGCATATTATTGTTATATTAATAAAATATTAAATCTAAATAAAATATTAAGAAAATTGGTGTAAATATTAATAAAATAATAAAGTATTAAATAACAATATTAAATTAAAATAATTAAATATTAAATATTAAAACAATATTAAAAATAATAAAAAAATAAAAAGTACAAATATAAAATAATTAGATAAGAAATTAAACACTATTAAAAATATTAAATATTTAATAATATTAAATTATATATTAATTATCAAGTAACTGCTTTGGGACTGCAAGTGTACTACAAGTGGAATTTACATGACCACAAAATTAACTGTAGCAATTGCAAGTGGGAAAATGTGAGTGTAAAAGTGAGATTTACATGACCACAAATTTAACTGTAGCAACTGCAAGTGAGAAATGAGAGTTGTATTTTATAAGTTGTTTTGCAGCAAAACAAACAGCGGAAAATGGAAAAGAGGTTTTACGACTTACGATTTTACGGCCTTTTGCGGGAAAACAAACAGACCCCAAGCTCTACCTTCTAAACCCATTTCAGTTCAACTCAAATCCCTAAGGCCCTTGCCTAGTTTATTATGAGACAATTAGGTCTTATTTTTATTTATTTTCCCCTTTTCTAGCACTATGCCCTGACTGTCATGCCATTAGATCTAAGATGAACCCTCAAAGAGAAGAAAAAAAGAGAAAGAAAGAAAAAAGAAAAAAAAAGCCCTAAAGTTTGCCCTAAGGCCTAGGGTTAGCACGAAAGCCCTAGACCTGAGGACTGGTGTTACGACTGGTTCATAGATGCCTGGGGCTGGGGTTGTGGCTGTAATTAAGGCCCTATAATTGTTTTTAGGGCCACGACCGGCCGTAGACTTGGTTCAACCCAACCGTTGTCAACACTAAGAGCTCAAGCAGTCGTTTATAGTTTTTGGGTTTGATTCAAACTTGATTGGCAATAGATTCAAGTTTTAACCACTACAGTGAGGTGCTATGTAGCATGAACACTTCTACTATGAACTCATACCTGATCCATAAATATGTCGTACATTAAAACTCCTAGGACACTCCTTGGACATGCGTCTACGCTTTTTTAAATGTGCCATAAATTTTATAAATATATTTTGTAGTTCCTAACACTTCTATGATACTCCTCAAACACATATTATATTTTAATAGATTCAAGATTCAATCCAAATTCCACTCATCCCATAACCTAAAAGCCTTATTGACTTTTTAGAACTAATGGCTTGAAAGACTACAATATTACTCCATATATTACTTGCTCATTTTGATAGTTAATCTATGAAACTATCTATCATTGCAAGTGTTGCATAAATTTAATTTATTGTTCACGTGTGTCGCACGTGCACGGGAACTAATCATGATACAATCCATGCGTCTGGTAAAATTAAACTGAAACAATTACTTCTCATATAATGTTAACATGATTGTAGTCAAAGTGTTCTGATCCACACCAAATGTCATAAGTGTGAAATTTCACAAGTAACACAGCATTCCCCTTATAGTGTGTAAAATTTATGGCCAAACTATGATATAAAACTAGTGACTGTTTCAGCTAAACTACTGTAACAGGGAGCTGTTGGGCATTCTCATCAACTGGGGCTATCGAAAGCATAAATGCCATAACCACAGGGGATCTCATCAGTCTCTCTGAGCAAGAACTTGTGGATTGCGATAAAGCCAATGACGGCTGTGAGGGAGGTTACATGGATTATGCCTTTGAATGGGTAGTGGCTAATGGTGGGATTGATACAGAGAGAAATTATCCTTACACAGGCTTGGATGAAACTTGCAACATTAAAAAGGTAAGCTCCTGATTTGTGTCATGCTTTCAGTTACTTGCAAGCAGCAGTAGAATATGTGAAATTTCCTTGTCCAGGCAAAGATGCTGCTAACAAAAAAAAAAAAAAAATTGTGATTCACAAACAAATGTGTGTGGGTTTAACGTTTTGGCTGACTGTTTTCATCTTGTGATCAGGAAAGAATGAAAGCAGTTACGATTGATGGGTACCAAGATGTAGAGCCAGAGGAAAGTGCTCTTCTTTGTGCTGTTATCAAGCAACCTGTTAGTGTGGGGATTGATGGCTCGTCATTGGACTTTCAACTATACACTGGAGTAAGTTAACTACAGCTCATGCTTGCTCATCTATACACGCCAGATACTACCGTATTTTAAGAAATGTGTAAAAGTCAGTCAACAAAAAATTAAGGGGATGTTTGGCTTTGACATTCTATAAACTACAGTTTATTTTAAGTTTTAAATACAGGTTTGCTAACACTAGTTTGTTAACCTTTAACTGTAGTATTTTAAACTATAGTTTCACCTATTTTATGTAATATTTGGATACAAGATGGCGTTATCCGAAACCCTTTCTTTTCTTTTCATACTTTGGAGTTAAGAAAATCCACTTTTATTATAATTTTTAGCTGTAGTTAGAACTGACTTTTGAGGAAACTAACTACAGTTGAGTAAACAATGAATCATAGTTAAAAGCTCGGTATGATGTTATTGATATATATCACAATTGGTTGACATTTAAAATCATTCTATGAATAATAGCCGAACAGAATCAGGTTGGTTTTTTGTAGTTAACGGACTTACTGAAGAAAATTGCATTTAAGAAAACTTAGCTCAAAGCCAACCAAGCTTAGTGTATCATTATAAAGACTGCTCCTAAGGTGTTGGGTTACAAAAGAACCCAGTTAAAGGTCTAGAAATTGGCAATCATGTAAGATTCGACTATTCCATAAAATTAAGCAGCATTTTCAGAATACAAACATCCAAACAATTCATATTGCATGATCAAACAGGGTATATATGATGGAAACTGCTCAAGCAACCCAGATGACATCGATCACGCGGTACTAATTGTGGGTTATGCATCACGAGGCAGTGTCGATTACTGGATCGTGAAGAATTCATGGGGTACAGGCTGGGGAATACAAGGCTACATATACATTAAAAGGAACACTGACCTACCTTATGGTGTGTGCGCGATTAATGCCATGGCGTCCTATCCCACCAAACAAGCAACTTCTCCCACTCCTTTCCCATCACCTGTTGTGCCGCCACCGCCTCCACCTCCTGCTCCTAGCCCTTCACCATCCACATGTGGATATCTATCATATTGCTCATCGGTAGAGACTTGCTGTTGCCTCCTTGATTTTGGAGATGTCTGCTTAATCTATGCATGCTGCGCCTATGAGAATGCAGTATGCTGCACTGGGTCTGAGTACTGTTGCCCTCAAGACTATCCCATCTGTGATGTACCAGATGGGCTCTGCCTCAAGGTTAGATTTTTGTAAACCCTGGATCCAGCAGTTAAGCAAAAATTATTTTGTATGCAATTGACGTGAATCAAAACAACGATGACTAGATACAAATTAATATGTACTCTTGTAGGGAGCATGTAAGGTGTCTAAAAGTCAAAAGAACACAGTTGCTACCTCTAGAGACAAGATTACTTGGTTCAAAGCAAACAAAATTACAGTAACACTATAGTGAGTTCCTAGTGGACTGGTCGAGAAGACAATTAGTATCAAATAAAATGATTCTTGTGAAGAAAAGAAAATTTTGCAATTTGAATTTGAACATTATAAACACATCTAGCGGGCGTAAGTATTTAGCATCATTTCAAGTAATCAACTAGTGTTGGAGGGTAGGCAATACAAACACCTCTTAGGTACCAGACATGTAGTTTTGTAGGATTGTCCCTAACATGAAGCTACATATACTTCCCCATGAAGTAGTCCTCTGACATGGGAAATAGGGTTCCGACCTTAACATAGTCTTCTATGTAAAGGATTAAGATCTCGTCGCTCCTAACAGCTTAAGCAAGTGGCTTTGCAATGCTTATGTACACATTTATCTATTGTAGATTACTTAATATCACAATAATTATATTGATTTCTACAATACTCTCATAATATATGTATCTATGATAATGTCAATTAACTAAGTCCTTTTTTTCCCTTGCAGAAAAATGGGGACCTTTTTGGGGTAGCAGCAAAGAGGAAAAAGCTAGCAAAACACAAGTTACCATGGACAAAAAATGGGATCAGAGCATCATCAACCCTTAACATGAAAGAAAGCGGACCTGAAGCCTTGCGTTGACTGTGGAAGATGAACTTTGCTCATGTAATTGATATTTGGGTTAATAAACAAACGTTAAAGCTTTTTCTCATGCATGGTCGCAACAGTCCAGTTATCAATGCTCAGTCTTTTGAAGACCTTTTTCTAAATGGTGTACCAGGCGATAGAATCTATTTGACTATTATAGGTGAAGTATAATACAGATCTTTTATTCTGTTATCTCTTGTAGAACTCTCTAGCCTGAGTGTTACTAATCCAAAATGGCCAAATAAAAACAGCCTAAGAATCAGCAAGGTACCATTATGAAGCTAAATGAAATTCCCGGTGTGAATAAAGAAATTCATCAGAAATTTCACAGGTTGGAGCTACCTAATGTATCTATGCTAGTAAACTGTACCAATTCAAGGAGCAACTATCAGACAAAAAAAAACAACTGGTCCTTCATGCTGCTCCCAAAGCTTCTGATGGCATCAATAAGTTTCTCTAAGGGAGTTACTGTATCCAAAACTATTGTCTGCCAAGTTTAGATAGTAGTGTAGAAAACAATCTAATCTTGACATCTACCATGGCCTATGTGACAAATAACTTCTGCCAGGAACTACACCTGTCACCTACAAATGCCACTGAACAGAAAGGGTTATTTCCATTAACTTGTCAGGAGCTAAAATCGCTCTTGGGTTCTTTTCTGTTTTAAGTTTAAACCAAAGGGAGTAGCTATTGAAAGTTGCTTTCTTGGTTGACTATTAGGTCCAACCTTTCTCTTGCGATAAGTTACAACATTTAATCTTCCATTTCCAATAGCAACAATATATCAAAGCATACAATTGATAATAAGTTCAGTGTAACAGATATGAGACAAAGGAAAGGAGAAACAGATGTAGGGAAAGAAAGGATAAAATAAGCAGGGCTGCAGGAGGCAACCAAGTATGTTTAGGTAATAGGTACTGTGTAGACTTGTAGAACAACTTCAGAAAGTGGATATACTTAGATATGAAAAACTTCATTTTTAGCAATGTGAATTGCTCTCTTGTTATCACAATACACAAGTGTAGGACAAGGCATTGGTTACACCCATGTCTCAAGTAACCAATGAAATGAAACAATTTCACAACTTGTCGATGCCATGGCTCGATATTTTGCCTCACTAGTGGATCGAAGAACAACATCTTGCTTCTTATTCTTCTAAGAAATCAAAGAATCACTAAGAAATATACACCAACCAGTAGTAGACTTCCTGTCTATGACATCACCGCCAATCAAAAAAAGTAAAAGAAAAAAAAATAAGGGTTATGTGGATAAGTTTTCTACTTAACAATGAAGTTGAATTTGAACAAGAGGAAAGTCAAGGCAGGATGGCTTTTGGTGAATCCCGCTCGACAAATTTTAAGTCGAGACTGACATCAAGTTCAATCTATTTGCTTGAAACTCATCGTTCTCTCCCATTTCAAAACTCAAGGATGAGTTTTCTCCAAACATGGGAGATTTGATATAGAACAACTTCAGAAAGCGGATATATTTAGAGATATCGGAAAAGAAAAAGTGAAAAAGAAAACGAGAAGAATACAGTTACTGTAGCTCTACAGTAACCCAAAAAAAAAGAGTAACACACAGAGTCCAAGTTTTGTTTTATTTTTTTAGGAGTTTTATTTTATTTTGAAATTTTTGTAGCCTATCTATAAAAGCATTTTCTTTTACATATATCTTAGACCTTAAGTTAAATCAATCTTTCTGAAAGATTTGATTAGATTTCCTTAGTATTAGTTTCTAAATTTTAGGAATTGATTTTCATCTTTTGCAAGTCTTTATAACAATAAAGACTTTTAAGTCTTTTTCTTCTTTATATAATGGTGATTTTAATGAATGAAAAAAGTTAGAATTATAATAAATTATTTCTCTTTGATGGAGATTGTGATATTTTCTGGTGGTGTGATGCCAAATCTATACTTGTTTTCTTTTTTTTTTTTCTTTTCCTTGCTTGCTCACCAACCCGATCTCCATCAGCTACATTCTGTAGTTTCTTCATTGTAAATGATGTATGTCTTAAATAATTTCTTCATTAAGAAAATTACCACCAATTCTAGGATTCATTCAAGATGAAATTCTAGGAACGATAAGTATAAATAGTTTTGAATGTATTCGATATGTATAGGAAATTGTCGAGCACGTGGTTTTTGATGCATTTTTGAACTAAGAATAGCAGGGTTCATGAATCACTATGATTAAGGGAACATTTTACATGTCTTGCCTTCTATGCTAATAAATGAATTAGGATTATCCGAGTGAACATCGATTTTGGTAAATTTGAGAATAAACATAAAATTTATTCATTGGTTTTCTACAAATTAATTGCACACCAACTACTTAATCATATGTATTTCCATATCCATTCCAATTTGAGGGGCAAAACTCCTAGTAGTTTTACTGTGATCAAAATGATTAGTTCAAAGAAGCTCATCAGTTTAGGCACCCTCCATGGATTGCTTGGACTTAGGTTAATTTCAATTGGATGTTTATAGTGCAGAACAGTTAGCTGTACAAGGGCTGCGGTCTGATACATACCTCAAATATCAATATGGTGCATATGAATAAAAAGGTAAAGGACATCTAATTTTTGGTAACTGATATGGATATCATAAATTTCGATCCAACAAAATCCCAATGTACCAGATATAAATGATGAATTATAGGCATTGCAAGTCCAATCTATCAACAACCTAACTCAATATGATAGGACCTCAGTGTAATTAATCAACAGAGTTTAGGAATGGGTTTGGTGTGGATCTAACCAAGGTCCAAGGTGAACTAACCCAATTACATCAAAATCCACTATATCTATGATCACTGTTTTAAGAGCTTCTGCAATTACCACCAGCTCACTATGGCAGTTTCAACCATTCAATCATACACTGAAAGAGGAAAATTAAAGTTACAGCCAACTGAAAACTCAGAAAGGAACTTAAGAAAGAGAACTAGCCACTTTTGTGTAAACTCATATCATAACCACAGCAGAGTCTCAGTTAGCATGAAAAACACCAATACAACCATCTTATAACCCTGAGAGATGAAATTATTGACCCATCCATACAAACATCCATACATAATATGTGCACACATAATTGGATAACAGGAAATATAGAAACAAACTTTCATTGCGCAATAGTGTCAATTACATAAGCACCAAAACATACATTACAGATTACTCAAAAGACCCATTCTAATAACATGTTCTTTGAATGTCTTTGGAGGTAATCCCTTGGTCAATGGATCAGCAACCATTAGAGTGGTACTTATATTCTCAATTGACACTCGTTGTTTCTCAACTCTTTCTCTAACGACTAAGTACTTAAGTTCCATGTGTCTGGAACCACTAGAGTACTTACCATTCTTAGAGAAGAAAACGGCTGCTGTATTATCACAAAATATCTTCAGCGGCCTGGCAATAGAATCAACTACACCAAATGCTGAAATGAAATTGCGTAACCATAATGCATGATTCGTGACCTCGAAACATGCTATGAACTCAGCCTCCATCGTGGACGAAGCAGTGATAGACTGCTTTACACTCTTCCACGAGATTGCCCCACCTGCTAGCATGAATATAAAGCCTGAGGTAGACTTTCTGCTATCTGGGCAACCAGCAAAATCTGAATCCGAATAACCGATCACTTCCAACTGATCAGATCTCCTATATGTGAGCATATGATCCTTCGTCCCTTGAAGATACCGCATCACTTTCTTTGCCAATTTTCAATGCTCAATTCCTGGATTACTCTGGTATCTTCATAACATTCCAACTGCAAAACTGATATCTGGCCTGGTATAAGTATGTGCATACATCAAGCTCCCAACTGCTGACGCATACGAAATTTTCTGCATTTGTTCCTTTTCTAAGTCATTTCTTGGACACTAACTCCCACTTAATTTGTCACCCTTCATGATGGGTGCACAACTGGCTGAACATAATTCCATATGAAATCTTTCCAAGACTCGATTGATATAACCTTTCTGAGATAGTCCTAACAATCCTCGAGATCTATCCCTGAAGATCTCTATGCCAATGACATAAGCTGTCTCACCCATATCAACCATCTTAAAGTTCTTGGTAAGATAGTCTTTGGTTTCATACAGTAAACCAACATCACTACTGGCTAACAAAATATCATCCACATACAGAACCAAAAAGATAAACTTGCTCCCACTGATCTTCAGATATATACACTGATCAACAGTGTTTTCTTTAAATCCGAATGAGGTAATGGTATCATTAAACGTTATATACCATTGCCTGAAAGCTTGTTTTAGTCCGTATATGGATTTCTTTAATTTGCAAGCCAAGTGTTCTTTTTCTTTCTTTGCGAACCCTTCAGGTTGCTCCATGTATATTTCCTCATCCAAATTTCCATTCAGAAAAGTTGTTTTCACATCCATTTGATGTAACTCTAAGTCATAATGAGCTACAAGGGCCATAATGATTCTAAAAGAGTCCTTCTTTGATACTGGAGAGAAGGTTTCTTTATAATCAATGCCTTCTTTCTGAGTGAAACCTTTAGCCACAAGTCTGACCTTATATCGTTCGATATTGCCTTTGGAGTCGCGCTTGGTCTTAAAGACCCATTTACACCCGACTTTCTCACAGTTACCAGGCAATTCGACGAGATCCCAGACTTTGTTTTAGTCCATAGATTTCAACTCATCATTCATAGCATCAATCCATTTGCTAGAATCATTACTTTCAATGGCTTGTAAAAATGAAACTGGATCTTTATTAATCCCAATATCGAAATCAGATTCCTGTAGATACACCACATAATTATCTGAAATGACAGATCTTCTTTCCCTTTGAGATCTCCTCAAAGCTGTCGGTTGTGGTGGTTCTACAACATTTTCAGTGGCGATATCCTCATGAAGTGGTGAACCATTATCATTATGTTGTTCTGGTGACTCAGCTTGGTGATCAAGCTGAGAGACAACAATTTCTCTTGAAGGAAAGGGTATTGGGATATTTACCCTTATCACCTCAAGATCCACCTTTCTTGGTTCATCACTCCCACTAATTTCGCCATTCTCAAGAAATCTGGCATTACCAGTTTCAACAATTCTGGTACTATGGTTAGGACAATAGAATTTGTACCCTTTAGACTTATCTGGATAACCAATGAAATATCCAGATATTGTCCTGGAGTCTAATTTCTTTTCATGTGGATTATATATTCTAACCTCTGCTGGACAACCCCAAACATGTAAATGTCTTAAACTAGGTTTCCTACCAGTCCACAACTCGAAAGGAGTTGTTGAGACTGCCTTACTAGGAACCCTGTTCAAGATATACATAGCAGTCTTTAAGGTTTCATTCCACAATGAATTAGGTACATTAGAGAAGCTCATCATGCTCCTAACCATATCCATAAGTATCCGGTTTCGCCTTTCAGCAACTCCATTCTGCTGAGGCGTACCTGGCATTGTGTATTGAGCACAAATGTCATGCTTTTCTAGAAATTTGGCAAATGGGTCAGGATTCTGTCCTGACTCATCGTATCTTCCATAATACTCACCACCTCGATCTGATCTCATGATTTTAACTTTTCTATCTAATTGTCTCTCGACCTCTGTAATGAACACCTCAAGGATGTCAACAGCCTGCGACTTTTCATGAATTAGATATACATAACCATAACGAGACAGATCGTCTATAAAGGTGATAAAGTATCTCTCTCCCGTAAAACATGGAATAGAGAGTGGTCCGCAAATGTCTGTATGAATAATCGCAAGAAGCTCTTTGCTTCTTGTGGCACCTTTCTTGGTGTGTTTGGTTTGCTTTCCTTTTATGCAATCCACACACAATCCAAAATCAGTGAAGTCTAGGTTATCCAAAATCCCATTCTTCACTAATCTTTCAATTCTATCCCTGGAGATATGTCCCAGTCGTCTATGCCACAAGATAGAAGATTTTTCATCAATTAAGTCACGTTTAGAACCAACATTCGAATGCAGGGTTAAAAGAGATTGTGCAAACTCATAATTCAAGGAAATTTTATACAAACCATCACATAAAATTCCATGTCCAACTGAAATTGAATTAAACATCAAATTGAGTTTTTCACAACTAAATAAAACTGAATATCCAACAACATCTAATTTGGATAAAGACATTAAATTCCTAGAAATCGAAGGTACATAAAAAGTGTCTACAAGATCCATCTGATGACCCGTCTCTAAGAGTAGTCGATAAGTTCCAACAGTCTTGACCTCCACTTTGAGACGGTTCCCCATAAAGACAAATCTTTCATTTTCCTTCGGTTTCATGGTTGTAAGGAATTCCTGCATTGAATTAGTTATATGAGTTGTGGCTCTAGAGTCAATCCACCAAGTATTAGAAGGAACTTCAGTAAGATTTGATTCATAACATACAAAAGAAAGATTCATACCTTTCTTTTCGAACCAAGCCTTTCTCTTGTTGCAATCCTTCTTCACATGTCCTTTTCTGCCACAAAAGTAGCATTTGACAGTGAAACTCTTTCCATGACCCTGACTACTTTCCCCAGGTTCATTCCCTTTCTTTGGTGGAAACCTCTTACCTCTTCCATACTTTCCCTTCTTATGTATAGCTCCTTGAGTTACTGCCAATACCGAGTGATGTCCTTCTTGCCTCAGTCTCACTTCCTCTTGAATGCACATATTAGTAAGTTCATTCAGATTCCACTTATCTTTATGAGTATTATAATGAATCTTGAATGGTCCGAGTTGAGGAGGAAGTGAGTTGAGGATGAACTGCACCAAGAAGGATTCATCTACTTTCATTCCCAGTGTTCCTAACTTCGCAGCTTTATCAGTCATATTGAGGATATGTTTGTTGGACTCCTCTACTACTATCATATTTCATGGTAGTTAACTCAGCCATAAGAGTGCCAGCCAATGACTTATCAGCAGATTTACACCGGTCTTTTACAGCAGTTAAAAGTTCTGAAGCGTTAGCAGTCTGAGGGAGTGAAGTTTTGATATTGTTGGCAATGGTCATTTTAATGAACATGAGACTGAGTCTGTTCGACCTTTCTCAGGCTTTAGCATGACTAACCTGATCTGCTGTACTATAATGTTAGTCTCATATTAAGTGGCCCACTAACCTTTTATTAATTAATTGGATTCCATAATTATGGCTAACTGATATTTAATGTATGCCCAAATATAATGGTCACATTTATATAAGTTTATAATCATATGAGATATAAAGGGCCATGATGGTGGTTTTATCTCATGGGGTTATTTGCAAATGTAGACCCTCTTCTCTCCTCTTGAAAAGAAAACAACCCCCCTTTTTTTTAGGCATCCATCATTTTTCAATTTTTAGTTTTGTGCAAAGAAAAGGAGACAGAGAGAAGAAAGGTGTTTACAGATTAGGGTTTTTGCAAGGAGAAGAGAAAAAGATTGAGATCTTCATCAATCCATCTTCATCAATCCTTCATATGGCTTCAGGTATGTATTTACAGTTATTTATGATTGTTCTTGAGAGAGAGAAGAAAGGTGTTTACAGATTAGGGTTTTTGCAAGGAGAAGAGAAAGAGATTGAGATCTTCATCAATCCATCTTCATCAATCCTTCATATGGCTTCAGGTATGTATTTATATGTATATTTGTTCTTGAGATGTATGGATTCTAGATCCTTGATAAATGATTTCATTATCATGAAGTTCTTTAAGTTTTTTTAATTTAACATTTGGTATCAATACATTCATAAAAGTTTTTATTATTTTGTTCCAGATAAAATTAAAGTCACACTTGGCAATCTTTGTTGCATGGGCACGCATTGGATGTTGTTGTATTCCAACATGTATCTGGGCCAATACACACAAACTACTTATTGGATACGTTCAACATGCCCAGCTTGCATCCCGGTCCAGCCTCGCGAGATTGAAGACACTTGAATTCAAGCTGGATCAGGTTTAGTTTTCATGATTTATGTTTTTTGCTTTTGTTTTTGTGTGTGTGCGCGCGTGCGCGCGTGCGGGGTGTAGTCTAACTTCCTCTGTGTGTGTGTGTGTGGTGTAGTCTAACTTCCTTCCACGAGGATCTGGAATCAAATCCTACCAATTGGACTTAAATGAAAGAATATCCAATTGGAGTATCCACGCTATTAAAGTTGATCTATGTCATTTAAAGTGATTAAAAACTAAACTTTAGAGTATTCTAACTTTTCTTACCCATCCATCAAGTAGCCACAAAATGGACAGCCGAAAGTAGCGAGTTATTTACTTTTATGGTCTAAAATATTTCAAACATGATGAAAATTGCGCCTAAAGGTTTTAAACTGGGGTTAGATTTTCAATTTATGTTTCTCAACTCATACATAAACAAAAATCTTTACTCTCTGCCGTCGACGCTAATGTAAAAAACCCCAAAAACATATAATTTTTGTTTCTAGACATTTTAAATAATTTAGATTATGTTGAACGGTATGGATCTTTCATTTCAATTGCATAAAATACAGTTTCCAATTGATAACTCAAATCCTATCAATATGATCCTACTCCCTCTCTCCCTCTCCCTCTCTCCCTCTCTCTCTCTCTCTCTGCGCGCGCGCGTGCGCGTATTTTGCAGCACATATAAATTGATATGTAGTGGAGCTCTTTCCCACGTGAGGAGAGTTTTCAGACTATTTCATCTTGATTTACACAATCTCTAGGGGTGGTCGATGAAAAATTATGATTTTTGGAGATTGTTTGCCCATCCATCAAACAATCCAAACTTGTTCTATTCACAAAAGCTGTTTAATTTGCAATCACATGATCGATGAACAAATGACCTCTATAATCAATGATTTTTCACCCACATCTCCTTAAGAATATGTAGATCATATGAATGACAAATGGGAAAGTGCTACAACACATATAAATTTATGTGTTGCAACGCATATCTTGTATTCTCATAATAATACATTCCAATGATTAAGACAAACAAGAAAACCAAAGAGGAAGTTAATTATAATAATCTCTAAAAGAAATATAAGCTCTTGGTTTCTTTGTTCAAGAGTCTTCAGTGCTTCTGAAGTCAAGTATCTATCAGGTAAATATTTTGTTCAACTTCAAGTGACTCGAAGTAGAATCTTCGGGAACCATTTCCATTTCATCATATTTTTATTTTCCTTGGTTTGGATCATGAATGCAGCATGGTTATACTGTCTTTGAATGTCAGCTCGGTCCAGAATAGAAGTGGGTTGTTGATGCGGACATCCAAGCAACGCAAGAATAACAAAGAGATGTCAAGTTATACTTATTTAGAGTCTGTATTTATTTAATTTAAATTGTTGGTCTAGTTCTCTCTTGTTTATTTTCTTTTTATTTAGTTTGTACCCCTTTAATCTCACATCAGATATGTAGCGAAAAATTAATAATTGTAAGCCTATTCAGAGGCAAGAGTATTCTATTGAAAACAATGAAGTTGATTAATGAAAAATTTGAGTGTTTTTAAAATGAAAATCCCTTTGTGAGCTTGGAATGTGAAACCCAATTTGATAGGATTTGAAATGTAAAATTCTAAATCCTAGTTATCCTCTTATCTCTTTTACAAAATCCTATCAATCCAAAATCTAATCCCTCACAAATTAACCCATCTACAATTCTTTTCTCCAAAAGATAAAAAATACAGATTAGAAAGGGGGAAAAAAAATAAAAAATCTCAAAAAAACAAAAGCCCAGCACCCTCCTCAACTTCCCCTTTCTTCTCCTCATCTTCAGCAGGAAAGAGCCCACCCTCTTCACCTCCTTCCGTACAACATCATCGCATGTGCTCCCCTTCCATTTCGGCCATGTTGTTTCCCCTTCTTGATTGCTGCTGTCAGTGCGCCACACCAGCCACCATCCCCCCATCTTCGAGTACTCATGTTGCTTCGTGTGCGGATCAAAGAGTCGCTGCACCAACCGGGTCCTATATCTCCTCCATTCCCCTACACTCCTTTCATTGTGCTCGCCGACATCGAAGCCCATCGGGGTTCCCTCCTCGCATCCAGGTCGTTTGTCGCCTCCTCCAACACAACACCGGCCTCTGATATGTCAACTGTTGCCGCCGCCCCTCCCCAGGGCCTCTTCTCTTCTCCTCTGTGTGTTCTCCTCTCTGCCATTTTCAACAGAAGCATCTGCGCCTTGGTCTTCACAGTTGCTGCCACAAAACAACAATAATATAAGGTCATTTCAAGTTCAGCAACTCAAACACTATTTTGCCAATAACAACAAACAACATCAATTAACCATCAAGGCAAACAACAACAGTACAGGTTCCTGAGAATGTAGCTTCTTAATAGGTAAATTTTCTAATTTAAGCATTCAGATATTTATTATCTAAACTTTTATCATGTTAATCTGATGTCCACTATAGTCATGAGTGTGTGTGATTCTGTTTTATACTTGTTATCTATTGATCTTGACATTGTCAATAGGATTGTTCCTGCTAACTGAGTATAGTATTTGGATTTGTCAAGGCTTGAAACATCTACACTACAATTGCAAATGATTGTTAATCCTCATCTTGTTACATTGTTAATTTTAAATATTTCCTACCGAAGATTATAAACTTTTGTGAAACATTATGATTTCAAGTTTATCATTGATTACCTCACTATAGGGTCCCCGTTTCAAATTAATTTGTTACCAGAGCCAGGTTTAGGTAGGAAATTTGCATTAGCTCTAGAAAAATGAATTTTTATTTAGGCAATTTGTTAGGAAATTTTATTTTTCTTGTGCATAAAAAAATAGTTTAACAAAAAATAGCATATAGAAAATCCTACAGCCCACTACAGATGTCTCAATGTTTGATGGTCGTATGGATTACTTGGTCAGTCAGATTCTCAAATTTTTCTAGATTGGTTACATAACATAAATAGGTATTTTACACAGTATCATTTTCTGAATCTGAAAAAGTCAGGTTCGCTATCACGAAACTGATAGGACAAGCTAGCCAATACTGAACAGGCTTAAAATTAATGAGAGCATCTTGTGGCTAAGAACCAATAGACACTTGGTCTTATATGAAGGATGAACTTAAGGGTAAATATGTGCCACCACATTACTACAAACATCTTCTTGACAGATGTAAAATTTTTCAGAACAACAAACCTGCAAAGGAATATGTTAACGAATTCAACGAGTTTCTTAATGATTATAATATCCTAGACAAACAGAGTGATGTCCAAGTATTTTCCTAATTTTGTGCTTGACTTCGAATAGAGCTAAAACACGAACTTTGTAAACGTGAAATCACTGAGCTTAAAGGGGCCAATGCTTTGTTCAAGACTTAAATGTTCCCAAGTTGAATCATGCATTTATGAGTCAGATTCACCAAGCTTTAACATTCAAGTCGACTTCTGTCAGTATCCACACCTTATGTTGCACAGACACGGCAACATTGAAATGGACACGGCACGTGGATTCGTGATAGATTTTTAAAATACATACGACATATGTGTCTGACATGCGTGTTGGACACGTTTCAGACACAACGCAGTTTCATGATAGGAGTATCCGTGCTATATAGTCCACACCAAGTTCATACACATAGACCAGCATACAAGGTGGACATCAACGACAAAAGTGTTGAAAGTAACGCTAAGGAAAAAAACACTGAAAGGGGCTTCTCCGTACTTAGTCCTATAATCAAATGTTACAACTGTCAAGGTTATGAACATGTTGCTGCCAACTGTCCAACCCTATTTAAGATTGTCATCATTGACAGAGTTTTCATTAAAGCCTCTAAGCCTGATAGCAATATCTCCCCGAAAGTCACTCCAGTGATTAAAGAGTTTAGTGTTGTTTTCCCGGCTGCCACGACTATTGTCCTTTTTTGTTGCTATCGCAACTCTCATCCGCCTTTTCCCTTCTCCAGCTCTACTGCCAATGCCACCTTCTTCGCTTTATTTACTGTCAACTTCTACTGTCATTGTCTGCTCTAGTTGTCAACCTCTTCCTTCTCTATTGCTGATACCTTCCCCTTTGATCACGAAACTTGTCGATGTCCTTTCTGAAGACTTCTCAGGAGCTAGTCTTCCCAACTTGCACACCATAGGATGAATCCTATCACACCTATTGAACTCAAAGAGCAAGTTGTTGAGTTGTCACTGGAGAACAAGCAATAGTGCCTTGTCCCAATAAACACCCATATTTATGAGGATAAATTTTAGAGCTATGTAGTGACAAGCAATGTCGTCGATCAGATCATGGATGTTACGATCTATGATCCAGTTATGTCCGACAACTCCATGATGTTGTTATGGGAGAATCTAGCATTATTCAGATTATCACTTTTCCTCCCTTACGGTTAAACAAGGGATTACATTTCATCGTATTTTACCTATTAGGATATCTCTAGTTATCATTACGAATGTAACTGGTAAGCTTCCACGAATATTTATGATGATACCCCTAATCATTTCTTTTGATAGAGGTCGTGAGTATTGTTGGCTTACTGAACCAAGTGCCTTAATTTTTTCTGTCCAATAAGGAGTCAAGCGACCCTTTTAGCACAAAATAGGTACTAAGCAAAGCTCTATATTATTAGTCATGATAGAGTATTCTGAATCTGCATATCTGAGTCTGCATCGCATTTTTCATACATATGCATGATCTACACATGGAAAATCAGTGATATATTTGAACAAAGCAACGCTAATTGTAATTCATGAGCTTACGTCACGAAGTTGTTTAAAAGTCTTAGTGTTGATAACGTGTGATGGTTCGGATTCGTTCGAAATGTTTTCCCAAAAGCTGTTAATAATTTGCATGTTGTAGTATCAGATATTTCAAAATGTTATAGAATTCAAATTACAGTGCTCATGCTATATCTTTTAAAGATTTTAAAAGTAGTCATATTTTCAATGTTGGGTATTCAGTGGATTACAAGTATTTAATCTTACCCCTAACAACCCAATGGTTGTAAGTCTTCCCTGAGCCATTTTTCTCAGAGACCCCGCATTGAATCCACTCTTAGATATTCATTCCAATATAGCAGTAAACTTTGATAAAATTTTAAATCATTAATTTTTCTGATATCTGATTGTTTAAAAATGAATATTATTTATTCAGTAGCAAATTGCAGCAGGTAGACCCAATTTGTTGAAGCATTATGAGAGCCTTCCGCACCTAACTCGATGAGTCGAGTTTTCTCCCACCTAGAGAGAATGGTGCGGACATTCAAGCAACACAAGTTCAACAACAGAGACGTCAAATTATACTTATTTGGAGTCTATATTTATTTACTTTTAATTGTTGAGTCTAGTTGTCTTTTGTTCTACTCTTTTAATCGCACAGCGGATAAGTGGCAAAAGATCAATAATCATAAGCCTATTTAAAAACAAGAGTATTGTATTGAAAACAATTAAGTTGATTAAGAGTGTGAAGTCCAATTTGATAGGATTTGGAATTTGAAATTTTAATTCTAGTTATCCCTTTATCTCCTTTTCAAAATCCTAGCAATCATCTCAAATCTCAATACAAAATCTAATCCCTCACAAATTAACCCATCTACAATTCTCTTCTCCAAAAGATAAAAAATACAGATCAAAAAGGAAAACACATCTCAGAAACAAAAGCCCAGCACCCTCCTCAACTTCCCCTTTCTTCTCATCCTCCTCCTCAGCCGCAAAGAACCCACAGCAAAGCACGCCCTCTTCACCTCCTTCCGTACAACATCATCGAATGTGCTCCCCCTCCATTTTAGCCCAATTGTTTCCCCTTCTTGATTGGTGTTGTCACTACGCCACACCAGCCACCAATCCCCCATCTTCGAGTACTGTTGTTGCTTCTTGTATCCTATATCTCCACCTTTCCCCTGCACCCCTTTCATTGTGCTCGCAGAAATCGATGAAATCGAAGCTCCAAAGGGCTCTCTCCTCGCATCAAGATCGTTTGTCGCCTCCTCCAACACAACACCGACCTTTGATCCGTCAACTGTTGTCGCTGCCACTCCCCGGGGCCTCTTCTCTTCTCATTCGTATGTTCTCCTCTCTGCCATTTCCATCAGAAGCATTTGTGCCTTGGTCTTCACAGTTGCTACCACAACAACATGTTAAGGTCATTTCAAGTTCAGCAACTCAAACATTATTCTGCAGAGATCATCAATAGCAACATACAACATCAAGCAGAGACCACTATCAGAATTGAAGCATCAAAGGCAAACAACAACATTATAAGTTACCTGAGAACAACGTAGCTTCTCGGTAGGTAAAATTTCTGATTTCAGCATTCAGATCATTAGTTGGATTGTATCATATTATTTATTATCTAAATTTTTATCATGTTAATCTGATGTTCACTATAATCATTAGCGTGTGATTCTGTTTCATACTTGTTATCTATTGATCTCGGCATTGCCAATAGGACTGTTCCTGCTAACTATTGTGTTTGAATTTGTCAAGGCTTGAAACATCTACACTACAATTTCAAATGATTGTTAAATCCGTCTTGTTACATTGTTAATTTTAAATATTTTCCTACTGAAAATTATAAATTTTAGTGAAATATTGCGATTTCAAGTTTATCACTGATTACCACACTATAGGATCCCCGTTTCATATCAACTATGTAATAAAACCGAAATGATAACTGAAGCTTAGTCAGCTTTAAAGTTGATCTTAGTCTAGCCCACTGATTGTTCCCATCTAAATCAATGGATATCAGTAAATAGTCCTCTCTACGTGAGTCAGATCTTATACAAAATCTTGAAATTTTGGCTTGAAGCGTCAAGCCATGAGCTCCTATTACCAATGGCATTTTCACAAAAATGATTCCTGCCACAAGGAACGTCCACAATTTAATTCTTGATCACAAGGGTTCTAGATCATATGGATGCACACAATCACAACTGAACTCGCTCAAGCTCACGGTTTTTTTTTCATTTGACACTAAAATTTTAACTGCAAATTCAAAAACTCACCAGTATCATTTCATTACAAATATGCTGCATCTCTATTGCACTCTCATCCCTTCATAATGGAAATCGCTTGCCAAAAGCATAGAGAGTCCACTTGTTTGGTTGATTGCTAACGAGTGAAAGAGGGTTGGTGAGAGTTCTCGGTGGTGAAAGAGAGGAACAGTGATAGAAAAGATCACCAAAGGAACAAAAAAAAGAGCACAAGGGGAGAGGCAGGGTGAGGCAATAGACAGTTGCGAGAGAGCAAGCCGAGAACCAGACGAAAGTCTTTTGGAAAGAGATCACATAGCTGGTTTTGAAAATCATATTGGAAGTTTTGCATTTAAACCCCTGGTTCTCAAACTCTCTTTTGAATGGACACATCACTGCCATCTCAGCTTGAGTGAAGGAAATTCCTATTAGTGTTCCTCACCCCCTTATTTTCATGTGTGCACTGAACAGTAAGATAATTATTTTTATTAATTAAAAGAGGAGTACAAAATATTATACTGAATCTAACATTTATGCTATCTTACGTGAGAACCCAATCACTCATACAACTTTTAATAAGTAAAAGAACTCTTAAAATCATCTTAAAATATCCATTAACATGTTAAAAAATAACTTTGAGACTCACCTTGGAAAAGCACAATCCATTTGTTAGAGTATGAAGAAGAAATTAAGATTCAAACGCAAACATGCAAATTTAATGAGGGTCAGAGCAAGTCCTGTGTCCTTGGGCAGCAACAGATAGTTTCACTACTCAGAAGAGAAAGATTATAAAATACAAAAAAGATTGTTGATCTCAATACTCTATCATACAAATGACAAAATTTTCAGAATCACTTTTACGGCTCAAAACCAAACCCTAAAAGACCTAGAGTTGTTTCCCAAAACAGAATCTTTAGAATACCACATACCGCATGAAGCATCGCTTCACGCAAGCGCTCTGCTCGACTTCAGCTTCAGGAAAGTCCTTTAACAAGTAGGCGACTGAATAAACAGATCGGGATTGGGTTCGAGACATCTCAGCACCATCTCGTCAGATCTACAAGTTGGAAAAAGAACATAAGACAAATAAACATAATTTTTCTTTATAGATTATTAACTCACAAATCAAGATCAACTTGATCCATTGATCGAAAAGAAATCAATCCTCTTATAGATATAAGATTGATCGAAGTGAAGATTAAAAAAGATGATTGTCAATCCTTTTGTCAATCCGAACCCTAGATGAGTATCAAGTACACCAATCGCCGTCAAAAAACTACGAACTCGATCATCGATGAAACCACTGATCTTCTCATTAATAGTGAACTTAAACATAACACACGACCATGATAATCTATAGTATCCCTACATGAGAGAAGGCGAACTTGTAAAGGGAAGTTGAGACGATTAGGATCACTAGCCACCCCTAGTAGTTGAAATCATACAAAGTATTGTATCATCCTCTTCCTACTGCGAAGATGAATGACAGAGTAGATCTTGCCGTAATTAATTCCTAAATCTTGAATTTCATCACATGAAATTATCTCTAGCACGCACCTGCAACTAGAGGAGAGAAAGCCCTAGTCGGAACAACAAAGAGGGTAGAGTCCTCTAGTGTTTTTTTAGAGATACATACATATTTTCATTCCTGTGCCCATGATGTATTTTCTTTTATGATTTTGTGATATGCGCATATCACAGCCTTGCCATGTCTCTGTCCGCTCCTTGCAACATAGTTGGCAATAAACTTTAGCATAATGAACTCTATGTACTCAAACACTCATATTTTTATGGTTCATGTTGCAGGTTGCCTACTGTAACATCTCTTGCTTGTAATGGTCTTGGACCAGTACAAGTTTCACCATTCCTTGTAAAATTCAAACACTAAAAATAGAAATGAAACAAGCAAGGGAACATTGTATCATATTTCACAGTAGCAATGCTTTTAGTTGTTTATGATGTATTAAGGGTGGTGTGTCCATTAAGACATAAAACTTTTTTTATTATCTATAAATTTTCTACTATGTATTTGCTGCTCGACTGTTTTTTAACCATAAATCTTCTATTACTTCTTAATCACGATTTTCTTGAAATGTCATAACCAAAGTTTAGTTATTTGTATCTTGAGACACAATACGTGCTTGTTCTTTCCAGGATAGGCTTCAACAACATGATACAATGCTGGATTGATATAACCAGGGTTCAAATCTTGTAATCGGAATCACTTGCCAAATTTTGGTATCGGAATCGGTCATATCTGCTACATTGGTCATTTCGTCTCGATGATATCGGTTGCAGCTAAAAAATATTTTAAAAATAATTAAAACTTCTTATAATTTTGTTAAGATCATTAGTAACATTTTGACATTGTTATGAAATAATTTAAACTATCTCACTTGCATTTAAAGTAAACTCCAGTAGCAGCTATAAGTGGAGGAGAATAAAAGAAGAAGGAGAGAAGAAGTAGCAACAACAGCCTGAGAAGAAGAGGAAGAGATGCAGTAGCAGCATAACAGAAAAGAGGAGGAGAAGCAGCAGCAGTCATCCAAGTAGAGGACGAAGAAGAGGAGAATAAGAAGCATCAGGAAGAAGAGGAGAACAAGAAGCGGCAGCAGGAGGAAGAAGAACCAGCAGGAAGAAGAAGAGAAGGAGAACAAGAAGCAGGAGGAAGAAGCAGCAGGAGGAAGAAGATGCAGCAGGAAGAAGAAGAGGAGAAGAAGCAGGAGAACAAGAAGAAGAAGCAATAACAGGAAAAAGAACCAACATGAAGAGGAAGAAGAGAACAGGAAGAAAAAGAAACAACAGGAAGAAGAAGAGGAGGATAAGAAGCAGTAGGAAGATGAAGAGGAGAAAGAAGAGAACAAAAAAGTGGAAAAAAAAAAAAACCTAAAATTTCTACTTACCGGAGGAGATCGCCGTCACGGGAGCTGAATTGGTCACCGCCAATTCTGATATGAATCGGCCAATTCATATTAGAATCGGCAGATTCTTCAAACCATGAATATAACCTTTTATAAATTGAAATTTATATGTGATGTGTATCTTATTGTCATCGTATCACATGATAAAAAGTACCTTACCAATATATCAAATGATGCTGGATTGATACCTTTTATGAAAATCAAGATCTGTCTCTGTGTATCTCATAGTCTTTGGATCATATGATAAAATGTCAACAGGCAATATAAATATTGATGATTCATTTATTTAAGATAATTTCAAGAAAATAAAACCAAAAGTTTGTTTCTAAAGAATATCAATTAATTGCTCACAATGTTATTTTAAATCAAAAGGAAACAAGATAAAGTTTGTTCGGTGGCGCTGATAATCTATGATAATTAATGATCGATGGGTAGGTAAACACACATACATATATACTATGTCCTTACATGATCATGGATGCACAGCACCCGATCTACATGTCAGGTCAGAAAAAAGTATAGTTTGTTTAACAATCTAACATCATTAGATTTTGTCATTTATCTTTAATGAAGTTAGTTTGTGTGTTTGCACATGCGTGCCTAATTGTCTTGATAATTCAGATCTGCAATATATGTGTGATTAGTTAATCACTCGAACGGTACCTATTTACTCAATGTTCATCAAATTCACAATATGCACGCATGTATGCAGGCACATATATTCTGACAATACAGACATGAGTCTGGAGTTTTATCGGTGATATCAGGAGAGCTAAACCATCAATAACCCCACTATTAGAAATACAATCATGCCAATGCAGTTGCAATTGTTCTGCAGTAAGGAATAGAAAATGATGCCAAAGCTGAAATCTGCTATCACTCTGATCTTGAAACTGATTGATTTCTCGCCTTCCATGGCTGCTCTCATAACCAAGCAGGTCATCCCCTACCAATGCTTCAATTTGACTTCTCCAATCATCTCGCTAAATGACTGAAAATGTATTACCCTCCCAAAGAAAGCCTCTAGTTGCCGGAACAACATTTTCAATGATGTGCATTGAGAACATAGGTCCTTAAATAGACTCTTCAGGATTACTCTTAGAATTACACATTTTTCAATGACAGTCACTGCACACATAAATTTCCTTGTCTGGAAAAGATACTCCCTCGTGGGAAATTCATGAGGCAGTATCTTCTAAATAAATGTCTGCGCTCATAGTCTACCATAGATTCAACTAACCCAATAATAATTCTTCATACTAATTCTTGTATTTTTATTTTTTTTTAGTTGTAAGAGACATCAGATTAACTGCTTCTCTTTCCCTCAACATCACATCCTTAGTTTCCTTCCACTTCACTCTATCCTCCTCTATCCTTGGCAAATCTTGGTAGTAACCTCATTAACGAGATAAAGAGAAAGGTTGAAGTCATGTAAGGGTTTCAGGTTCGCTATTGAGGAATTATTTCACAGTAGTGGTTATTTACCAGTCAAAATAACCCTAGTGGACAGGAAGAATAACGAGAAGCTCATTAAGCCGGGTAATCTCGAAAAAGTTCAGGGATTTTCCATTTTCCACCTCTCACTTGAGCATAAGAAGGTGTTTCGGTCAACTGAGAGCATTTCATGTGTTTGATTTAGATTAAGAGCTGACACTGAAAAGATCTGACAGTACTTTTGCCTGGCTGAGTTTGATCGAAGGATTTCTTGGTACAAGGAAATTGTAGCAACTTGTTAATCCAAAGCAGCTCAATGATAATCTTGGAGTTGTGACTGCTGAGTCCTCAAGTGAATGGAAACAACTTAGCAAGGGCTCAACATTCGCAACTTCCAAGAACTACATGAACCTTGTCGGCTAAACAAGCTGCTAAGATTTCCCTTGAACCTTCAAATGCTAGTTTAGCCAGCAGGCTTCATGGTATCCTCAAATGCCACTAGTGTTTCAGCAAACACTAAACCATGTGAAGAATAATTGAAAGTAGCTATTTGTTGTTTACCTCAACCAATTTGAGTTTAAATTACACTCTAAACAAACTCTAACTGAATCCAAATGCCTGAACATAAGATTTTAAACTTATCTAGAACTCTATCAAATCCAAGACTGCATCAGAATGCGAGCAAGAGATGTGGTGTATGAAACTGAGATGGTTAAGAAGGTTGGAGGTGAGAGGAACTTGTGGTAACAGGGGAGGCCTAAGAAGCACGGACACAAACACACCGACACATGCATGAGGCAACATGACTAGGAGTGCAAGCAGAGACGGATATATCTAATCTGATCCAAATCAGAATCCACGTAGGCTGCAGATACAAATATGAATATTCCTTAGAAATGATCGTATATGCGATTAAAAAGCAGATACAGATATACTAAATGTCATATTTGATCCATATACAAAACACCTATGAAACACCTATAATATGGAGTCTTTCTAACTCATTATACGTGATCGGTACATGAGAAAAAAATGCATAATTAGCTCATTATACTTATTATATGTATGTGTGTCAATAATTCTTTATGTTAGGTAATTTATGTTAGTTAGATCTTTTTGGGCATTAGGATAAGTGAAACAGGAATTAACTTTTTTAATTTTACTCAAGATGAATGGTGATATAACGGTAACCGTTTAGCAATCCGCAACCGTATCTTATCCAATTTTGCTGGATACACATGAGTTTTCCTTGTGAACCATATCTATACCCGTATCCGTGACTGGTAAAAGGGTACAATATGGTAAATGACATATCTGATCCATATCTTGATCCATATCTGATTCATTTGCACCTGTGTCACATGACACAAGAAGACGCAACAAATTCTAAAAAGTACATATGAAACAGAATTGATGGCAGAAATGCTGTGAGCAAAAACTAAACAAATAATGTAAAGAAAGAAAATGTAGACTATCCAGAATTCATTATGTAGAAACAAATATCAATAGCCATTAACGACCATACCTTAAATCATGCACCAGGATGCCAATTAGAAGCTAAAGAAAACTATGATAAAATTAAACTTGTGGAAAACTAACATACAAACTACGATTCAAACTTACAGCCGTATTCGCTGCATATTCTATGAGGAACCCCCGCGTTCTGCCATAAAGCATCAGAAGGGACTCTTTTTATTCAGCAATTGAAGGTATCAGATGAATAGATCAATCTAATCCCCATTCTTCAGTTTGTACACCTCAGATGCCAACGAAAAAAATCATCTTGCAAAAAAAATATCCCAAGCCTTTTGTGCAAGAGTCTCCTGATTCATCATGCAGGATAGTATAGTTGCTATTGCTGACATTCCTGAAGTAGCACCCATCAGTGCTCTCATATATGTACACTTGCTCAGTGCTCCCAACACCGCCGGTTACTAGGTTCCTTTAACATGCATAGTTCCCTGACCACTCTGTGAATTTCTCAGGGAACTGAAAGCAAAACCAAACCGCTCTCCCGAGTACTTCTTCTCATTGAATCCCAACATTACATCCGACACCATCGTGAAACTGTCATTGACTTGATCAGAAGTCCCAGTGTACACATAAAGAGGGAAATTCTGAAATACTTGTTCCGAGTACAGAACCGAAGATGGAGCCTTAGCATAAGTCCCGTGATTAAAATCTATTGTCTGGTTCACCACCTGGATGCTCCCATTCCCTTTGAACTCCATCAAATTCCTGTAACTAAAAGTTTGGTAAAAATGAGTAGTGATCTTCCCGTAAGACGACTTCACCCACCCAGTCGCCGATATCTTCCTCTTCACACTGGTATCAAACTTCCCATCAAGGCCGTCAAACTCTGAAACCAACGAGCGCTTAAAGTCAGGTGCTACGTTAACCAATTCACCAGAAGTTTGAGTACTCTTGCTATCCAACCAAAGATGCAAATTTGCATCCACATACCACACATCCAAAGCATCCATGACCCCGAATCCAAACCTGTGCTTCTTCCCATCGACAATCTTCCCCAAGAATGGCGTGATCTCGATGTCATATGAAGGCAACTCGAATGACCCAATACCTGAGATCGGCCTCCATAGCAGCGGATTGATCCCACCGGTGTAAATCACAGTAAAAGGCCAAACAGCCCCCACCACAGCTCCATCCAATCTCACAGTCACCTCTCTGAAAGCCCCATTTCCGGGCAACGCCGTCAAATTGTTCTCCTCTATGTACTCATTGGGCGGATTCGTGTACCAGAACTCGTCGTTCTGATGGAAAGAAACATAAATCTCAAGAATGGCGCGATAAGCATTCCTCGGGATGGCAATGTCTTTAGACTGCAAGTCCTTGGAATTCACAACCTTGAACCAGAGCCCGTCGTTCAGCGGCAGGCTTCGCGACACGGGCAGGACGAGATCGGCCGGGGAATCGAACCCGGGTGCGAGATTTGGCTTGTTGGGCTGGCTGTGAAAGTCATCGTCGTTGAAGTAGAAGTGGAAGGAAACGTTGACGTGGTAGACGCCGGTGTAGGTCTTGTCGACGACGTTGCCGAGGTAGATGGCGAGGGTCTGGGGACGGAGGAGGAGGGAGGAGTACCTCGTGACGTCCTTGCGGACGGACCACTCGATGCCGGTGGGGCGGGGCTCGGCGGTGCAGCTGCGGAGGAGCTCGACGCCAGAGATCCAGACGCCGAAGATCCGGTCGAACTGGCGGCCCTGGCAGGCGGCGGACCACTCGAGGACGGCGAGGGAGGGGCGGCTGTCGCGGCGGAGGAGGCAGGAGGGAGGGGTGTAGGCGGCGGTGACGGGGGGTTTGCTGTCGGTGTAGGCGAAGTCGTGGGTGAGGATTAATGTCGAGCAGGGGTCTGATTTCGTGGTTGAAATGGGTCTGGTGACCTCGAAGAAAGTAGTAGGGGGCTGAGATTGGGGTTGGGATTGAGAGAGGAGAGTTGAGGAGATGGTGGGCTCGTCTGAGACGGCGAGTTTTGATCTTGGGACAGTTGGGATCGCTAAATTGATGGTGATTTGCAGACAGGAGATGAAGAAGAGAGAGAGGAGAGAGGAGGAAGGCGCCATTGTTGTTGAGGACTGGCGAGCAGAGCAGAGATTGAATTGGGGTTGAAGATGAAGCAAATGTTAGTTGGTCTGCCGCTGACGCATCGTTTATGAACTGTCGTTGATGTTTATGCATTTAATTTTGCTTTATGTTTGGAATTTTGAAAATTTTGAATGATTTGATTGGATTGGATGACAGTTTATGATTTCAACTGTGGAGAGATTTTCGGTTGAGTGTTTGGGAAGGATTTTATTTTTTATTTCTTTTAATGGAGGATTTAAAAGTTAAGCAATCTTTTTCTGTTTCTTTTCTTTTTTGAGCATGGATCGGATCGGGATCTTTTAATCTTTTTCTACTCTCTGTTTAGAATTTGATTTAATCTGGATATTCGATGATAAAAACATTGTAGGATCTCACTTTTAAGATTCAAATTTTGTCTATAAAATACCAGTTGAAATATTCTGAAAAAATCTCTTCTGTCAATTTTATCTACTAAGAATTTTTTCCATTATTTTATTAAAACTTTACAAATATAACTTTAAATTACAATATTTAAAATAATTTTTAAAAATAACAAAGAAAAAGCTAATCCTCTTTCCTTTAAAATCACTCAAATTAAATATTTATTTCTATCTTTTTATCCTTATTTTAAATCACTAGCTAACCAATTACTCATTTGTATTTGATGCTAGCCAAATATAGCTTCTCTCTCCTCTCTCTCTCTCTCTCTCATCTAAAATATCTCAAACTAATATTTATCTTTATTTTTTTTATCTTTATTTGAAACTATTAGTTGACTAACTAGTCTTTATTTCTCTACTTCATTTTTAAAGTCTCTCAAACTAAATACTTATTTCTTCTTTTATTTGAAGGGATTTTTTAAAAAAATATATATTTTAATATTTAATTTAAAGAAAGACCTCCCTATAGTTTAATTATCAAAATCGACGTCTCATAGGCCACATCGGCGCTGAGCGGTGTCGCCTCGCCTGCATGGCACTGGGTGCCACGGGTGGTTATTTTGTCGTCTGGGTTTGAGAACCTCGACGTAAAATTGAACCCAGATATAAAAAGGGTAAAACCCTATAACCCTGACTAAAGCTATTTTCTCCAACTCCAATTACTTCAATCGTGCTTCGATTTTTCTCAAATCATCAATCCCACGTTGACACTTTGACCTCAAACAAAACAAAACAAAATAAAACCTCAATCAACAACTTCCTTCAATCTAGCAACAAAAAAATTATTGAGATCATAGTCACTATCTCCTCCATCAATCTCCACCCCCGACTCTCCTCCCTCTTCTTCACCCTAGCTCTCACCTCCACCGCCTCCTCGACTCCAGTGACTCCAGATGCCGCTTGTAGCTCCACCCTCGACCCCTCACTCTGCAAGTCCATCCTCCCTAAAACCTCATGTCTCCTCTCCACCTATGCTCACCACCGCCTCCCTCTCCCACTCAAATTCAACCCTCAGCACCATCATCTTCTCCTGTAACGCCCGGTATAAAATAATCCCAGTTTAATATTCTTAACCATCAAATTAGTGAATATTATATTATAATTAGTCATTTACTTTTTCTAAATTGGATAAGTAATTTTTTTTTCCAAGTGTTATGTATACATACACATATATTATATTTTTATGTTAAATGCACCGCTAATACTAGGGTGTACTGATGTATGGGTATAGTAAATTATACTAGTAGTATATTGGTAGAAAAATCAAGAGAATACCCACCATGAGAATATTCTATTCTTGATGGTTAGTGGAGGGAGTAGGTGAGGGAGATGCGAGACTAAGATTCTCTTGATTATAGGAAATGACACTTGGAGAGACGGAGAGTGTAGCAAACTTGTAATTAAGCATGAGAAGAGATCTTAAACCAGCTGGATCTTCATTCTCATCTTCTCCCCTAAATCATCATGGTCAAGCCCTAGAAACTTCATCTTCAAGTGAAAACTTCCACCCATCCTCAGTCTTCTTCCTCTCCTCTCTTTCTTTTATCTCTCTCTTTGCCTTTCTTTCCCTCCCTTCTGTTACCAAACTCAGCAAGAGGGGAGAGCGGATGCGCGACCATTACAAGCAGTCGCGCCACCAGTAGTCGCGCAACAGAGGGGAGGGCGCTGAAGTTAGGGGTGGCCGAAATTGGTGGGGGTGCAGCCAAGGATATGGTCAAGTAGTGGAGGAGTGAGACCAAATTTCAACCAATTGAAACCCAAAAACCCTCATTTTGAGAGTGTAGACTCAGATTGAAAATTTTCAAGTAATAATGAAGATAAAACATCAAGTTTTTCTTTTTAATTAAACGTGATTTTATTGCTAATATGAGATCTCTATGTTTCAATTTTTTAAGGTTGTTGTTTGGAAACACACAAGCTAAATCTAGTGGAGGAATTGACGAAAAACAAGTGAGTAAACTTGAACCCTTGGAAAACTTGCAGTAGGATAAAGAAATTTTCAAGAAAACACATATATGAATATAATGGTTACTTTTTTCTGATATTATTCGCTGTTTTTGATGAAAATCATTGCTAATTGGTGTTAACAATTGTATGAAAATTGATATAAAATGGATATTAAGATGGGATAATTTTAACATAAAGGACGGTGAACTAGTTGTGGTGTGAATGTAAATAAAAGTCTATTAGAAGCGTTAAATAAGAAAAAGAATTGGCTAAGTTATAGAGTTCAAACACTTAAGATATTATAACAAGGAAGTTAATTCATCATCCTAATGATATAGTGAACACTTACTAGTAATACTTATATGGAAGCTTGTAAATACTAATTTCAATACTAATTGGAATACTAGTAATACTAATTGGAATAATGAAAACATCGGTGATGGTTTGTAAACCATATAGAAGCTTGTGCGTGGATTGGTGTAATTACACACACACACGATGCATGTGAATGTGTACCCTTATATGTGCAAATTACAAGTTGCATGATATGAATGAAATTGTGTAGTGTGCTCGTGTAATAACATTTCTTGTGTGAATGTATTCATTTTATACGAAGGAAGGGGCCGATGGGAGCCGATAGGAGAAGAAGATGGTGTTAAATGTGAAAATTGATATATTTATACAATATAGGAAGGGGCCGGTGGGAGCCGATAGGAGGAGAAGGCGATGTTAAAAATGAAAATCAATATATTTATATACTGTAGGAAGGGGTCAGCGGGAGCCGGTAGAAGAAGAAGAAGACAGTGTTAAATGTGAAAATCGATATATTTATACAATGTAGGAAGGGGCAGACGGGAGCCGGCAGGAGAAGAGAATGGTGTTAAATGTGAAAGTATTCATTGGGTTAATGTGATGATAAAATATTATTTGTTGGTATAATATTAATAAATGATATTTGTTCTATACGTGTGTATAAACCTAGAATTTGATATAACTATGACCGACGTTGGAGACCATATTTATGGTAAATAGAAGGGAGGAATTGATTTACATAATATTACGAATCGTGACAAATTTACTCTCATACTATGTGCAATCCTATAAGTGAAAGTACACGTAGAGGCGGGGTGAATAGGTGTAGTGGTAATCTAAGATAAATAATGTGAAATTAAAACTAAATTGCTAACACACAATGTGTAATCAAGAGTGAGTCTGAATTCATCGTAAAGGGTTCTAGAACGACTCCTCGAGATTCCTTAAAATTAAGAGTTGAGATGCCCTAAAATCTCTCTTGATTGAACATAAGTGTGAGCACACAAACAATATCTAGCATATGAATATAAGCAAGTAAAGCAGTGCAAGATATAAAGAGAGATAGAATTGAAGGAGAAATATCTAAACACAAACAAAAGGATATGTTTCGAGTTCGAGCCATTGCTCTATGTTCCCGTCTTCACACAGAAGGATTTTCACTATGTCCACACAAGACCTTCCACAAAGGGACCTCCACCGAGGAATTACAAATACAATCTGGGAGTACACAACTCCACTCTCTCAAACACAAACCTCTTCACAAGAGGTGGCACTTAGCCAAGCACAAAGCAAAGGAAAAAATACAACTTGGTGATTTTATGATCACAAACAACACTTAGTGATCTTGAAAGACCACAAACAAATTTTTCTCACAATACAAAGATTCTAAAGATAGATTTGACATGATAGCTCAAGTATGTGAGAAATCAAAGTGTTTGGAAAAGAAATAACAAAGAAAATACTTGAGAAAAACTTCTTAAGATATGGAATTTAAAGAATAAAATAGAATCCCAAAGACTTGATTTTCTTTGATTTTGAAGCACAAAAACTCTTTAAAAACTTTGCTGAAAATACTAGAGAAGTAGAGAAATTTAGCTCTTGAAACTCTTAATCAAAACAAGACTCAAAACCCTTATATATAATAGGGCATTGGAGAATATAGTTATTGGGGTCAAAATCTGCCCAGAATGGGTTGTCGGTCGACCGGCCGGGCGACCGTCCAACGATCAAAAAATTTACCGTTTGAGCTTGTCGGTAGACTTCCCGTTCGACTAGCCCCAAGGCCAAAGGTCTATCGGTCGATCGAGCTCTACCCGAGAGTTAGGTAGTGCCAGTCGGTCGACCACACGGTCGACTGGCCATATAGGCTAGATCCTTGTGCACGTTTTGTGCACATCGGTCGATTGACCGGTCGACCGAGCTCTGCTTCAGTCGACAGTTAGAAGGCTCAAAAACAAATTTTAGGGTTTTAAAGTCTAACTTGATAATTCCCTAAAAATTTCAATTAAATCCCATAAAATTCACAAAAATAAGTTCATGTATATATTTGACGTACAAATATATGTGATAAAAAATCAACACATATTACAAACTATTTGAACTATTTTTGTGATATAGAAATTAAGTTTAAAACAAAAAACGGTATTTTTCAAAACACTAAACTTTGAAATGAAAATTCATTTTTTCAAAACTTGTATAGATACAAAAACATGATATTTGAAGCACATATGAAGAGTGTGTATGGATAGAATCCAATACACATGTAAAACATATATCTATGTTTTTAATATTAAATTCAAAACTAAGTTTTGATAAATACAAAACTTAAAACCATGAACTAGAGACATCAAAATAAGTTTTAGATAATATGAAACATCAATGTATATGGATGAAATCTAATATACATATAAATCATGTAAACTTGTTTTGATTCTATTTATTCATGAAAATGAAAGATATAATCTTAAAATTCTAAAACGGTTAAACATAAATCAAAACTTTGAACTTGTGTGTGTGTACTTGAGCATATCAAAACTAATCTATTCTTACTCAAGATCTAAACAAAACTTAAAACAAACTTAGATCAAAGTCTTCTCTTCGATCTTCATCTCCAAGATGACTCGATCTAAACACGATCCATAGAGCTTGACTCCATCCGAGTACTAGATGCGATCTTGACGCGCGAGCTCTTGAATCAACAAGTGTAAGCTCCAAAACTTGACTTTGAATCCTTTATTGAAACTAAACACCGACTAAGATCTTGATTAATAACTGAAAATATATAAACACAAGATCATTAGTAAACATAACTTCATAAGTTGTCATCATCAAAACTAAGGTGAAGGGCATTTGGGCTAACAATATCTCTCTTTTTGATAATGACAAAACTTATGAGGTTATATGTGCATTGATTAATGATGGGCTTCATAGAAACTCCCCCTTAACTCATGCATATCAAAATAAACAAATAGATATTCAATGTAAGCTCAAATACCATAAACAATAATAAAACAAATATGCAATAAGAATCATAAAACACATGTATATATGCATAAACAATTAATCAAACATGCATATATAAACCCAAATCTTTTCCCCCCTTTTGTCAATCATCAACAAAGGGTTAAGAAAGACAAATAATACCAATAAACATATTTTAAAACAAAATTTTGATACCAATAAAAACTATTAATTAAAAAAATCAATTGAAAGTGAAACCATCTTTTTACCAATTGAAATGAAACAATTTTTTTTATCAATTGATAACAATAGAAGGACATAATACCAATTGAAAGTAAAAATCAAATTTTTAGGTAAACACTAAAATTATTTTGTAATAAAGATACCAATTTGAGAATAATATCAATTGATGGTTATTGATAGCAATATTGAAAATGTTAGAATTTTTCAAAACAAAATATTTTTCTTCATAAAGAGTGGGAGTAAGATTCCAATTGAAAATAAATACTAATTGAAAGATAAAATAAGAACTTTTCTCCCCTTTATGAAATACCAATAAAAATAATGCATAAGCTTGTAGAAATACCAATTATCATTAAGAACTAAATCAAGCTTAGAATGAAATCAATTTGTGCTAAAAATGTGTGAACATTGTAAAATAAACAAATGAAGAATATCTATATGTACGTATGATCAGAGCAAAATAATATCAATTGAGATAGGATGCATACATATATAGAAAACATGTGTATACAAAAGTCAATTTTCATTAAAATCAAGTATATCTCATAACTACCTACCTTTCATGCTCATGTTTAAAAAGATGTTCAATAAGAGCCTACAAGGGATGGTCGCCCATCCAACCGCCCTTAGAAGGTAGAGGTTTTCAAAATATGATTTGAAAATATTTTTAGTATAGTTTGAAAATCCTACCAATTGAAGAATATAAAAAAATTTTATTAAAATTTTGAAAACTAGTATGAAATCCTTCAAGTAAGAAATAAAAACAAATATATATTCCATGAAAACATGCTAACTACACTAAAATTTAACACTCAAAGAGCTATGAAGCACATATATTCTCATGAATCTAAAACCATGAGTAAACAAAGGATAAAGATTGTACAAAAATCATGTAATCTATATATGTATGGAGATAAGATAATGAAGCTCAATCAAAATTCCTTACTCAAACATGAGAAATTCTATTTTTATCAAAAACTAAACAAGTTTCAAGATATATGTATGTTTTGTCAAAACTAAAAGCATACATATTTATCCCAAATATAAACGAGTTCATAATAAAATATTGCATGAAGGCAAGTGACTCAAGGATAGAAGATGTATATATAATAGTTTTGGACAAAATTAACATATACATGAAGCAAAACACAAAAACACGTACAAAAATGGGAAAAACAAGTGAAAATATAAGAATCATCAAAACTAGGTTATACAAGTATATGTAATGAGTACACAAGAGCAATGAAGCACTTAAACATAATAATCAAGTGTAGCTCACTACTTGTACAAGTATAAACACAAGTTTTAATGAAAATTACATTTAAACATGTAATCAAAATATGAAGCATAAAAACATAAACAAATATGATCATTATGCTAAATGCAAGTGCTTTAGATTTAGGATATACACAATAGCTAAATTATAATGAGAACACAAAATATGAATCCATATGAACATGGGTGTATCTCAAATACTATGTGTATATGTCACAAGTCTAATTAAACATTACATTTAATATAATGAACATGAAAACCTTGACATGTCAAAATCATCAATATAAGAGCATGTAAATTAAAACAAAGAGTTAAAGATAGTTATCAAATCATATGAACCAATCTCTAGGTCTCCAAATCATGGTGGTCATCCCACCAAACATCCTTTGAAAGTGATGCATCCATAAATATGATCTTTTAGCTCAAAACGCATCCACTATCAAGACACCAATACTCTCACATCATGTGAGAGCCCACACCTGCATCAAATGAAATAGGGATGGATTTTGGCGGTCACACTTTCATGGATCCATGGGGGTTAGCACCTTCCCTAACCCAAACAAACTTATTTGCAAAATTTAAAGTATTTATTCTATCATAACAAAATTTTATAAGGTGGCCCGTACGTCCACAATGTGTACAAGTGTACACATTAGCATACATAGAATTATGTGTGTGAGCATGATGAGTATATGTATGCCGTGATGAGTGTGCATGCATATGTGGAGCATGTTTCTTGTGAAACATGAATTCTAACCGTATGTGGTTCATGGTACATTGGCTCAAAGTGGAGCTCAAACAATCAACACTTTTCTTCAACATACATATATCATTTTCAATATTAGAAGAAGATGGAGCGTGCAATAGAAACCAAATTCTTTTCACTTTAAAAATAGGAATAGAAATCTTTTCTTTTTGAACCAAGGTGTTTTTCAAAGAATTCTTTTCTTTTGAAATACATTCTAATTTCTTGGTAATCAAAATAATTTTATTTTCAAGAAATCATTCTCTTTTAAAACAAATTTAAGTTTTGAAGACAAAACATTGTTCTTTTCTAAAACAATATCAAAATCATTTTTATTCTTTAAAAACTCTTTTTTTTTAAGACAAAGTCAAGTTGGGTTTTTAATGAATCCCGTTCATTTGAAACCTCAATCTTCTCTTGTAAAATCATATCAAGTTTTGAAATAAATTATTTTTTTCTTCTTTTAATTCAAATTTTTTTCAAAGCTTTGTACGTCAAAAGCAAATTTTCACAAAACTCAAAAAGCTCTTCATTTAAAGTATGAGCATCTAAAGCATTATCATCAATGGAAGAGCAATCATGATCATTTAAATGAGTGTTCAATACCTCAAGGGGGTCAATTCCTTGGACCATGAAGTAAGCTTCGTCGGACTCATCATAATAGCTCCTCTCTCCACATTGTTTGTCGTTTGTTACTCGGGAGAGGTCAATATGTTTCACACTGTAAAAACGAAATCACAATGAGAAATCATAGATAAACAATCTTTGCTTAGTGTGTACCTAAGTGCTTCCATGCCTTGTGTATTAGCCTAAATGTACTTGTCATTACCAAAATAGAATTTCTTGATAGTAGTAAGATAAACATGCAAATCAAGGGCTTTAAGATAAGCACTCATTTTAAACTTTCGCATATCGATGTTGAAAATATCGTACATGGGAGGGGAAAGAAATTCATGAGTGTAAAGTAATATGTGTGCAAAGCAAATGTATAGACTAGCAAATGAGGATCTCACTCCTAAGTGGTTAAACCGAATATCAGGAGGTTAAACCGAATATCAAAAGCGGAGGCTCTGATACCAATTGAAAGTACACCTAGAGGAAGGGTGAATAGGTGTAGTGCTAATGTAAGACAAATAATATGAAATTAAAACTAAATTGCTAACACACTATGTGTAATCAAGAGTGAGTCTGAATTTCCGTGAAGGACTCTGGAACTACTCCTCGAGTTTCCTCTAAATTAAGAGTTGAGGTGCTTTAGAAGCTCTCTTGATTGAATATAAGTGTGGGCACACAAATAATATCTAGCATATAAATATAAGCAAGTAAGTAATGCAAGATATAAGGAGAGATAGAGTTGAGAGAGAAAGATTCAAACACAAACACAAGGATATTTTTGAGGTTCAAGCCACTGCTCTACGTCCCCGCCTTCACACAGAAGGATTTCACTATGTCCACACAGGACCTTCCATAAAGGGACTTTTACCGAGGAATTATAAATATAATTTGAGAGTAAACAACTCCACTCTCTCAAACACAAACTTCTACGCAAGAGGTGGGCAATTGCCAAGCACAAAGTAAAGAAAAAAATACAACTTAGTGATCTTATGATCACAAACATCACTTGATGATCTTATAAGGCCACAAACAAATTTTTCTTCTAATATAAAAATCCTAAAGATAGATTTGAGATGATAGCTCAAGTATGTGAGAAATCAAAATATTTGAAAAAGAAATAATAAAGAAAATACTTAAGAAAAACTTCTTGATAGATATGAAATTTAAAGAACAAAATATAATTCTCAAAGACTTGATTTTCTTTGATTTTTTCAAAACTTTAAAAACAAATAAAAATTTGATTTTGAAGCACAAAAACTCTTTAAAAAACTTTGCTAAAAATACTAGAGTAGTATCAAAATTTAGCTCTTGAAATTCTTAATCAAAACATGCCTCAAAATCCTTATATATAAGGTGTTGGAGAATATAACCGTTGGGGTCAAAATCTGCCCAAAATGGGCTGTCGGTCGACCGGCCGGTCGACCGGCCAATGGTAAAAAATTGACCGTTTGAGCCTATCGGACGACTGCCCGTTCGATCGGCCCCAAAGCCAAAGGCTTATCGGTCGACCCGCTCGGTCGACCGGGCTCTACTGAGAGTAGGTAGTGCCAGTCGGTCGACCGCACAGTCGACCGGCCACATAGGCTAGAGTCTTGTGCACGTTTTGTACACATCGGTTGACTGACCGATCGACCGAGCTCTGGTTCGGTCGACCGATTGGTCGACCGCCAGAAGGCTCAAAAATAGATTTTAGGGTTCTAAAATCTAACTTTATAATTCCCTAAAAATTCCAATTAAATCCCATAAAATTCACAAAAATAAGTTCATGCATATATTTGAAGTACAAATATGTGTGATAAAAATCAACACATATTATAAACTATCTAAACCATTTTTGTGATATAAAAATTAAGTCTTAAACCAAAAACGGTATTTTTTCAAAACACTAAACTTTGAAATGAAAAATTCATTTTTTCAAAACTTGTATAGATACAGAAACATGATATTTGAACACATATGGACCATAGTAGTGTACGAATAGAATTCAATACACATGTAAAAGATATATCTATAATTTTGACATTAAATCTAAACTAAGTTTTGATAAATAAAAAACTTGAAATCATGAACTAGATACATCAAAATGAGTTTTTAGACAATATGAAACATCAATGTATATGGATGAAATCCAACATATATATAAACCATATAAAATTGTTTTGATTCTATCTATTCATGAAAAACAAAAGATATATTCTTGAAATTTCATAACGGTTAAACCGAAACCAAAGCTTTTGAACTTGTCTGTGTTTGTACTTAAATATATCAAGACTAATCTATTCTTACACAAGATTTAAACACAACCTAAAACAAACCTAAACCAAAGTATAAGTCTTCTCTTCGATTTTCATCTTCAAGATGACTCGATCTAAACACAATCCATAGAGCTTGACTCCATCCGAGTACTAGATGCGATCTTGATATATGAGCTCTTGAATCAACACGTGTAAGCTCCAAAACTTAACTTTGAATTCTTTGTTGAAGCTAAACACATACTAAGATCTTGATTAATAACTGAAACTATATAAACACATGATCATTAGTATACAAAACTTCATAAGTTAGTCATCATCAAAACTAAGGTGAAGGGCCTTTGGGTCAACAATAAGTAATTAGAGCAACACTGAAAAATGTTAAGGTATCTCCCTTCATTTTGGTCTAATGGTAACCTACTACGATAGTTAATAAATCATTAAAGTCTAAACTTAATTAGAACATTAAACAATATCATGATCTACTCACTGAGTCATCAAGCTCATTCCATTCCTTGACAATATTTCCAGGTCTCGACAAGGGTAAAGGACCGGTGTAAGAACTCTTGTTGACATACAGAAGGAGTGTCGCATGAGGACATCACAAACCCTTCAATTATACTTTGTTTTCTTTTTCTTTTCTATTTATTTTGGAGCTCTTTATGTATAAATGTTGGACTTAGCTTGCTAAGCCAATGGAAATCATGTATTATATGTCAATGATCCTTATGGTTAAGTATAAAGTATAGGATATAGAACTCATAATGAATAGTTCGACATATTTTGTGTAAGCAAATGTTATGTAGAATAACTTGATGGATTTTGGTTTGGTGTATCCTTTTGAGATGGCTACAAATTTCTAGTATGGTATGTTATACTAAAGTTTTGAAATGTTGAATCTTAAGATATTACTTTGCTTGGTGTAGTATATTATTGTTGACTGTGTGGGAGTTTGTTTGGTTGATATATATATATATATATATATATATATATATATATATATATATATATATATATATATATATATATATATATATATATATATATATATATATATATATATAGGGGTTACTGTACCTCAGCCGGCGGGACGTGGCAACATCAGATCCACAAATCTGTCATAAATTTTGGCGGAAAAAAAACTGAACAATCCCGCCTAATTTAATGTCAGTCACCTCAACATTGTATTTTCCGAAAATACCCTCACTCACAACTTTTTGCCTAATGTAAAACATTTCCTTTTATTTTTATCATGGTCGCAGTATTTTTTGAAAAAGCGATGTATATGTATGCGACCTTGCTAATATTTTTTTAAGCCAAAATTTTTTTTCATACACTATTTGTCGAACTCGTTCGCAGTAGTTAAAATTATAGTTGCAGATCTGTTCGACTTAGATCGTAGAGTAGAGTTTGAATTTTTTTTTTGGTCTTTTATTTTATACGAATGCGACGTTGGTCGCAGTATATGAAATGTCCTTTTTTTTATTACATACTGCGACATGGGTCGCAGTTGTCTCAATATGCGTTGTAGTGTCCTGCGACCATGGTCGCAGTGTATTTAACGTCATTTTTTTAATTCCCAGGTCGCAGTTGATTATGTTTGCACTGTAATCTTATGCGACCTTGGTCGCAGTGTTGACCCAGGTCGCAGTTGTTTATGTTTGCACTGTATACTTATGCGACCATGGTCGCAGTGTCGACCCTGGTCCCAGTTGTTTATGTTTGTACTGTATACTTATGCGACCTTGGTCGCATTATTGACCCTGGTCGCAGTTGTTTATGTTTGCACTGTAGATGATTGCGACCTTGGTCGCAGTGTAGACCATGGTCGCAGATGTCTATGTTTGCACTGTAGACTTATGCGACCTTGGTCGCAATGTCGTTCATTGTTTACATTTGCACTGTAAATAATTTATAAACAATAACCTAAATCCTATAAAGAGCGGCAAAAAAAGGGAAAAAAATAATAATAAATAATAACCTAAATCTGACAACGAGCGGTCCAAAAATTGCCTTGTGGGCAAATAATAATAAACAATAACGAAAGTTACCGAAAGAGTAGCTTTTCATAAGGGGTATTTAGTAATTTAACTTCTTCCTATAAGCGGGCCGCAAGTTAGTGGGGTGACAAAATTGAGCCACGTCACCGCAGGCTGATATACATTTTTCTCATATATATATATATATATATGTATATATATATATATATGTATATATATATATATTGTATATATATATATGTATATATATAGGGGTTACTGTACCTCAGCCTGCAAGCTGAGAGAATACTCTCAGCCGGCGGACGTGGCAACATCACCGCCCCATATCTGTCATAAATTTTGGCGGACAAAAACTGAAAAATCCCGCCCAATTTAATGTCAGTCACCTCAACATTGTATATTCCGAAAATACCCGCCCTCACAACTTTTTACCTTATGTAAAAAAGTTGCCTTTCAAGAAAATTTTCAGCTCTAAAATTTCAACCGATCATTCTGATCCAATTAGTTCTTTTGTTTCACAAATTTGATCCGTTTTTTAAAAAATATATTTGCAACTGATGGCGCCTAAGAAATCATCCGTCGAAAAAGGTACTACAAAAAATGATATTTTCAAAAAATTTTAGAGTTTGTATATTTTAATAGTTTTAAATTTTTTCCAGATTTATTTCCATTTAAGTTTTTTTATTTTTTATTTTAAATCTTGGGACCATGGTCGGAATTAAAGAAACAGATTTTGAAACTTTAGATGACGAATAAATTTTTTAAATTTATAAATTTTGTAACACGACGATAAAGGTCCTATTTTTTTCAAGTTTTTTTATTTCCTTCCATTTTTACTATGTCGAAGTATTTTCGAAAAAGTGATGTGCATACACTGCATGCGACCTCGGTCGCAGTTTATAAAATTATAGTTTCAGATTTGTGCGACTTTAGAATTTTTTTTTGGACCTTTCCTTGTAGACGAATACGACGTTCGTAGCAGTATATGAAACTTACTTTTTTTTTTCTTATATACTGGCGACATGGGGTCGCAGTTGTTTCAATATGAGTTGTAGTCGTCTCTTGCGACCAAGGTCGCAGTGTATTTAACATCATTTGTTTTATCATACTTGGGTCGCAGTTATTTCTGATTGCACTATAGTCTTATGCGACCTTGGTCGCAGTGTGGACTTGAGTCGCAGTTGCTTCTGATTGCAGTGTAGTCCTATGCGACCTTGGTCGCAGTGTGGTCTTGGGTCGCAGTTGCTTCTGATTGCACTGTAGTCTTATGCGACCTTGGTCGCAATGTCGATCCGGGTCGCAGTTGTTTGTATTTGCACTGTAGTCTTATGCGACCTTGGTCGCAGTGTCGACCCGGGTCGCAGTTGCTTCTGATTGCATTGTAGTCTTCTGCGACCTTGGTCGCAGTGTCGACTGGGTCGCAGTTGTTTGTGTTTGCACTGTAGTCTTATGCGACCTTGGTCGCAGTGTCGACCCGGGACGCAGTTGCTTCGGATTGAACTGTAGTCTTATGCGACCTTGGTCGCAGTGTCGTCCCGGGTCGCAGTTGTTTCTGATTGCACTGTAGTCTTATGCGACCTTGGTCGCAGTGTCGTCCAGGGTGCAAGTTGTTTGTGTTTGCAATGTATGACTACGACCGAGGTCGTAGTTTATTAAAAACAAATATGCTATTTACTCCCTTATAATTTTTAAATAATCATTGGTCTAAACTGTTTAATTTTTCTTCCTACGTAGGTAAACAACAGATAAAGGTTCGTCCTCTGAGATCAAGCCTAAAACCTATGTGCGAGTTCATGAAGAAATTTAAAAAGTACATTCAGGCAGATTTCGTAGAGGCAATCAAGAATACCCCATTTGGCCCAATCTTCATGGCGTTCTACAATGAAGAATTTGGGACTGAAAAGGGTCTAAAATCAAACGTTGTTGTACTGCATATTTTAGACCAGTATGATAGGGATACAAGGACCTTTAGAATTGGGGGCAAACAGATTGAGTTAACAGTGGAGAATGTTACCCTAACTTTTGGTCTACCTATCATTGGGGCAGATTTTGTGATGAATAAGACATGTACGATGAAAGATAGAGGGGTTATAAAACATTATTTCCCCAATATAAAGAAGATCACTAAAGTATCTATTGAAGAGGCTTTGGATGATCTTCTCGTCAAGAAGAGGAGGAGGAGTGAAGTAGATGTGACAAAGGATGAACAGCTTGAGCAGCAAATGACTTTAAATGAAATTATAAGAGACATGCACAGACTTGCAGCTCAAGACTTTACCACAATAATAATCCTATACATGTCGGCCACTCTCTTCTTCTCTGGCAGTAAATGCACGGTGCCGTGGTATATTGTGGAATAGATTGCCAATATGCAGCTGATGAGGACAATATGCTGGGCAAAAGCTGTTTGGCAATTCCTGATTGAGTCAATGGACATCTTCAGGCACACCACGTACGAGCTGCAAGGATGCTCCGTGCAAATTATTGTAAGTACAAATCTCATATTTGGCCAACATTGTATGAAATTTACCCAAAAAAATTGTGAATATCTGTGTAAACTAATTTAATTTTCCATTTTTGCAGTATTGGCTATGTGAGAGGCTCCTATTTTTGAGCCGAGGTCTAGTTTGGAGGACATAACCCCACGCGCAGTAAGATGGGACCTCCAAAATATTAGCAGATCTCTACTTGAAGTTGATCTAAATGAGATTGACAGTAATATTGTAAGTTAGACTTCTTTTTAAGTGCAGTACAAATAAAATGCGACCATAGTCGCAGTATTGAGCTGCACATTTCGCAGTTCTTTTTCTGCCTGACAAACAATGTGCGACCATGGTCGCATTCTCCTGAAAATACTTTGTACATGAAATGCGACCATGGTTGCAGTGTTGAGCTGCATGTCTTGGCAGATAAATTTGTGCAGGACAAACATACCGCGATCATGGTCGCATTCTTATTATAAATAAACTGCGACCATGGTCGCAGTATAATTATTTCATTGTTTTATTTTTAACTTACCTTTTTCTGTTTATTTTCAGATTTTGAGTAGAATGGCCAACATCTCTAATGCTGAAAAAAATATGGCTGGCCTTCCTGTTGAAGGGGAAGATAAGGAGGAAGAAGAAGAAGCAGAAGATGAAGATGAAGATGAAGAAGAAGGAGAAGGAGAAGGAGAAGGCCATACATATAATGAAGCTGACATCCCGACGGAAAAGGAGCCAGAAGCGGCTGAAACGAGTGAGCAAGAACCATCTTTTACAGGTTATTTGCCACCAGCACGAGATGATCAAGCTGAAGAAATAAAAGAGTTGAGGTCTCAAAATCAGCACTTGAGAGAATATGTTTCTCAGCTTGAAAGAAAAATTGAAAAAATGGAGACTGAGAGCAGACTCAAGGATGAATTAAAAATAAAAAAAAGAGAAAAAAGAGAGAAGAAAAAACTAAAAAGGCAGCAGAGGAAATTAAAGGTGAAAGAAGAAGAAGAAGAAGAGCTGCTGAGAGCAGCCGCTGCTGCGGAGAAGGAGAAGGAGAAGAAGAGGGAAGAGGAGGAGCATGAGAGGAGAAGATTGGAAGAAGAGAAGGAAAAGGAGGAGAGGAGGAGAGAAGTGGAGGAGAAGGAGAAGAAGAGGGAAGAGGAGGAGCATGAGAGGAGAAGATTGGTTGAAGAGAAGGAAAAAGAGGAGAGGAGGAGAGAAGTGGAGGAGAAGGAGAAGAGAAGAAGGGAAGAGGAAGAGAATGAGAGGAGAATGAGGGAAGAAGAGGAGAAGGAGAAGAAGAGGAGGGAAAAGGAGGAGCAGGAAAAGGAGGAGAGGAGGAGGGAAGAGGAGGGGGAGGAGAGGAGGAAGAGGGAAGAGGAGGAGAATGAGAAGAGAAGGAGAGACGAGCAGAGGAGGAGGGAAGAGGAGGATCAGAAGAAGAGGAGCATCGAAAAGGAGAAGAAGGAGAAGGAAAAGAGGAGGATAGAAGAGGAGGAGCAGGAAAAGGAGAAGAGGAGGAAGGTGTTGGAGGAGTTAAAGAAGAAGCGGGAGAAGAAGAGGAATGTGGGGAAGAGCAAATTAGAAGTAAGGGTGAAGAGGAAAAGGAGCACAAAAGAATGACGGAGCAGATGGAGAAGCAGGCTGAAGAGAAGAAGAAGAAAAAATTGGAAGAGGATAAAATCATGGGTTCTGAATCTATTTTAAATTTTTCTGGGGAAGATATGCCAAGTTTTTCTTTGAATATAACTCAAATGATTCAAGAAACCCAAAGAGATAGAGCTTCTGAAGAAAAAAATTCAAGAACATACTCCGCCTCAGAAGCAATCCTTAAAAGAAGCTGTTTTGGAATACTCTAAAGGAACGATAGAAAGGGGAGTTAAAGAACGCAAGCGCGCTGAAAGAGATCGCGATGACTCCGACTTCGTTTATCCAAAACAGAAGAAGAAAATAAATGAACATCCTCTTCCACAGCCTGCGGCTGTGAGTTCTGCCGCTGGTTTCGGCGACAAAGAGATTTCCTCCACTGAGCCAAAATCGAGAGAATTGACCGAAACCACAGCATACAGAATTCTGCAGCCCCATCAACAAGCTCTTATAAAAAATTTCTTCGACAAGTCCTTCTCTGAGTAAGTTAATTAATTTTATTATAATTCATATCAAAAAACTGTTATACCTTTATATAAGAACAATTAAATTACTAACTTTGTTTTGAATATCTTGCAGTTCTACTGCGTATCAGGATACCGAAAACGGAATCATGATTACAAGGAATGACATTGAGGACCTGATGTTCAGTAGAGACTTAGATGCAAACATTATTCATTTCTACATGCAGCATATTGAGAAAGGAGAAGGATTAAAAAGCATATTCTTTCGGAGCGAAGCTTGGGTAAAAATCTACTTTATCTTTACGGTTTAATGTAATATCAATTGTGGAACAGACTAATATTCTCTATCTCTGTGTAGGCATGTTCTGCGACTAAGGTCGCAGTTTATAATTAAAATGTATTGCGACTAACTCAGGTACTGCGACTAAGGTCGCAGTTTATAATTAAAATGTACTGCGACTAACTCAGGTACTGCGACTAAATCATGTACTGCGACTAAGGTCGCACCTGCGACTAAGGTCGCACCTGCGATCAAGGTCGCAAGTTATAATTAAAATGTATTGCGACTAACTCAAGTACTGCGACTAAGGTCGCGGTTTATATTTAAAATGTACTGCTACTAATTCATGTACTGCGACTAAGGTCGCAGTCCATGAAAATATTAATTACAACGAATATAATTTTGGTAAAAAAAAGAGTGCAACCTAAATAGCAGTTGCTGGCCGTCTTTATCAAATAACAACACTGCGACCTGGTCGCTATATTAATTACTATAAAAATGTGTTAATAAGAAACGCTGCGACCTTGATCGCAGTCTCTTGTCTTGACTTAATGACTTCTTATTTTAATTAATTTTTTCTTATATTTAAATTCATTTTGTATTTTATTTAATTTTGTTTTTTCTTGCCCGCAGCACGGTGTTGTAAATAAAAGTGAAGATCTGGAAGATCATTTCATCAAGCAGCAGCTGTTGAAAAACTGGACAGCTGATGTGCAGTACATGTTCTTCCCGATCAATCACAAACATAGTGCCGAAGATCCCGGATTTCACTGGACCTTGCTAGTATTTGATTGCGATACACAAGAGTGGTTTTATTATAACTCTTTGGTTCCAGCTGACAAAAAAGTAGTATATCAAAGTTTTACCAAAAAGATGCAAGAATAATGGTGAGTGAAATTTAATATTTCGATTACTGGAAACTTGCATTTAATTTGATTAATACTAATTTTTGTTCCTATTGACATTGCAGAAAGAAAGATTATTACAGATTTTTGAGATTGATTTCAATAAATTAATGAGAAAAATAAATATAAAATACGAAAAATGCCCCCAACAATCAAACAGGTATATAAATTTTTGACATCTCCTTACATTTCATATTTTCTACCTTTTTTTAGTACCAAAAATCTAATTTCAATTAATGATTACTCTATGAAATTTCAGTGTTGATTGCGGTGTATATGTATGCAAGTACATGGATATCATAGCGTCTGGTAGTCCATCAGCTGTTGATAGTGTTACGGATGCTCATGTACAGAGACTAAGAAGTGAGCTTGCATACATGATACTTGCAGATAGAGAGAAGAGTTGGGATGAAGAAACAGAAATTATACGAAGGATGACATTTGAAGACTGACAGTTGACAATTTATTGATATAGCACAATTTTTTATTTTATAAATGTAAAAATAATTGCAATTGCAATTCATTAAATAATTATTTTGTTTTATTGATTTAATTTATAAATATTTCTATACATTTATTTATTATAAGTTCCATTGATTATTTCCAATCTACATTTGTTACACCTTTAATTTTACTACTGCGTATTGATATTAGAAACAAACATGCGTTCAGCAATTGTACTGCGACCAAAGTCGCAGTAATGACCTGTTTGAGTTTTAGCGTTTCCTTATACGGCGATACTTTAATCGAGACAGCGATAATGGTCGCAGTTACTTAATCATTTATCAGTTCCCAATGCGACTATGGTCGCAATAATGAACTGTTTTGGAATACGCAGTAATTTAATGTAAGATTGTATTAACTTTTAAACTGTTTTGGATAACTGAACAGTCACCTAGAAAGTATACACTTTTTGAAAAAAGGTAGAAAATAAATTTGGGAGATATTCACGTGGTTTGAGACCTTAAACCTTTTGGAATTCCGGGATTACAAATATATAAAGGGTCATCAGTAAAGGATTATAAACATACTAAATTGTTTTTGCTTAAATTAGTTACTCTCACTGTTCGGAAATAGATTCAAAAATGTCTTCTCCACCGTCTTCACCGGAAAGAAGCCAATCATCTAATGATGATTGGATGTATAGTCTGAAGCGATGCCTCGCTACGGGTCAGAGAATGAGCTTGATACAGACGACCCGTTCTGGGAGTTCATTGATGAACCAAAATACTTACATGAAGAGGAAGAAAGCGAAGAGGAGATTGTCGCTGAAGAGGTGGAAGGGACAGAAAGCGATACGGAAGACGAAAGCGGTCATACTCTTGACGACGAATCTGACTACGATGGTGATGACGACGATTAGAAGTTTAAAAATTGTATTTTGTTTTTTTTAAAATATATATAACTCTGTTTTCTAAGGTTAATTGGGTGAATTAAAAATTTTTAACTACTATGTCTTGGTTAAAATGCTGTACAATTGTTACAAACCTTCATTTTAAATATTCTACTAATAGTCTTTATTGATGTTTGCGCATAACTAATATACTGCGACCAAGGTCGCAGTTAATAATTAAATTATTTCACCCGAATAAAATTTTAAAATAAAGGTTGCGACTTTGGTCGTAGTTGCTGACCGCAGTCTTAATAAAACAACAACACGGCGACCTTGGTCGCAGTTGCTGGCGGCAGTCTTAATCTACAACAACACTGCGACCTTAGTCGCTATGCATGTTAATATAAAAGAAACACATACCTATTGTACTGCGACCTAAGTCGCAGTCCATGTACTGCGACCCCTAGATTACAATTGCTGACCATCTTATCAATAACAACACTGCGACCTTGGTCGCAATTAACCATGTACACTGCGACCAAAGTCTCCGACTACATTATATACAAAAAAATGAACTATAAAGGAGAATTTTGTAGCAGTAAAACTTTAAAGTACAACTAATTACAAAAATAATACAGTAGAAATCAAAGAATGATAATAAATCTGATTATAATGAAACGCCAGTGGCAGACTGCGACTTAATCTCTCTACACTATGCGACCCTGGTCGCACTTCATGAAAAATTGAAGTCTTTGTTCCTTCAAGATGGAGGCAACCAAAACCTACTTCTTCTGCCAATAAAAAATAAATAGTAAGAATTTTAAAGATAAATCGTTATAAAAAAATTGATTAACGTTGTTAATGTAATACCAGTAACGGACAACCAGTCCTGTAATGGCCCAGCTCTTGGCAGTTACCACATCTTCGATGCTTAACTTCCTTCTGATATATAGAATCTTCAAAGCCAGACTTAAGCCTGGATGCAGCTCTAGGCCTCCCCTTGGTTGGTACAGGACCAATTGGATCACGTATATTCAATTCTTCACCATCTCGCAATACGACAACGGATCAACTTGAAGCAACCGCAGTTTTAGGCTGTGATGAATGATCATTTCCTGACATGGCTCTGTATTCTCTAGTGGTATCTTGGGCAAAACTTTTCAAAACTGCCTCCAACTTTGAAAGATGGATATCAGAATCAGCGACCATGTCAAGAATTGCATTAAATTTTGAACGAATTGTCCACAATCTAGCCGTCCGTGGAGTGCCTTGACTGGGGAAAGGCTTCATGCCATTTTCAATTGCAACGTTTTTGTAACGAGCATCCAACCTTCATCTCTGAAGTATATATGATTCCGGTATATGTGTAACGTGATTGCGCCACAAAATACACAGAATATGTCTACATAGGATACCCTTTGTTTCAAATAACGAACAACTACAAGAAACATGAAGTTCCTCACACTTATCATAACTGACATTTTCCCACCTGTCTTTTGATTCTGAAAAATTACCAACCAAATATGTTGATCCAGGTTTGTCATGTTCCACCTCTTCTGAAAACAGTGTCATTACAACTGCCCATTCCTTTTGGAACAACTGAAAAATCTTCGGTGTATACAGCTTCGAAACCTGTACTACATATGGATTCGATGTACAATTGGGCACAGAATTCAAAACCCCGAAAATCTTGAAGAGATTCAGATGTACGACGGGCAGCAACAGCTTTATCATATTGGTGAACAAATTCCACTAGTTTCGTGTTTGCGTTAACAAAACCATCAAAGAAGGAATTAATACTCTCGGACCTCTGACTGGTTGTCATTCCAGCACAGAAAACATCCTTAAGATATGCATTAACCCAATATCCACGAAGCCTGTACATCTTCATCAACCAACTGTCATCTTCTTCTTCTAACTGATATTTTTCATTCATCAGACGCCATCGTTCCTCACAAGTGCTTATATCACGGGAGGTGTACCAAGCATGAAAATCGGAGACCATATCTTCTCCATACTTATTTGCCATTGAGATTTGTTGCTCGGCAATATGTTTCCGCACATGTCAGAAACAGTAACGGTGCCGAGAAGTTGGGAAAACAATCTTGATGGCGTCACCAATCTGCGCATCCTGATCAGTAATAATCAGCTTCGGTTCAACTCCATGCATGCACTTGAGCCATTTTTGGAATAGCCAAACAAAGTATCTCTCTGCTCATCAGCAAGCAATGCACAGCCGAACAAAATTGACTGCCGGTGATGATTTACTCCGGTGAATGGAGCAAATGGCAAGCTCAAGTGATTAGTTCTGTATGTTGTGTCAAAAACGATCACATCACAGAACCTCAGATACGAGGAAATAGCTCTTCCATCAGCCCAAAAAATGCTTCTAAGTGTGCCCGCGTTATCAACTTCACTTGAAAAGAAGAATTCTGGATCGGTCTCGGCTTTCTCTTGAAAATATTTGATAATAACAATAAACTCATGACCGCAGTTATTTCTACGTTGACGAGTGAAATCAATAACTTGTTGCGGGCTCACTTCTTCACAGCCTTCTCCCTGGCTCATTGCATTCACAACGCGGGAAATATTTGAAGGCCGCATTCCCACATCAACCAGATTGCTCATAATGCTTCTGCTAATCTTTGAACGATGAGTCTGGTGAGAGTAATGGTGATGTATCTTATCCGGGCTTGACAATTCATGTGAATGAGTATCAACAAATTTTGTGATAACCAAGATCTTCTGTCAAAAAATAAACGAAGACGAATATGCATCTCAGCAGGACAAGCTACTCTAGTGTCAACTCGACGATGCACTATAAGCCCTCTTGTCTTTTGTCACACAACTTCTTCACACCTTCCTTATTGCAGCAAAATTTTCTGCAAATAATCTCATAAGGAGGCTTCCGTGACTTATTTGTACCTTTTCTTCTCACGCTAAAACCTCTATTCCTTGCAAAAGAATTGTAGAAATTGTATGCTTCCATATCGGACAGGAACTGTTTCCCTATAAACTTATCTGAGCTTCCAGACAATTCTCCATGTGCATTCATATCCTACAAAAAAACAATTACACGAATTACATGAATATAAAATATTTGTTAGATATCACTGTAGTCTAAAATATAAGTTATTAACTGCGACCAAGGTCGCATAAGAGAACATTCTATATTACTTCTTACAAGGTCGCAGTTATCAGTATGAGAAGAAATCTATATTACTTCTTACTAAAGACTGCGACCAAAGTCGCAGTTATCCGTATGAGAAGAAATCTATATTACATCTTACTAAAGACTGCGACCAAAGTCGCAGTCAATAAAAAAAGATTTCACATACGACATGAAATATATATACCTAAGTCGCAGTTATTCGTATGAGAAGAAATCTATATTACTCCTTACTAAAGACTGCGACCTAAATCGCAGTTATCCGTATGTGAAGAAATCTATATTACTCCTTACTGAAGACTGCGACCTAAGTCGCAGTTATTCGTATGTGAAGAAATCTATATTACTCCTTACTAAAGACTGCGACCTAAGACGCATACCCAAAAAAAGATTTCACAGCCGGAGATTATTTTCAAATAAGATTGCGACCGAATATTAAAACGGTCGCATTTCTGAAACTTTAAAACATGTGTTATAGGTCGCAGTATCACATATGTTAAAGGTGAAAAATTCAATTTTAAGAAATTGTTTTTAAAAAAATTGAAACAATTAAAACCTGTTGATCGGCATGCAAAAATGTCAACCCTTCAAGATTTTCAATATTCTGAGAGAAAGTAGAACCAGATGTAATATCTTCCATATTTAGATCGCTAGTAGACTGCTCAGACGTCGACATTAAATATTTTGGAGAAAAAAATTAATCTGAAAAGATTTTATATTTCAGGAAAAAGTTTATCGCAGGCTGAAAAGGAGAACCTAGATCTTTCAAAGAGAGGTAATAAAAATAGGGGGAAAAGTAATTTATAAACAATAACCTAAATCCTATAAAGAGCGGCAAAAAAAAGGGGGAAAAATAATAATAAATAATAAGGAAAGTTTACGAAAGAGTAGCTTTTCATAAGGGGTATTTGGTAATTTAACTTCTTCCTATAAGCGGGCCGCAAGTTAGTGGGGTGACAAAATTGTGCCACGTCACCGCAGGCTGAGAGAGTTCTCTCAGCCGCAGGCTGATATACATTTTTCTCATATATATATATAT
>JAVJIF010006007.1:0-144236 GCA_038442645.1 Agave tequilana | reverse complement strand
CTCATAGGAGCGGAATCTCGCTACAATCCTGTTGAGAAAGAGTGTTTAGCTCTCGTCTTTGCCGTTCAGAAGGCACGGCATTATTTGGTTGGCCAGACCATACATGTCATCTCCAGGGTGAATCCTTTGCGTCTTCTTATGACGAAGCCAGGGTCACTAAATTCAAGATTGGCTAAATGGGCACTTCTGCTGTCTCAATACGACATGACCTTTATTCCTCAGAAGGCGGTCAAAGGCCAAGCCCTTGCAGAATTCTTAGCTGCTCATCCAGTTCCGGAGCATTCAAAACTCCACGAAGACATCCCTGATGAAGTCTTCGAGTCCAACGCAACTTCAGTAGAGGAAGTGTGGCAGATGTTCTTTGATGGAGCATCGCGATGGGCCCTAAAGGCAAGATTATTGCCGGAGTGGGGGTCGTGTTTATCTCCCCGCAGAACCATGTTCTTCCCAGAGCATTTTCTTTGACAGAATCATGCTCCAATAATGTAGCAGAATATAATGCTCTGCTCATTGGTCTTCAGCTCCCCATGGAATGGGGGTACGCTACCTTGAAGCTTATGGCGATTCAAAACTGATCATCAATCAGGTTAAAGGCGAATATGAAGTCCGCCATGAGGACTTGGTGCCTTATTACCATACGGCCATTGAGTTGGCTAACCTATTTGAAGGTTTCTACATCGGGCATGTGTCTCGATCTCAAAATATCAAGGCGAACGCTCTCGCTGCATTAGCGACGACGCTAGCCTTGCCAGCCGACACCGAGTACTATCTCACGGTCGCGACCCGACACCTCGTATGCTCTAAGCATATGCTGAAAAACCAAGAGGTCCATAATGTCTCTGCAGACTCGAGCCGAGGGATTGGCGCTTCGCTCTCATTGACTATGCTCTGCACGGATTGCTCCCTGACGATCCTAAAGAAGCGGCGTCCATCAGACGAAGGTCCCCCCGTTTCTATTACGATCCTACTCTGAAGACGCTCTACCGTCGTTCATATGACGATGTCCTCCTTCGGTGCCTTTCTCAGTCTGAGGCACAACAAGTACTCAAAGAAGCACATGACGGCATTTGTGGAGCCCACCAGCCGGGTCCGAAGCTCAAAGACAGGCTACATCGGCTTGGGTACTATTGGCCAACTATGATAACCGACGCCATCCAATATGCGCGAAGGTGCAAGGCATGTCAGATTCACGCTGACTTTATACACCAGCCTTCGGAGTTGCTCCACCCTACTGCTGCTTCATGGCCATTTGAAGCGTGGGGAATTGATGTCGTAGGGCCAACCAGCCCCTCTTCGGCAAGAGGTCACCGGTTTATCCTAGCAATAACCGATTACTTCTCAAAGTGGGCAGAGGCCATACCGTTGGCCGAAGTCAAAACCTCCAATCTGGTTAGCTTCATCAAACACCATGTCATCCATCGATTTGGTGTCCCCAGGCGGATCATCCACGACAATGGTCCTCAATTCATAAGCCAAGGATTCTATCGGTTCTGCGATAAATACCGAATTCAGAATATGGCTTCAACAGCTTACAATCCTGCCGCCAATGGTTTAGCAGAAGCATTCAACAAGACAATCATCAAGCTGCTCAAGAAGTTTGTCTCCTCGAACAAGCGAGATTGGGACGAAAAGCTCGGTGAATGCCTTTGGGCTTACCGGACTACGGTTCGGACACCGACAGGCAATACGCCTTTCTCCCTGGTATATGGGTGCGAAGCGGTCATCCCATTGGAAATCCAGGTGCCATCATTGCGAGTAGCCCTGACTACTAAAATGACATCAGAAGACAATGATCGCCTGCGTCTTCAAGAGCTCGAAGCCCTGGACGAGAAGCGGCTGCAAGCTCAGCAACACATCGAGCTATATCAGGCTCGGATGTCAAAAGCCTTCAATAAGAAGGTTAAGCAAAGAACCTTCCAGAAAGGAGATTTGGTCTTAGCCGTCAGACGACCGATGATTATGACGCACAAGACCAAAGGCAAATTTCAGCCTAAATGGGAAGGACCGTTTGTGATAGAGACAGTCTATTCAAACGGAGCATACCGCCTTATGACTGCAGAGGGCGACCTCCTCATGATGCCAATCAATGGCAAATTCTTAAAGAAGTACTATCCTTAATCAAGGATCTTGCTCTCGATCAAGTTAACATTACACCTCTGATCGAGATCCGCGCGTCCGGAATGCGCACAAAGAGAGCCTCTCTCTTTCTCCAAGCATATCAAATCTGTTGGTAGCTGGGGGTTTGCTTAAAATCCCAAGGGACCTGCTCCCACTTGATTCCCTCTCCAGAATCACTTACCAATTCTCATCCATAGAATGGTAAGACCACGTATTCCGCTGCTACGTTAACATTAAACCTATGACAGCAGTTCCCTCATTTCTCCTCATGAGAGCGAGACCTCCAAAGTCACTTACCAATTCTCATCCATAGAATGGTAGGACCACACATATTCCGCTGTTACGTTAACATTAAACCTATGACAGTGATTTTCTCGTTTCTCCCCGAGAAGACGAGACCTTTTCCAAATCCAATCCGACTTTTGAACTTGGTGGCTTCTCAACCAGTTACGTCATCGCGACCTCTGAACTGGCAGATAGCCAAGTCTCATCTGTCATTGAGCTTAGTGGCGTCTTAATCGGTTATGTCATTGCGACCTCTGAACCAGTAGACAGCTAAGTCTCAATCTCGAGTCCTGTTGACATTTACAAAAGACAGGTCTCGATACTTGTTGACATTTACAAAAGACAAGTATCACCTATTTTGAGCTTGGTGGCTTCTCAACCAGTTACGTCATTGCGACCTCTGAACTGGCAGAAAGCCAAGCCCCTATCATTGAGCTTAGTGGCGTCTTAATCGGTTATGTCATTGCGACCTCTGAACCAGTAGACAGCTAAGTCTCAATCTCGAGTCCTGTTGACATTTACAAAAGACAGGTCTCGATACTTGTTGACATTTACAAAAGACAAGTATCACCTATTTTGAGCTCGGTGGCTTCTCAACCAGTTACGTCATTGTGACCTCTGAACTGGCAGAAAGCCAAGCCCCTATCATTGAGCTTGGTGGCGTCTCAATTGGTTATGTCATTGCGACCTCTGAACCAGCAGATAGCTAAGTCTCAATCTCGAGCCCTGTTGACATTTACAAAAGACAGACCTCATACTTGCTGACATTTACAAAAGGCAAGTATCTTCACTCCAGCCCCGCAATGGGCTAACCTCGAGACTGGCAACATCTCAATTGGTTATGTCATTGCGACCTCTGAACCAACAGACAGTCATGTCTCATTATCCAAACAGCAGAAGTCAAAAGGAAAATTTTCTATTAAAGCCAAAAAGATGGGATACATGGAGGAGCATATACAATGGCCTACAGGCGTATATGGTAAGATCAAATCCGATCCCCGAGCGAAGCTAGCCTCGTTCTCCTGTCATCAGCAGCCTGGGCCAGCGCCTGTGATCTCAGCTCAGCCTCATCGAAGTCCACCGCCTGAGCCAGACGAGCCTCGACCTCCGCCAAAGTCGCCCTCTGTGACGACTCCTGCCGCGCCAGTTCCTCACTCTGAGCCCTGAGCTGCTCAAGCCGCGCAGTCTCTTCTTGACGCATCTGTGTAGCTTTGGATAAGAGGAGATTTGCCTTCCGGATCATCTCTTCGGCCCTCTTAACCTTATCTTCGGCATCAAGAAGAGCACTGGTGGAAGCGTCAATTGCACTCCCAACCTCTACTTGCTCTGTCTCCAAGGACTTCAAGTCAGAGGAGATAGCCTCAGCAGCCTCTTGAGCGGCGAGCTGAGCCTCGCGCCTTTGGGCAACAAGATATGTGAGCCGTTCATCAGCCAAAGACGCTGCGTCTGAACGATAGAGACGGCGCCATTCCTCCACGTCCTTCTCAAGGTCATCTACCAGGAGTCCCAGAGCAGTAGCTTGATGGTACCCCTCAAAGTCTCGAATGCAATCAATACCTCGGGAGAGGACCACCTTCAGCTTCGAAAATGGCACAGGCGAGCCTTTCAAGACTAGACCGATAGTCTGCTCCAAATTGTTATAGAAGCTATCGACCAGATTACCTATGAAGTCATTCTCAGCTTCATCAATCTTTGGTAGAGGGACAACCTCGGAGCAGTCTACCAGCCCGGCCGACACCACCGCAGAAGAAGAAGCGGGAACATCGACAGCAGCAGGACAAGCCAAGGACGATCTCGGCGAAGTCCTCATCGAAATTAATACACCAGCCACCGCGAGGGAAGGGCTGGCAACTACCTCTGGAGCAACGGGCTCAACCACCTGAGTTGGGGAGGCAGGGCTGGTGATCACCCTCAACTCCATACTCGCCGGCATCTCACTCGGGAGTGAAGGCATCTGTGGGACTGTCGTCTCCACGACCCCCGACCTCTCAGTTGTCATGGGCTGATAAGAGGGGAGGTCGCCATACAGCGCGTCCAACACAGCAGCATCCGCCGCGGTCGAAGCACTCGACTCGCCCTCTAACCTCTTAGGAGAATCCTCCGCTTCCTTCGAAGCTGATGCACCTTGGGGACAAATACCTGCAACAAAACCAAGGTCAAAAAGGAGACGCAGCAAACAGGCGAAGACCAAGAGATCGTAGTCATACCGAAGGCTGATGTCACCTCGTCAGCCGCATCGGAATCCAAGGGTCCCATCGGAAAGTTCTTACCAGACTCGACGTAAATGGCCGGCCCGCTCTCGCCCGCCGAGTCCCCTGCAGACCACTCAACAGAGCTTGATTCCACAGAACTTCCTTTGGAGGTCCCAACACCCGAAGGACCGACATCAGCTGCGCCACTCCCAGACTCTTGCGAGTGAGCGAAAGAGCTGGCTGCAGCCCTATAAGTGAACAGGGGATCGTAGTGTTCCCCTTGCTCTCCAACTGCCTCAGCTCCTGCAACAAAAAGCAAATGATGAGTTATTTAAAGTGCGCTGAAGGCATATTAGATGGGGCCAATCTTACCAGTAGTCGGTTCAGCAACCGACGGCTCAGCCACTAATGGAGCAGCAGAAGGAAGCGCAGTAGAGGGTTCGCCCTCTACCACAATTGTAGGAGAATCGGGGCTTCTTCGCCAACGACTTCCTACGGGATCCACTCCCACGTTTCCTCTTGAAGTGGACATCAGAATCCTCTTCTTCCACTTCTTCCACATGTCGTGGGGAAGCTGTCCCCACCACGCCGGAGCCGGCTTCACAGGTGTCAGCTTCACGGACATCAGCTCCTGTCCCTACCTCAAAGCGAGGGCTCCCTGCATCAGAAGCCTCGCTATCATCCACAGCGATGAACTCCTCTATGCCAGGGACACGGACTCGTTTACCCTCCTTCTTCTCAGAAGCCTTCTGCCTCATCCGATGAGCAATCAATCTCACACCCGAACTATTGGCATTGAATCCAGGAGGCGTGGAATTCGAAGCCGCATACCATTGGCAGAAGCACAAGGTCGTCCGAAGGCCGGGATCTCTCAACGGCGTGCGTAGCCGCGCCCCAGTGCCATCTGCAGTAAAGAACCGCCAGGCGCGGGCCCCATCAATGAGGCTCCCCATGAAAGCCAAGTCCGGATTCGGGTTGCCCACGTACAGCTGGTCATACCTGAATTGGCGGGCAAACCGGCTCGGAACGTAGGGTTCCAGGTAGCAGGTGTCCCCACTCCTGAACAGCAAATTCGAGGGCCGGATGCTGACCAGCCACTCGAAAACACCTCGACTCATGGGAGAGTCACTCGATTCCGCATCATGGAATTCCTCATTGTACCCCGCATCCCGCATGCGAGGAAAACAGCGGAACAGGCTGTAAGCGTCATATCGGCGTACTAACTTACGGGCCTCAGCCACGTAGATCTTCTGCCATGAACAGCCCTCGAAGCGGCGGAGAAGTGCCGTTCGAACACCCTGCGGAGGATCCGCCCCAGCTCCAATCAAAGCCGGGCAGTGTAAGGCGAACCACGCCATCAAGTAGGTATACGGTAAACCTACCCTAAGATTGGGTCCGTCACAGGGCAGGACGGCACCCTTTCCTCTCCTCGACACCGATGGTCTGCAGAAAGCCTCCGTTAGCGCACGAAGGCCCCTCTGGATACAGCACACCATAGCCGGGAGAAGACCCAGACGGTGGCCATGGACCAAGCGCACAGCCGGCAGCAAGACATTCGGGTGGACAATGTCACCCGAGGAAGACGGCACCACACATTTCTTTAACCAGATGGTTAAGAAACCGGCCAACAGCGCCTTCCGAGACATAGGCCGACGAGCCTGGTGGTGAAAGCTCCGAAGGACATCACCTTCCTCAAAAGGACCATCATCTTCAGTCACGACGATGTCCTTTTCGGCATGCGCCTCCATCCGGGCCAAGATGTCCCCTTCAGCAACTCCGCAATGAGCAGCTTCAGGCGCACTCTTCATGTCCGGGAACAGATAGTTCCCCCAGCTCTTTAAACTCTTCGAGCTACTCTTGCCACCAGTGTGGATGCTGGAACAAATGTGCAAGTGGCACATCAATTCCCGGTAAGTCTCAAGCAAAGCAGGCTCCTGCTTCTCCAGCAGAGCCAACTCCGCTTCACAGGGAAAGTACTCTTCGTACGGAAGAGACCCAAAAGGCAAGGCAGAGATTTCCCACATCTCATGCAGAGCCATGCCTAACTCACCAACTGGGGTGAAGAAGGTCCCCGAGGCAGGGCAGTATAACTCAAGGATGGCGTAGAAGCACGCCACCTTCATATCAATGCCGTAGTAGGTCGCCCTGACGGCCTCATGGAGGTTTAACTTCTCCAAGTCCTTCCCGAAATTAGCAAGGACATAGTTGGTCAACTCCGCCCACCATGTCTTGGGAGGATGAACCCAACCAGGGGTCCTGAAGTCAGTAGCGGGGTAATTCCCGCCAACTGCGCAGAATTGGGCGCCAAAAGTCTGCGCCACAGCCGGATTCTCTCCCACTGGAAGTTCTCGCGATACCTTCCCAGGGTACAGCCCCATTATGCCGCGAGGAGGGCCCGCCCCTGAATAGCCGGACTGATATGACAATCTCCCGACATGGACAGATTCAGCGCTTCGGCTCACACTCCACGCCATCTTCCGAGCCTGAGTCACGGTCTCGAAGGAGGACAAAGGGAAGTGCCGCTTAGTGGACGGAAGATAAAACTTCTCGCCATCCAATTGGAAGATCCACTGTCCTTCGCCTGCTTGCAACTGGCGATCGGAATCAGGCGCAGCATCCCCGAACATGAAGTCAGGCTTTCTGTAAGTCTGACGATCGACATCCTCAAGAGGAGCCGTGGTTAAGATACTCCGCATGGTCTGCGGATGACCGCCTTGGATTAGCGTATCCCGGACAAGAGAGCTCCGCTCGCTGAATAAAGAAGCCTCTCCATAGAATCGCAAGCTGATGCTACCATCTGCTCTACTGGATAACCCGAATAGACTGTTCGGGAGACCGGAGGTGTAATGCACTGCAAAGACATGAATGAGCTATGATTAGTTCATCAATCAAGTGGATATGAAAATACAAAAATTCACTAAGGCATAGCCTCGCTCAGCGAGCAAGGCCAGCAAGGCAATAGCTTCGATGAAGCTTGATCTCGTGGATGAAACTGCATCTTTGCAGGAAGAAATCCGAAGCACCAACTTCGCTTAAGCAGGAAGTGGTATAGCCCTGAAGGCTGATGTCATCAAAAGGGCATTATGGTCAAAAGTCATCATGACTGAGAGGACTTATTCAAGTCCTTTTCTCAAACAGTACGGAGATGGCCCGAGTTATGGCTTCGTGCGAAAGCCCAAAGAAGAACTGTTCAGTTCTTAACTCCCTGGCACAAGGAAAATAGGGAGGAGAACGAATTCTCTAATGAGGACAGATCATGCCTGATCGTCCTAATGGCCGAGTATCGGCTCCAAAGGATGGAGACCACTCTCTAATCAGATCGGAAAGTTCCTTACCAGCGATCGGTCGCTCGATGACCGGAGGAGGAGCGCCCTCCGCTGCAGAAGTCGCTGCTTCTTTTCCCGCTCGTCTTTTGGGCGCCATCGAAGAAATGCAAGAGTTCTCAAAGTACTCTGAGTAAAGAAGGAAGAAGAAGATGGAAAGACAGAAACTTCTCTGGAAAAAAGGAGATCTTTTTCTGTTCAGCCCGATCGGGCTTTTATAGGCCAATCAGCGCCTAAATTGAGGCCTCGAAAAAAAGGGCACATGCCGCCGTTTCGAATTAATTCGAAACATCGCCCGAAGCGCCCGAGGCGCTTTCCTAAGGGGCGACGGTTCAACCCCACTAAGGGTTAACTTCGCACAGGAGCAAAGTGCGGACTTCGCACAATCCTTCAAGGGCTTAGCCGAGAAGCTTACCTTAGCCCTCCAAAAAGGTGCTGCTCGCGGGACATGCCAGTCTCGCGAAAATCATTCGAAGAAAGGACTATGTCCTTAGCTCCGCACACAGTTTAGCCCAGCTATGGCCAGACTCTCAGTGAAAGCAAGCAAAAAATCAGATGATCGGAAGATGAACTTTCATTAATTTAACAGGAAGGGTACATTGATATTACATCAAAGTTGTGTTTTATACAATACATCCAGTTGCCCAACAGGATCATTTGAGGCATACAAGCGGTTTTATCTGCTTTCAAACCAAATCAACGGGACAGGAAAGGCCTTCCTCCGGCAAAAGGTCGTAACCCTTCGCATATGAACAGATGGTGCCACAGGGACACGGTCATTTTTCTCCACAAAATGGCAGATCATGCCAGGCCATTTTTGTTGAAGCCTGGCAATAAAAACCTATCGCCGCCAACACGATAGATCACGTATAATGGGAATCGGCAGTGAATACCAGTGATCTAACGGGCGCGATACTCGCTTTCCCAAAGAGGATCGCCCCCAAAGGCCACCAAAGTTGAAAGTCGGCAATGGTGCCGGCGATCCCACAGGCGACGCCCACTATCTTGAAGCGGATCATCTCCGGTAAAAGCGGCAGCCAACCTCACCTCAGAACGAATCATCACGGATAAGAGGCTGCCAACGGCCTTTGGGACACGCACCCGCTGCCCCGAATTGTTCCTCCTGCTTAAAAGTAAAGCTTCAACCGGGGAAGCATAAGGCAATTTTATGGTTCCTTCCATCAAGTCACAAGATTGGTGAACATAGCCCACTGCAAGGCAAATCAGAACAGATTAGCAACTAAGCACAGGAAGAGCTACAAAAGAGCTAAGTCAGGTTCTTTGGGTCAAAGCAATCCAATTTCAGTCAAAACAGAGGATAAGCCTCGCCTGCACGGCAACCAATGGGCTGGCTCAGCAAACGCCAAGTCCTAGCCTCGCCTATATGGCAAAGTCAGACTGATCTTGTGAGATACAGTCTCAACATTCACCAATATGGCAAGACGGCTCAACTCTTGAAGAGACCAAGTCCCAAGTCCTGCCTGCGTAGCGGACTTAACATGTAGTGAACAAATCAAGATGATAGCTTCACAGAAAGCTATGATGAGATCCTTCTCTGCAGCAGCCAATTGCAAGATGGAGAACAAGGGAAGCCAGCCAATCCCTAAAGCAGCAAATCAAGGGAGATGAGTTCCCTAAAAGCGGTGAAGTCTCTGAATGATCAAGACTTACTGGTCCTTGGCCGGATAAGAACCAGAGTGGGCTTTCCCACTAATTCAGAGATCTGAGTATATCTCTCAACCAAGAGAAGAGAAAACAAGCAGGCCATTTCTCTTCAGAGGACCTCAAGTGTCCTATTTATAAGCCCCATGGCCTGAGCACTCTCACCTCAAGCGTGAAAGCTCGAATGCATTCAAGGCATTTATTGCGCCTTGATGGAAGGGACGGTTTTCCCTTGGAACCGTGCAAAGGGAGAAAACGTCTCCCTCATAAAAGGCACTTATAGCGCCTTAAAAAAGGGAAACATCCTCCTTTGGTAAGGTGCGACCGGAGAATATCTCCCTCGAACGGCGCAAAAGGAGAAATGATCCTCCTCGTAAATCAGCCTGTGACAGTTGGTTTTGAAAAGGCAACAGGAGTTCCAAAGCGAACTTATTCCCGGAAGCCCAGATGCGGAGCTACCCGTGCGCGAAGCTACTCAGAGTCACGATCTAGTGCAATTCTTCGGCAGATTTATCCCAAAGCAGGATTGAAGGCGAAGCTGAACTCAACCATCATGGCGACGTTCATATTCCACACACCATCGATCACAGCAGTTCAAAGTGTTTCGAAGTCTGGGCTATTGCAGACTTTCGAAAACTTTGAAGGGGGTCTTGTTGACACTTAAAAAAGACAAGATTCCTATTGGTCCGAACAATGTCTAGCGACAGACGAGCTGAAGACCAGTTTTCACCCACCTCCAAGGAACAAGGAAGCAGCTTGGACTCCACTGATCCAGCAAGCAGAACAGTGAGCCCGGGACGTTTCTAAACAGACCTCAGCAGGTCTAAGATGTTAGCATTTAGCATTACATTAGCCCAAGGAGATAACCTTTTTTTGAGAGGCTAGCATCATCCAACTTCGCCAGGAAGCTAATTGACAGCTTCGCCGAAAAGCCTCTTTTCGGATTTCGCCAAGGATTGCCTTTAGCTCTGCTATGAGCTTCAAAGCGGGCAGCTCCGCTATTGATCTACTACGGTCAACCTTTGACCAATCAAATCTCCTGATGAGATTGGATTCAAACAAATCAAATCCAATCAGGATTCAAATATGGCAGGTGATTGCCGCTATCTCTTGACTCTCTTGAAACGAGTAAGAGGATCAAGGAGAATCTCCCAACAATATGGAAAGGATCAAAACAGATCAACCGACCTGCCAATTCTAGCTCCGCAGAAGCTATCCTAGCCTCGCAGCAAGGCTACTTTCCAGATCTAAACAGATTCGATTCAATCTGTTTTCATATCTTCAAGGGACGATTATACCCTTGCTCTCCCTATAAATAGCCCGCCAGGGGTACAAGGAGAGAGGGGGGATCGATCGATCAAGACACGCATGCATACGGGAGGACTCCACAAGCAGAGGCTTCTTCATAACGCACCGTGCGCTCTTGAATTCAGAGACCTTTTAGAGAATTGCTTTCTCTAATCAGGGTGTTGATACCCTAACATCGTCCTTCTTCTCAAGGAATCTCCGGAACCAGGCGAGAAGGAATTCCTTAATGAAGGCGATTTTGAGAAGCAGCAAGAGGGTTCTACCAACCTTCTGTTCTCTGATTCCCCGAGCTAGGCGAGAAGGGAATCTCATCGCTCGCATCGTCAAAGGGACAAAGTGATCGCGCGCTGACCAGACTCCTATCGACACACTTCTCCAGAATCTCTGAGGAGATCTACTTGTAATCTTTTTAAGAATACTTGTAATTTAGCTCCTCAAACCCTTTTTTGTAAGTTTTCCCCCTTTGCAAACATAATGGAAAACAACTTTCTCTTATAAAGTGGCAGGTCCATAAAAAATTTCATCTCTGTCAAGTTAATATTACACCTCTGACAGTATCATGAGAGTTCCTGAAATAGGATCTTTCTCCACAAAGTTTGACTTATTAAAATTACCATCATAATTTTGACAAAGTCAAAGACTCTTTGCTTCTATGCGTCTAACTGAAGACAAAAAGTTTAGGACAATGAAAGAGGCAAAAAGAGAAGTGTCACTTTTATTTATTTCCAGGCATATGAAAGTGATACAAAAAACGCTCTCTTATACAATAAGATTGAGTGCTACAGTTAAAACGCTCTCTTATACAATAAGATTGAGTGTTACAGTCAAAACGCTCTCTTACAATAAGATGGAGTGTTACAATTAAGGAGTTCAAAGAAGTCCCTCTCTCTCTCAGAGGTTGCACTCACTCCTTGAAGCCGCATCTGATTCCAAGTACAGGATGGTGCATGATGTAAACATCGAAAGAGCCCTAGCTGACTAAGCTAAGAGCAATGGTGTTCTTGAGGTCCGGTGGCAGCAGAAAGTCCTGCAACCCTTCGTTCATGAGCATCTCTTTCCCCAGCAGGCCATCCAGCAGACATGGAAAGTCCTCGATGTCACTTCTGGAATGGGAGAGGAAGAGGATCCTATCTGCCGCCGTGTCCACCGTAACCTCCTCGCCGCCATACTAACCTGACCATCTCATGCCAGCAGGCATGATTGGTGCAGTGGATCTGAAGAGACCTTGGCGAGAGTCGAGTCCTCGTCAGGGACATAATATATTCCCTTGTGGACGACGAGGACCATAATATATTCCCTTGTGGACGAACATCGAACAAGTTCGCCGTCCGATATATTCTCCCACGGACTTGGCGAACATGAAGAAGAATGACCAAGCCTACCTGCAAAAAAGCAAACAGGGAATCAGACAATTTAGAGCTTAGTACACTTCAACAGAAGAAAACTAAGTCACAGACGCGGCTATTTTCAAAGACCGCAGACGCGGGAATAATCCGCGCAGTGAGCCAGATTCCTGCGACAATAAAAACAGACGCGAGCGAGACTGTGATACACACAGAATGCAAACGCGACTTAACTCCACATCCGCGTCTAAGATACAAGGTGCGCAGAGAATCAGACGCCGAAAATTGCCATCTCTCTGTTGGGGGAACAGGAGTTGCAAGATCCGGATCTGAAGCCTTCAACCCGAGTTAGAATTCATCCAAGTCAGTGGCCTTAAAACGCGAGCTTCATGAGTAAAGTCGCGGCCAAGTACCAAAGACTTCTGTACTCGCATCTAGGGAAATTCAAGTCGAGGGCGCAAATTCCAGAAGAGGAATGCACCAACCACGACTTCACAAGAAGGTCCAGATGATATCTCTTTGAGAGGTATACTAAAATGCAAACTTGGTTGGATCTAAAATGTCATGGTAAGTGGGCATGGCATACCCGCAGAAGCCTCTGTTAAGAGTTGAACTATCTGCGTTGAGACGCGGACGTAAAAAGTGCTCAAAGAGACGCTTCCTGCCATTGAAATCACTTGACAGTGGTAATCCATTGAAGAGACCAAATAGAAGCATGAAAGCTCTGGGTCATCTTCAACCACAGAGGCACCTTCATCCATGGAGGCAAACCCCTGATAGGGTCCTTGAAGGAAGAAGGCAGAGTCCCTCAGAGTACTCGCTCTCAAACAGAGCACGGTCTAAGCAGCCGCTGTTAAAGAGAGGGGGTGAGTCCTATTTATAGGCAACCCCTGATAACGGTCATTAATGGTTCATTAATTAAAACCGCCGCCTTAATGACCGCACGACCGTCAAAGCCCAATGGGAGGCTGACGCGTGGAACGTCGCTTCGGGTAGCGTCGCAGGCGCTGATCTCAAACCGTCAGCGCCGGTTTTGCATTAAAGGGCATTAACGCCCAAGTCCAATGAAAAAACCGACGCGTGGACAACTGCTTCGGGAAACAACGGATGACCCGGTTTCCCAATCGTCAGCGAAGACTTGACGTTCAATCGTCAGCGAAGACTTGACGGTCAAAGATCTCTTCAGGCTGCATTAAACGCAGATAGGAAAGTCGCGTCCAAAGAACCGCGTCTCCTTTCTCAGATTGAAAGACATCCACCCGCGTTCCAGAAGAATGCCTGCGTCGCGACCCTTCAGCAAACAATGCTGCGTCCCTCGCGTCTGCTCTATCTGCGTCTTTCTCAGCAAGACAAATTCGCGTTTCACTCTGTGATTGACGCTGCGTCTCATCAAAAGGACTTAGTGAAATCTAAGTTCCTATGGAATGATGACCGCGTCTCACCCTGTGATTGACGCCGCGTCTCATCAAAAGGACTTAGTTCTATCTAAGCTCCTATGGACGGATGACCGCGTCTCACTCTATGGATCAATGTCGCGTCTCATCAAGAAGACTTAGAGTCGACGCCGCGTCTCATTGAAAGAACTTAGTCTTACCTAAGTTCAGTATTCACAGCTAGTGATCAGGGAGTTGAATTCATCCACAGCTAAACAAATAAGATGGAACAAAAACTTCAAAAACTTTTATTATATCGAAAATAGTAAAAGTGGATACAAACACTCTAATAGAGTATCCTCTTCTTTATAAAAAAAGGGAAAAAGGGGAAAAGGCTAAAAGTCTTGATCCGGCAAAGAACGGATACGCTCCATGAGACGATGCATCTCGTGCTGACGTGCCTTCTCAGCCTCCATCATGGCTTGGACCCGCAACTCCTCTTCAGATAAAAAGGGTTTCGCAGCCAGCTGTGCTCGCAGAGATTCCAACCTGGAGGAATGAATGGTCTGGCTTTCTTCAGCTCGTGCCTTCGCAGCTTGTTGCTCCTCCAGCCTCTTCCGGACGGTGGCAAGCGTCCTCTCATTATCCGCGATCATAGCTTCCGCCTTAGCGATGGCAGACCGAGCATTGGTAATGGCGAGCTCTGCGTTTTGCCGGATGAACTCGGATTCCATTGAATCGTCAGCCAGTTTCTGACATTCAGCTTGGGAACGCTCGAGTTTGCGGACCTCTTCAGCAACTTGTGCTTCCACCTCCTGTCGCTCTTGTTCCTGGGTGGCTAGGAGCCTAGTCAAGATGACCTGGGCTTCTTGAGAAGAACTAGCATTGTCCAAAGACTTCAGCTCTTTCAGGTCACTTCCCAATTGCTCCACCAACAGCAGACACGACTTGGCAAGCGAGGAGCCTCCGGTTAATTCGATGTTACCGGCCATGTTTCCAAGAAACGTCCGGGCAAAGTCAAAGGAGCTACGCCTAGACAGGATAAAATCGATGCACGATCGCATCGCGTCAAGGAACTGCTGCACCGTTTTGCGTGTCAGGAAATCCATGGTATCATCACCCGAGGTACTCCCCGACCCCCTTTCTATCATGAGGAAAGGGGTGCAAGCCGGCTCTTTTTGCGCGAGAGTCGTGCTGACCGTCGATACGGCAAGAGCGAGACTGGCCACTGGCGCTTCCGGAGGTGTTATCTCTGCAGGAACCTCCACAGCTAAGGATGGAGTAGTAAGCGCAACCTCCTCAGAAGCTTCAGCCGAGACCTGAGCTGTGTGACCTTTTGGAAGGGTACCGACCGTCGGACTCTCCACCTGAGCCCCCTCAGTTCCCTCTGCAAGTTATCGCGACATTAGCCACAAAGGAGAAAAGCGAAACATTTAAAATATCGGAACTTCATTACCATCTGGGAGGTCCAGAGATGTCGAATCCTTGGGCGAATCCTGCGGAGTGGAAGTCTCCCTGGCTTCAATAGTAACCTCTTCACCCTGCAGAGTGGGTTCTTCCCCAGCCTTAGGGGTTGCCTCCTCTTCTGGCAAAATGGAAGGCTCCCCAATTTCAGTAGTTGCCCTCTCTGGAGTTATCTCGGCAACTGAAGCCTCGACCCCTTCGGACTGGGTCAGCTCTTTTATCGTCTCCTCGATATGCGAGGAGATTACAACTTCAATGTCCCCGGCCAACCCTGCAGCATAAAAGAAGAATGTTAAAACATCCTCTTCAAATGAAAAGGGAAATTAGGTCAAAAGGTGAAAAGAGTACCTTCAGCGGGAATAATCGCCAGCTGTGATGCCGTTGATGGCTCACCCCCGTATATTTCTTCCTCTGAGATGTGGGAGAACTTACTCGGATCAGGAAGAGCGGGTTCATCGCCGTAGTCGACCTCGTCTTCAAAATCGCTTTCCCCTGAGAGTGAGGAAGACGATAGCGCCACGCGCGAGACTTCTGCAGCCGGAGCCTTGCCATCAATTACCCCAGTGGTAGGACTAGGGTCAACTGCCCGAGGACTGGAGATGAAGACACAAGGCGACCCAGGTTGCTGTGCCTCATCTCTCCCTTCATGAGCAAGTAAAAACCCGGGTTGAACTGAAATCCCCGGAATATCGACATCTCCTCCACTCATGATGCCGACCTCTAGCTGCTCATCCTCGTCAGCGGTGGTGGCTCTGTCAACGAGCTCCCCTTCCTCCGCAGACCTACGGTCTCTACTGCTCGACCTAGGGGCACGGACTAAATGAACATCCTCTTCAGCTATATCTTCTTCCCTCAGTACCTCAACGATAGCAGGGATGTCTTCGGATCGGGAGACTTCGGTTGTCAAGTCTCTCCGAACCTTCTTGGGAGCAGGTTCAGCAGTTGAAGCAGAGCGTTGACGACGCTTGCTTACCGCCTGTCGAGTCTTTGTTGCTCGTGGCTCCGCCCTTGCTGCTTGCGACTCCTCCCTTGTTGGTCGCGGCTTCGCCCTTATTGCTCGTGGCTCCCTTCCCGATCTTCTCCCGACCTCCTTCTGGGCCTTCAGGTACTGGTCGGTGAGTTTCGAGTGTTTACCAGACTCTGACCTTGCCTCGAGATTTGCATTGACGCTCTCAATACATGAAGACGCCGGAACAAAGTCTGATGTCTGGATGGCTTGAAAATACCAAGTGCAGAAGCTGAAGCTCATACGGCACTTGGACCCCTCGATAGGTAGACGGAAAGTTGCTCCCGTCCCTCCGGCCACACTGTAGTACCAAGCCCGAGCACCTTCGAACAAGTTCCCTTCGAAGGCGAGTCGAGCATTGGGATTCCCGTCGTAGAGTTGATCATAGCCGAACTGTCGAGCGAAACGATTCGGCATGTACGGCTCGATGGTGCATGAAGTCCCTTGCCGGAAAAGCACATATCCGGGCCGAATATTGATCAACCACCAGAAGACTCCCGCGGACAACCTCGTGAAGCCATCTGGGCCCGCGGAATCAGTAAATAGATCCCCGAAAGATGCACCAGAGATCTCGGGAAAGCAGCGATTGAGCTGGTAATTCGCAGAATCTGAAAGTCGCTTCCGGACGTAATATATATAAAGATCACGCCAGCTCGAATCCTCCAGCCGCTGTACAAAAGGGACGGAACTCTCCCTCCAACGCACCGCCGTCATCAGAGAAGGGCAGTGCATCACGTACCAAGCCATGAGGTACGTATAAGGCAGCTCGATCCGAGGGTTGGGGCGCTTCACCGTCGGATTCCCCTCTGAGTCAACATACGGCTTGCCGTGGGAGTCGACAGTTTTCGGCGCCTCGCAGAAACTCTTGGTTAGCGCCCGCAACCCGCTCTGAATGCCAGCCGCCACTGCCGGGAGAAGGGCTATAGGGTTGCCATGAGCCAGGAGCACCGCCGGGTACACCACGTCAGCAACAATAGCTTCATGTGGCAGCGTGGGCACCACACAACGCTTCAGCCACAGCATCAAGAAGCCTGCCAACAGTGCCCTATCGGAGATAGGAGTCCGGGCTTGATGGTGGAAGCTTTCAAAAACCAGGTCAGGGTCAAAACCGTCCTCGTTCGAAACCGTGGTGTAGAAGCCTTCAGAAGCCTTGTCGATCCTGTCTTCAATCTCCCTGTCGGAACTGGGAGCCAGTCGGGTTCTCGGATTGTCTTTATTATTGACATCGTTGAATAAGTAACTGGCCCAAGACAGTTGCTTGACTCCCTGCGACCTCCAGGCGGTTATCTGACCACAAATGTGGAAGTGACACATCACTTCCCAGTAAGTCTCGTACACCCGAGGAAACTCTTTCTTCAAGAGGTGGAGCTCCTCAGTGGTCGGGACATATTCCTCATAGGGAATGTCCCCTGTTGCCAGCCCCGAGACCTCATGTAGCTCGTACAGTGCAAGGCCCATCTCTCCGACCGGGGTAAAGAATGTCCCCGTCAGAGGATTGTAGCGCTCCAGGATCCCGAAAAAGTTATGAGAGCCTGGTGGGATACCCCGCTGTACGGCCCTGACCGCCGGGTACAGTCCCACACGCTTTAGCAGATCCCCAAGATCGGTGAGGACGAAACCCACCATCCTGCCCCACCAGTAGTTCTCCGTGGAATGGACCCACCCGGGCGAACGGAACCCGACCGGATAATCACCCTCCGCTTCCATGAACGCGTTGAGGAAGGTAGTGCCAAGTTGTGGTATCTCTCCAACCGGAACCTCAGACTTGCGCGACCCAGGGAATAGGCCGAGAACCGACCTGTCATGGCTATCATGACGGTGTACTTTATGGGAACCCAAATCACCGAGAGTAATCTCAGGGACATATCGAGAAATGTCCCATTCCATCTTCCGAGGGACGGACATGTGCTGGAAGTAGGACAGCGGGAACATCCTCTCCATGTCCGGTAGAAAGAATCTTCCACCCTTTATCTGACGGAGCCATTTATAAGTTCCGTCATACACACGATAGCCGCCATCGTTGATACGATCTCCGAAGAAGAAGGCAGGCTTCTCCAGCTTGACGTGAGCATCCGTTGTGAATGCTGCATCGGTCATAAGTACCCGAAGAGTTCTCATGTCAACATTAGAGAGCCTCTCCCTGCGATCCTGCGACTGGTCAGCAGTCACAGGGACAGTCCTTCGTAGCACAAAGGTCAAGTCCCGGTCAGCACCACCTACATGTCCAAAGTGGCGCGTCTTAGCGAGTGAGGCAGAAGGATGGGGCACTGCAAAAGAAAAGGACACTTAGTTAGATACTTTATTAGAAGCAAATGCTAAGTGTTCATAACCCAGACGCAGAAGAGATACTGGACGCAGGAATTATCAAATCCGCGTCCAGACCTGCGAAACCGCGTCCAAACGCAGAAGAGATACTGGACGCAGGAATTATCAAACCCGCGTCCAGACCTGCAGGATCCGCGTCTCCACCACCAGAAGATCATGAAATGTTCTTGATGTCACTTCTGGGGTGCGAAAAGAAGGGAGTTATCCACCTTAACCCTTCCATCACCACAACTGCTAGAAGTTAAGGAGGGTAACTCCCTTCTTTCACACCCCCAGATTTCTAATTGCTTGGACTCAGGTGCCAGATTCATCAAAATCGGCGGCTGATGAAACAGAACGCAAGGATCAAATCCGCGTTCTGCAGACCAAGTCCGCGTCTGAACCCTTCACAATTAGAAATTTCTAAGTGAAGAATCCAAAATGCAGGACCCAATGGCGCGAGGGTCCAAACCCGCGCCTCGGTTATCAACTCAAAGACTGCATCTGAGACCGCGTCTGAGAATCAAACACGAGTTATATTTTGTGTTAAAGATTCCTAGGGTTCTATGAGCTTCCGTTAATGGCGAAATCCACGCCTAAAAGGCATTATACCTGGGAAAGCGACATCCTGCGCAGAGGAAGCGCCCCTCTGGACCTCGGCGACAGTCGCCCGTGAAGAAGAGGCGGTTGGCTTGGTCTTGGGTGTCATCTTTAATTCCAGTAAAAGGAGATGAATAGTTCAAAAGTCCAGTAATGGAGATGAACAGTTCAACAGAGGAAGAAGAGAACTCTCTTTCTTGAGCAAGTGCGTTCGGAGAAGAAAAGATGTCTCTCTGACTGTTGCCTTCTATAGGCACAAGGATTCGCGAAGATACGCGGCGTGTGGCCCGATAAAACTGCAGCGAATCATCACATGACGCGTGGAACAAATCATCGCGAAGATCATGCGTCACGACTCCGCAGCGAGTCATCATTTGACACGTGGCGCGGTTCAGTTAATGAACCGGGAAGTCCGCGCGCCAAAAGGTGAAATCCTGCCGGTTCCCCAGGCCAGCTGGCGGCGTAATCATGACACGGCACAGATTCGCACCCAAGGGACGCACCTCTTCGATGGACATGCCCCGTCAGCATCTCTATAAATGCATTCGGAAGGTCGCGTCTCTCTACGAAGTCCGCGTCCGACCCAGCGGGCCCAACATCGCGTCTACCACATGGAAGATCGGGCGCGTTTCCATTGCCAAAGGACGCACCCTACAGAAATCACGTCTTTAAAGCAGTACCATCTCGGCTTTTTCGAAAAGAACCTGCGTTCGGCCTCCTACTTCTGCAAAATCAGTTCAACAGTACACTGACGCAAGCAGACGACCAACCACTCCTGGCTTAAAGCACACCCGTGACAGACTAAAAGCAATCGGGGAGGTTTAGACTGTGCATCTAGACACTCAACATGATCAACTCTGGTGGCTTCAAGGAGTTCAAACAGTACACTCACGAAGACCAACTCCAGATAAAATCAAACCCGGAGCACTAACAGTCCAGTCATGAAAAGCAAATACGGCTAAAATCCAAAGTATTTCGAAATCCGTCCCAGTTAACTGCGGAATATCGAAAACTTTGGAGGGGGTTCTGTAGGCTGTCCAAAAGTTACTGGAGGACAAGCCATTGAAAGCAAAGTTTCAAGCTCTAGACGCGAGGGACTAACACCCGCGTCTCAGCATCAAGGCGCGTTGGCTCGACACCCGCGTCTCAGCATCAAGGCGCGTTGGCTCGACACCCGCGTCTCAGCATCAAGGCGTGTTGGCTCGACACCTGCGTCTCAGCATCAAGGCGCGTTGGCTCGACACCCGCGTCTCAGCATCAAGGCGCGTCGGCCTGACACCCGCGTCTCAATTATAACCGCCTTGGTTAAGGGACCAATCACTGCCTACACGTAAGGGAAATCAGCCCCCATCGTGGCGTGTCTTTAGCAGGCACGTGGGTTAGTTACCGCCCATGTAGCGGGGAAGTTGGCCCTCATTGTGGAGCGTTTTTAGGGGGCACGTTCACCCCCTGGTACCTCTATAAATAACCCTGTTTGCTATGAAGAGGGAGAGGGGAGATCAGAGAATCAATCGGACGAAGAGAGACAGAGGGCGACACAGAGAAAAGAAGCAGATCAACTCTTCAGTAAGTTCGTTGCGTACGAGCTAGCTTTCGCCTACCTTCTCTTTTAGAGTTTTGGTAGACAGAGCTGTGTCACTCTTTCTACCGGCCGAAGAGGAGATCCCTGAAGGACGGTCATCTGGTCAACGGAGAACAAGATTCACTCTCCACCGCCACGCGAAGAACCCAGCCTTAAACAAAGGGGGAATTCAAGATTCAATATTCTCCCTCCCTTGTAACCGGAAGGAACAGTTTTTGTTGTAATCCTTTTCATTTGATTCAAGGAAAACTTTTACTGCAATTCCTGTCTTCTCTTTTCCCGGGTCATACAGTGAGCCCCATGAAGAGTTGATTTCCAGAGTCATTCTCGAGAAACAGACATATCCTAAAACAAAAAAAATCCTTTCCTGTTGACTGGGTTGGCACTAACCCATTGGGCCTAGCCTGTTGAAAATTGAAGGATGTAAAATTAGGGAACTTGGGACCAAGGGCTACTCTCCAGTTCCAACTTCTAATTATTATCCTTTTCTTCATGTATTAAGTTTTAATTGTAGTGTAAAATCAATTCACTTTCTTTTTTTATTTCTCAATAAGAAGTGCAATTGTGTCAAGGATTAAAATCTCTCGGTCTTTTGCATCTTTCAGTTCACCACTGCGTCAAGCACAAATTTAACTAGGTCATTGAAAATACAAACTCTCTTTACGTCAGAAAACTTGAGGACCATAAAAGTAAAACAATGTGCAAGGAAACCTAAAAAAAAAAATCGATGAAACCAAAATATGTTCCAATCTTTACAAAGTTCCATTATCCATTCTCTCCTTCCAAAACCAAGTCCAACTGGTAATTGTTTTGGAGTCCATATTTGACATATTTATCGGATAAATAAATTACATTTATCCTTCCAAATTTACCCCGGCAAACACACATATCCTGCAACTAAGACGGCAACAAGTGTCACTGTAGTATAATGATAAAGTCTCCTCCATTATACTTGACAAGGTTTTTCTAAAAGGAAACCCAAAAAAAGACTACTTTGACGATACACTTTAATTTTCCTTCGAAATGTTACGCTAAAGAGCGTAGACCAATTATGAGTTATAATAAGATGGAAACTATTAAACATGAAATTCAAAGTACAAATTTTAGACCAAAATCTATTAATAGTTTATTTGAAAAGTAATCCTAAATGTTTTAATTAATTATATACAACAGGATGATTAATTATTGACTCATCATAACCTTCATTCTACTTGTGTCCTGACACCTAACCCAATACCTAATCCCATTTATGCCAAACCCTAACCTAACCTAAACTCTTAACTGTACTCTTATCCCTAGAATATCTTTAACCCAAAACCTAGAACCAAACCGACCTAACCTTAATCATGTTCCTACTGTATTAGAAAAATTATTATGCTCAGGTTTAAAATATGTTCAAATTAAGCATAGAGGTATAAAATTAAGATTAGACGAGGCCTTAAGTCTACGGTTTGAATAAAGAAAGTGGTAGATTTATATATAGTGTTTAGAGAGTTTGATTATATTAAGGCTTGGCACATATCATTTCTCCAGAACCTTTTCTGCTTATTTGTAATTCATCCCTTTGTTTTTCTATATCATATAAAATAACTTGTGAGAAGGGACAATTTCATCGTAAAACATAGTAATTACAGCTCAAACCTGCTGAACTGTGTTGTGTTGAATGTAAATTGTTGAACTGAACTGTGTTGTCTGATATTTTTACATCTGTTAAAGAACTTTCTGAAGCTGTTGTTAAGTTATTGTAATTTTTTTTTAACACTTTTTTGTTCATACATTGGCAAATTTGTGTTATTATTTTTTTTTTTAAGGGTTAATTTTGTCCACTGAACAAATTCCACTTGCTTTATAAGGTAAAAATTGCTCAGAGCCGCTTAATCAATAAACAGCTAAAAGTACTTTTTGACTCAACAACTTAATTATTTTTGAGTTACCAAACACTTGTCAGACTGCTTATCTGCTAAGAAACTGCTTTTCAGCGGAACCAAACAGGGCCTACATAACTTGCAGATGGTAAATAAAGCTTTCCATCACCGATTTCTAAGTTCGGTTCCAACAGGAATACCAATTCGAACACAGAAATTTCCTCGCTAAGGATATGCGATGAGAACTATGTACATTCACTAACCCAGGTATCATTTCATTACAATAATTACATAGCCGGTAACTATGAACGGTATAAAACTAAACTTTCTCGCAGCCACCACCCCAACCCAAAAACTTACATAAACCAAAACAACCCCTACCCTAGATCAATAAGCCGCCAACATACCGAATATGGAAAATTGGCTACCATCTCCTGAACACCAAAATCATGCACGGCTGCATACGTTGAGCAGGCACCAAGCCTCAAGACTCAACACTGGAACAGGTACTAAGGTCTTCCACTGTCAGCTTTGTAGCATGGGCACCAGGTTGGTCCTCCCCAAGGCAGATGAAACCATCTTTCGCTTCTCCTCCTACAATAAATGAGTTGCAATGATCAAATCCCCAGATACCGAATCAAAAAAAATAAAGAAAACTTCAAATTAAATCAGGTTCCTTTTCTCTTTGATTAGAACCGTGGTGATGATTGGTGGACCAAACTTGGCTTTCATAAAAGACATACCCCATTTGGGTTTTGTTTGATCGTTCCTAGACCTGTTGGTTTCTACATACTTAGAGAGTTGCAGGCTTAGAGTTGCAGGATGCAAGGACTGTTGGTCAGAATTCCAAAGGATTTGCCTTGGATGTGTGATCAAAGTTGCTGGCAATTGCAGATATTCTTTGGCATTTTCATGATCGATATAAAGGAATATGAACAGGTCTGTAATGGGTCTGACTGTATGGGTTTTGATGAAGAATGCACTAGGTGAGAAGATGAGTTAAAGAATATGGGTTAGTGAAACTGAAATTTGTTATTAGGGCTCTTTAGATATATTCTCCAAATCTTTGGTATTTAGAATTTTACCCTCTACATCTTTGATATTAAAATTTATCCCCCTTTAGAATAAAAAAAATATTCTGTTTTGATTATGTTAGCTTACCCTAAAAAAATTTTAAAATGATATATTATCCTTATTTAAATGATTAGACATTACATCCAAACTTAAGCTTATAAACTAATCACCTTTCTACCTATTTCTCCTCCACTTCTCTCTCTCAAATCAAACACCCTTTTATTTTATATCAAAAATCCATATCATATCATTTTACATAACTGTTGAGAAATTTGAGAAAAATTCAAGAAAATTTTAAAATAACATTTGAGAGAAACTTGGATTTAAGGGGGAGGGAGAGAGAGAGAGAGAGAGAGAGAGAGATAATGACGAGGGTAAGGAGTGATAATTTTTCTGCTTGAATTTGGGTTAGGTCATATAAAAATAATGAAAAAGAGAGGAAAGAAGAAAGGAGAAGGGCATAATGAGTAAAACACTCTTATTTCATTCAAAATCTAACTGAAGAGGTAAATTCTTAAAGTCTAGAAGATTTGAGGGATAAATTTCTAATATCAAAGATTTGGAGATAAAATCCTAAATGCACAAGATTTTGGGGTATATATCTAAAATCTATAGTTATTAATTATATCAAGCACATTAACTAGAAAAAGTACTCCCCCTCCCTCTTAATATCAAAGATTTGGGGGGTAAATTTCTAAATACACAAGATTTGGGGAGTATATATCTAAAAGCCCGAGTTATTCATTATATTAAGTATACCGAATAGAAAGAGTACTCCACCCCAAATTAGGGGTGGTGACAAGGTTGGCTCGGTTTGGATTTTCTATATGTATAATGGACCCGTACAAACATTGGGTCCTATCCATGAGGCAGGGTCGGGATGGGGTTTGGTCCGTGTCGGGTTATTAATGCCCATCCGTCTTCGAGTAGGGGTTTCCAAAATATAAAATTGTACCCTACCCAATAGTCATCAGGTTCAGGTCAAATTCGGTTCTAAGGGCCTATTTGTTTCGCTGCAAAACGCCGCAAGTCATAAGTTGTGAAACTTCTTTTTCATTTTTCGTTATTTGTTTCGCTGAAAAACAACTTGCAAAATGCAGCTCTCATTTTCGCACTTGCAGTTGCTACAGTTAATTTTGTGGTCATGTAAATCTTACTTTTACACCCACATTTTCCCATTTGCAGTTGCTACAGTTAATTTTTGTGGTCATGTAAATTCCACTTGTAGTACACTTGCAGTTCAAAGCAGTTACTTGATAATCAATATATAATTTAATATTATTAAATATTTAGTATTTTTAATATTTTAAATAGTGTTCAATTTCTTATTTAATTATTTAATAAGTTTAAATTTTAATCTTTAGTTTTTATATTATTTTTAATATTGTTTTAATATTTAATATTTTACTATTTTAATTTAATATTTTATTTAATACTTATTATTTTATTACCAATTTTTAAAACATTATTTAGAGTTAATATTTTATTAATATAATAATATTATACTTTAATTTAAAATTACTATATATTTAATTTATTTTTTTAATATATATAATTACTTTATTAATATCATAATATACATTATTATTATATTAATATTTTATTATGTTAATATTGTAATAATAATTCATTATAATAATATATAATAATAATTTATTATGAAAATTATAATTATATTTTCCTTTGTTAATTTTATATTTTATAACATTACAATAAAATTTAGTATTATAATATTTTTAAGTATTTAATAAATTATAATATTATAACTATATTTTATTATTTTCTTAAGATTTTTTAATATTTATATTTTATTAGTATTCTTAAAATTTTATATTATTTATTTAGTTAATATTTTACTAATTATACTAATATTTTATTAATATTATTGTTATAAATAAAATATTAAGATTATTAATATTTTATCTCAAATTTATTAACACAATTTAATTTACAATAGTAGATTTAATTTAATAGTATTTATAATATTTAAATCACTGCTACAATTAATTTTGTGGTCAGCTTTTCCACTTACACTTTTACATTACCAACTAAACACTGTAAAACACAATATACTTTCTCATTTACATTTTCACTTTATCAACCAAACACCGTAAATACAATCAATTTTTCTAGCTATAATTCACTTTTTTCATTTTTATTTTACGACTTGCGACTTGTGACATTTTGTGGCGAAACAAACAGGCCCTAAGTCGGTTTTTTCTTGGATTTTACAAGAGATAAATATAATCATGCACAATGACAAAGAAGTACATGCTAAAGAGCCAATGCATATTATTGTATATAGAAGTAAAATTGAATTGTTTGTATGATAAATTATAAAGTTAAAATAAATTTATACTCAATATAAAATCTAGAATTATATTGTTACTTATTTACAAATATCACGAATCAAACTATGATAAATACCTTGTGGTAATTTGTCACCATAAGTCGAGTGCTTTAAATTATGTGCAAATATGTACAAGTTGGGTCAGGGTTAAGTTCAGTGTAAGTTGGGTTCGGGCAGTGTCAGTTCCTTTAAATCCATACCCTACTCATTATAGATTTGGGTTAAATATGCGTTAGATTCAGGACCAGTTTTATCTGATCCATACCCGACGACCCGAGAATTCTATCGGGCAAGAATTTAATCTATCTCCCTTTTGTAAACATTTCGGGGCCGGTTTTGGATCTGTTCGGTCCGGTTCGAGATTGGTTAATCAGGTCAAATTCCAACCCTACTTTCTTTCTTTCTCTCCACACATATATATAACTTAAACAGATAGATAATTATCTTAAGATAAATTTGGGACTATGAACTTTGTGTTTCTATGTATTTGGATGTAATTTATGAGAGAAATTAGTAAATAGACTTCTGGCTTGGTTAGCAAAAAAAATGTATTTGGATAAGGTCTAATTTGAGATTTATATCTGAGTCTTAGATATTAAAAAATTTATTAATATTTTTTTAATTTATCTTCCTCTTCTTAGAACCTCAGTGATAACCATTGAGAATATAAACATAAGTTTCCAAGTTATATCTTTCTTTTAGATAAAATATATATTCTAGTTTAACTTTAATAACCTTTAGATAAGTATTAATTTAAACTTATCTTACACATTTATTCTATTTAGCAAATAACAAATTTTATTTTTTTTTAAAGAAAGGAGGTTTAAAGATATATTTCACATTAAATGGTTACAACTATTCATAATCATCATTAGCTAAGAAAATAATTATATTCTTCTAATAGTTTTCAATAAAATCCTTTTTCTCTCAAATGTGCATAGCATGTGTGAAATATACTGAGCACCTGCTAGATAAACTAATTGTTGGGGTTTATTTTGAAAGAACTTACAAAATCAAAGAGGAAAAAAAGGTAAAAGATGGGTTGAAATATCCGCCGATCCCGATAGACACCGCCCATATCATATCAAAACCGGGCCAACCTGACACGGTATCAGGCACATAATATCGATGTGGGAATTCATGTCAAAAATCGCTGAAATTATATCGGTATTGGTTGGCATCAATATTGTTATCTACCAATTCCAACTGGAAGCCAAAAAAAAAAAAATCAGAAAAGGGAGAAGATGATGGCAGACTTGGATCTAACGTTGAAGAAGGCTTTGACGGACTGAGGAGGTTTTTAGAGGTAGCTTAAGGCAGATGAAGATGGTCAGAACAAGATCAAGAGAACAGGAGGCTGACCAAGTTATCTGGTGTTTGTTCGACCTTCCATCGCAATCACCCGATCTTGCTTGAGACCTTCCATCGTGATAGCGAGTCGAACGGCGTGGTGAGGATGATAAATTCTCGGTTCGAGAAGCATCTATTTCAACTTATTTATCCTCTTGGCACGTGCAAGGCATGTGCAGTTTAATGTGATGGGTTGGGTTTTAATAACTAAATGGGTTTCTTAAATTTACATAGAAAAAAAATGATGTTAATAGGTTAGACTGTAAATAATTAATTAGAACAAGTTTAAATTAATAAAATAACATTAATTTTTAAAATAATAAATTATATAATTTGTTAAGCTATCTCACTCTCCAACACTAAACAAGAAATTACCATAAGCAAAGCAGCAGTAAAAATAAAAATAAATAAATTTTATTAAATAAACATAATTAGCAAAAAAGTTGAGACATCTCACTCTACGACACGAAAAAAATTAATTTTTACATAACTTTTAGTAAAAAATTAGTTATTCTATTAAATAAAGAAAATATTAAAATAACAAAATTAATGGACTAATGTTTATTAATGAGCTATTTTTATACAGTGTATAAACAAAAGAAAAGATTTGTTAGTTAATTATTAGACTACATCAACTATATTTCATAGTCAAAATGTGACCAAAGCTCATCCAATTATCCAAAAAAGTATGTCAAAAGGTAATTAATTATTTAACAAAATTACATATTTTTTAATTATTTTTAAAAATAAGTAGCGAGTGTTATGTAGGAAACAAAATGACCAATACGGCCGATAGGGCTGATTCTGAGCCAAAAACAATGGTTAGCAACCAATAACAATTCTGATATTTCAAACCTTTGGTAAAAGCATTTAGGCGTTTTTGTCTCGATTTCAACCATTTCGTCTCAGTACTAGTGGATACGGATCTAAAACAAACATGCAATTTCTATTTTGCTAAGTTTGGTGGATAAGCTATGGAGCAATGACACCAATGATCCAAGTCTCGGCCGAGTCGAGTCGCCCAATTCGATTTCGATTCACAAGTCGAAGTTTTCGCAGCCCGCTCAGCGACTCGGCCGAGATTCAGAGTCGACTCGGCCGAGACTCGACTGAGTCAGACTCCGAATCTCGGCCAAGTCGTTCAAACACTGTGCGCCCATGACGATTGTCACATTTAAAAGAAAAAAAGGAAAAGAAAAATGAAACATACCTCAGATCTGAGAGGTCGACGCCCTCCGCTCGACGCTGCTCCGCCTCCAGCTCTGCCGGGTCGACGACGCCTCCGCTCCGGTCACGACAGCTCTCTGCCTCCAAGTCTGTCTCTCTTCCTCTCCCTCTCTGTTTCTCTCCCGTCTCTCTCACTCTTCCCCCTCCCTCTCACCCGCTCTGTTTCTCTCCTTCTCCATCTCCTAAGCTCCTTATGTTTCTTTCCCTCTCCCTCCCTCTGTTTCTCTCCCCCTCCCTTTCTCACTCGCTCTCTCTCTCCCTCTCCATCTCCCAGGCTCTCTCTGGCTCTTTCCCTCTCCCTCCCTCTGTTTCTCTCCGTTCTCTCTCGCTCGCTCTCTATCTCCCCTTCTGTAAATTTAATTTTGGTAATTTAATGAAGTTAATTTTGTTAATATTAGTCTAAATTTAATCTTGTTAATTTAATCTAGATAATTTAATATATATAGCTAATATTAATCTAGTTAATTTAACAAAAAGCAGTATTAATCTAATTAACATATGGCATGATCTACCATACTTCTGTTGATACTACTAATATCTCAAAGACTGTTGATTATATATTTTCTCTAATGGATAAAGTTGTTGATGAAGTTAGTGAAGAAAATATCGTGCAGATTGTAACAGACAATGAGACAAGTTTCAAAACAGCTGGTCACTTGTTGATGGAGAAGAGAGTATTTATTTTGGTCTCCCTGTACAGCACATTCCATTGATTTGATGCTTGAAGATATTGGCTCGATGAAATCAGTGAAGAAGATATCAGATGATGCTAAGATGATTACATCATTCATTTACAATAGCCTCAAAGTGGTGAATTTAATGAAGCAATTTACTAAAGATATAGATTTGTTGAGATCAGGTATAACACGATTTGCCACGGAGTTTATTTCTATTGAAAGCCTTATTCGCTGTGAATAAGATTTGAAAAGAATGTGTACAACAATCGAATGGCGTGAATTCAACAAGGAAAGAAGTAGAGTGTGAGAGATAAGATTTCTAATCTCATTCTGACTACTCGGTTTTGGAAGAAGGCAAGAGAGGTTCAAAGCATTATGAATCCTCTTGTTAGAGTCGTGAAGATAGTAGACCAGGATAAGAAATCTACATTATCTATTATCTATGAAATATGAATAGAGCAAAATTAGCTATAAAGGCATAAAATAAGATTGAAAGAAGTATTGGGATATCATTGATAAAAGATGAAAGAGACAATTGCATAAACACTTGAATCCTACTGGTAATTCATTTGCCTAAAAATCATATTTGTTGACTAGAAATTGAAACTGTCATATCATAACAATCATGTGTTTATATTATTACAGCATATTTTTTAAATCCAACACTACAATATTCAAAAAACTTTTCTACATATCCAGAAGTGAGAAATAGATTAAAGGAGGTCATTAAAAAATTGGAGCCGAATATGAATAAACAAAGAGATATTAATAAGGTAATAATAATTTATTTATTCCATCGATATAATGTTATGCAAATATTAACACTTATAATATAGATTCTCACAGATAAAATTATTTGTGGATGGAGTTGGAGAATTTGGAAGTCCACTGACTAGAAGAGCAGTGCAACAATCTCTTCCAGCTGATTGGTGAAAATTATGGCGAAGAAGCTCCCAATCTGCAGAAAATTGCCATCAAAATTTTAAGCCAAACATGTTCTTCATCGGGTTGTGAAAGAAATTAGAACACGTGGTCGCTGATTCATACAAATTGTGTAACCGGTTGGCAATGAAAAGTTGCATAAACTAGTGTTTGTGCATTACAATATGCGATTGCGAGTGAGAAACTTGACATGCCAAAGCGACACTGATGATTATTACAACCCAATTGATCTGAACAATATTTTCAATGATGATATATTGGATAAGTGAATTCGAGAGAGAGAAAACAACCGATGTTATCACCAGATGACTTAAATTGTTTGAATAAAGGTATTCATCATATTGACGAAAGTGACAGTGATTGCGGTGATAACGACGGTGGTGATGGCGGTGATGGTGGTAATGATGACAGCAATAATGGCGGTGAAGGTGGTGATAATGATGATGGCGGTTATGCAGTGATGGCAGTAGTGATGAAAAGACTCATGGTGTTGGTGAAAACCAACGAAGCGGTGCTATACATGAGATTCAAAGTATTATGCCACAAAAGATATAGATCATAGAGATCGAGCGAAAAATTCGCAACAGCGTAAGCATTTGAATCGGTTGGTTGATTTGAGTTCTAACGATGATTATTCGAGTGGACATAATAACTACTCACATGGTTATCATAATCTTGAAGGTCATTTACAGGGTTGAGTTTGACATCAGGTCAACATTCTAGCACTGATTATTCCAGCACTGATGAATATTCTACTAGTAGCACTTAATACGAGGTTTTGAGTATTATCACCATGGAGCTGATATTGCACAACGCCCACCACCATATTACTATGATGCTGGATCCTCTAGCCAATTATCTCAACCTACTAAATCTCACACAAGCATATTATTATCCTTATAAAAATTATACACCTGGTTTCTATACTTATCGCGAGGACTGTGATAATGATGAGTTTGGCCTCATGGGAATTCAATGTGAAAATAACTACATTAGCAAGTATTTATGAATGTATTTTATGCAATTAATTATATTATGCATGTATTTTGATCTGTTTATATCGACGATGCGTGTATTTATGTCTTTGTTTTATGTTGAGTGTGCTAGGTGATAGGTTTTGGATATGTGATACATGAATATTAATGTCTACATTTTTTTAGGATTTGTCGCGATTTTTTCAGAATTTTTTTTAGTTTTATACATAGTGTTTTGTGTGTATCGCCCGAGTCCGATCCGAGACGTCGAAACCGATCCGTCTCGGTGCCCGCCGAGTCGGTGACCGAGACCGCGACTTTGAACCATGAATGACATGAACACCATGACACAACAAATTTTTACAATGTAGGATACGATACATGGTGATATGACTCTTTTTGTGCTATCTATATATAGTAGATATCAAAATTCATAGTGATTAGGATGAGTTATACTAAAAGTAAGACAAAATATAAAATAAAATTTCAATAAGACTGTTTCTATCAAAGTACTAGAATAAAAAAAAAAATTGAAAAAAAAAATCTAATCAAAGCCTCACTTAGGTAATGAGGTGTTTATTTCCAATAACACATTGTTCACTATGTCAAATAGGTTTTTTTCATATTTGTTTAAGAGGTGGAGATTTAAGGTGTCCAATATGTTGCCCGACACGTAAGTTAATAATTTTTAGTTACTGACACAATCCAAGAGTATGGTATGTGCCAGACAAGTGCCATGCAAGCGTCAGTGTCCGACACGTGCCCAACACGAACATGATGTTCACGTTGAAGTGTCTATGCTACACAGTGGATAAGTATCAGTTAGTTAAATTTAAGTTTCGGACATGTTCAGTAAGAATGGAAAATATAAAAACTTATAAAAAAAATTCTAACACAAAGGGAGAAAGAAAGAAAATATAATTTTCTTATTAATAATTTCATGTCCCTTCAACTTTCTATAACCATCCTAACATGTCACATTAGATTATAGCTTAACAATTTTATCTTTGCTAGAGTTTAATAGAATTTGGAGTCCGACAATTCTAATAATATTATGTCATAATTTGAGTAGGATTTGGTCTTGTATGAGTTTATATAAAGAGAGAATTGTTCATGATTTTATGTAGTTGTATTTATAGTTCTTCTGGTATCAATAAAGATGTCAGTAACAAAAATGCAGTCCTTCGTGCTATAACATGGTACAAGAATGAGGGGAGGGCCATGGCAAGTTCTTGGCAGGCCAGGTTGCGCACAAGGATAGTGGTGGTTGCCTCCAGAGGAGAGAATCAGACAAGTCAAATTTTAAGTTGAATTGAGTTAAATCTTTAATGCGAGTAGAATCAGAATAGGATGAGACTGTATGAAGAGAGAACTGTTCATGATTTTATGTAATTATATTTATAGTTCTTCTGATGTAATCCTTCGTGCTTTAACATGGTATCAGAACGAGGAGAAGGGCATGGTAAGTTCTTGGAAGGCGAGGTTGCGCACAAAGGCGGTCGCGGTCACCACCAGAGGAGAGAATCAGACAAGTCGAAATTGGGGTTGAATTGAGTTAAATCTTTAATGCAGGTAGAATCGGATAGGACGTGGACAGCTTTTCCATAATGTACTGTTCAATTTTCAACTTGGTTTGGTTCTGATTCAGCTTGGTCCGGTTTGCAATTGTAGCATAATTCAGCAATTTGACATCAGCTCAACAATTCAGAATTTAGCACTTTAGTTGTGTCCATATTTGTTTTTTCCGTTTTTTAAACAAACTATACTCATGTTATACCATTGTGAGTTTAAGGAGGGATGTTAGAGATCTAAGTTTTCGCAGTCCTAGAGTCCTAATAATATTATGAGTCATAGTTTAAGTAGCATTTGAATTTGTATGTGTCTTTTAAAGAGAGAATTGCTCATGACTTTACGCAATTATATTTTGTAATTCTTCTTAATATCAGTAAAGATATAAATTTTTAGCTTAAAAAATTAATTTTAATTATAATCTTAATTTAACTTGAAATTGATGAGTTTCATAAAAGATGGGGTTCAAATCTAAAACTTAGTTCTCTAACCTTTGACAAAAATGTGAATATTTCAAGAGGTATATGAAGTATAGAAAATATCAGGAGCAATCTGCAAGATCCAAGATATATACAGACACAAAATAATTGCAGAACAATTATTAATATTTTAAGGGCTTTCCAACAACTCCTATAAGAATCTAAAACTACATGCATTCTACTAGTTTCTCTGTAATGTGACAAGACAAGAAAGGAACCTGAGGAGAGTTGTTACGCCACACGAATTTGGGGCAATCTTCCTCCTAAATAATTAGAGGGATTTTTCTTCCTCATTTTCGGGCAAGGGCAAGTACTAAAACCCAGTGGACTAGAAGTTAGTCCTATGTGATTTATCAAAGCAATTTGACAGCGTCATATCAACATCCATGGTTCAGTAAAAAGACGCTATTTTCATGATTAGACATACTGGCACCTAGGAAAAATCTTGTACAATTTCAATCGAATGGTTTGAGTTCCATAAAAGATTGTAACTATTACCTAAGTTAATGAATGTAGCAAGTTGATTGTCTAAAACCAATTTGGATGACAAATTCTTCCATCCATGTTATCATCCCCTCCCGCTATCTCCATGACTTTCTCCCTAAAAAGGTGTTTTTCTTCTACTTCTTGATGAACAGACTCAAGGTTTTTGCAAATTTGAAATTTCACTACAAGTAAGATATCTTTATAGCTAATGTCAGTAAGCTTGTCGGCTATACTTCAGACAAGGTCCAGACTCCAGCGCGCAACTGTTCTACCATTTCAGACACAAGGTCAAGCCATCCAAACTCTAAAACCATTCAGACCCCAAATTAGAAGTCCGATTTTTGCAACAGATAAAATTTCTGTTCAAGAAGGGTTTATTGTATGAAAGGGTTCAAGTCATGCTAAAAGTGTGATATCAAAAAAATATTACCTGAAGGGACAGTATGCGATCTTCCACTGTATCATTGATAGTAAGCCGTGAGACAATAACCGGACGAGTCTGTCCTATTCGATGTGCTCGATCAACAGCTTGATCTTCAGTAGTTGGATTCCACCAGAGATCAAGAAGAATAACATGACATGCTGCAACCATATTCAGGCCAAGGTTTCCTGCTTTTAGTGACATAAGCATAACAGTCACCTGAAATAAATATCAAAATACCACCTTCAGTGAAATGGGAGCATAAAGAATACAGTGAAGTAAAAGTTCACATCAGAATAATGTTGCCAATATCACTGAGGAGCAAAAAGCAACATTTAAATTTATGCACCTCTGGATCAGTGTTGAATTCCTTCACAGCTTTGTCTCTTGAAGGGAGGGACATTGACCCATCCAGTCTTCTATACTGAATAAGTGATTGGTTCAGTGAATTCTCAAGCAAGTCCAGCATACCAGTCCACTGGGAAAATACAATGGCCTTTACAGGAATTTCAGGGTTTGCATCCACATGATTGCATGTGTTTGGTTTACCATCTATATCAGTCATAGAGCAATCCCTTTCGTAGCATTCTTTTAAGCCTACATTATAACTTGGACTACAAAGAGAGTTCAGAATTTCAAGTGTCGCTTTAATTTTGGAAGAAACATAACCACTTTGAACTACCCAAGGTTCCTCATTATGTGTCAATCCACTTGATGATGAAGCATTATTAAGTTGGTCAGAAATACAACTCTGCAGAGTTGCTTGCGAGAAAACTGAATCAGGACCAAGTGTCCCTTTACAACCAGCTGCAGGGCACAAATTATCATCTCCAGTCAAACGTTCTGATACACACTGATAGCAGAATACATGGCCACACATAGTCACCACAGCATCATCAGGTGGGTCCTGCAAAGACATCAAGTGCCCCGAAACTAAGAAAACTATCATTACAGCAATCCAAATTCGACCCCTTACAGTAAAAAACTAAGAACCACATGTTCCGAACAAAATTTACAGAAACTCAAATATTGCAGATTGTGAAGGATATACGTTTCCTACAGAAACTGCTACTGTGAACAACATAAAAAGATACAAGTAATAGTAAATAAAATGTACAGGAAACTTAAATATCATGCTTAAGATTGTCAGGTAGTAAGTAGACTACATGATGCATAAAATATTAACAGATCAACATAAATCCACTAGAATTTTGCACCTACTAAACCAATAATCTTAGAACAAACATTTGCTTTAAATGGATTTGTGTTCACATAAATCCACAAGAATTTCGTGATGCATTTGATGTTCTGTGAACATTTATCCACCTAACAGACTATATGATGCATCTCTCTCTCTCTCTCTCTCTCTCTCTCTCTCTCTCTCTCTCTATATATATATATATATATGAGAAAATGTATATCAGCCTGCAGCTGAGAGAACTCTGTCAGCCTGCGGTGACGTGGCTCAAGATTTGTCACGCCACTAACTTGCGGCCCGCTTATAGGAAGAAGTTAAATTACTAGATACCCCTTATGAAAAGCTACTCTGTCGGTAAAAGACAGTGGATACGTATAGTTTATTATATTTTTATATTTTATGACGTTATTCAATTTTTGTGACAATTATCTTTTATAACTGCGGCCAAACTGCCAACATTTTTTTATTAAATCACGAAACTAATTTGAATGCTTCTTTAATTTTTTTTATCTGATTTGATATTTAATGATTTTTAATATAGTCGCAGTTTACTTTTTTCGCATGTAATGTATAATGCGATCAAGGACTGCGACTATAGTCGCAGTACTTAACGAGAGCGATAGTATAATCGCAGTTTACGTATTATTCTATATTTTTTTTGTTCTTCATTTCTGACTGTTGTCTGATCCTCCTATGAACTATTAAATTGATTTTTACATATAGTATGCGATCATGGACTGCGACTATGGTCGCACTACCGCGACTATGGTCGCAGTATTAATGAGAGCGATAGTATAATCGCAGTTTACGTATTATTTTATACTTTTTTCGCATGTAATGTATAATGCGATCAAGGACTGCGACTATGGTCGCAGTACTTAACGAGAGCGATAGTATAATCGCAGTTTACGTATTATTCTATATTTTTTTTTGTTCTTCATTTCTACTGTTGTCTGATCCTCCTATGAACTATTAAATTAATTTTTACATATAGTATGCGATCATGGACTGCGACTATGGTCGCACTACCGCGACTATGGTCGCAGTATTAACGAGAGCGATAGTATAATCGCAGTTTACGTATTATTTTATATTTTTTGTTCTTCATTTCTGACTGTTGTCTGATCCATCCTTCCTTTCTGACTGTTGTCTGATCCTCCTATGAACTATTAAATTGGTTTTTACATATGGTATGCGATCATGGACTGCGACTATGGTCGCACTATCGCGACTATGGTCGCAGTATTAACGAGAGTGATAGTATAATCGCAGTTTACGTATTATTTTATATTTTTTGTTCTTCATTTCTGACTGTTGTCTGATCCTCCTATGAACTATTAAATTGGTTTTTACATATAGTATGCGATCATGGACTGCGACTATGGTCGCAGTACCCTCGACTACATATTTCTTGATGATTTTTTTTTGCTAAGTTAAATGTAATAACGGTGAATAAGTACTGATTTATAGTCGCAGTTTACGTATGTTTTTATATGTTTTTGCTTATAAAGTATGAATTATTTTACTTATTGCTTGCGTAGTAGCACTGCGACTATGGTCGCAGTGTTTAAGAACAACAGTCGCAGTTTGATATGTAATTAAAAGAGCTTATAAGTTAATATAATGAGAAAGAGACCTTACAAAAAAACAGAATTAAAAGCTTTTAAAAGAAGACAAAATAAGGTTGAATATCAGAAGATCAGGAAATCCTAATCCTCGTCATTATCACCATCATAAGCAGATTCGTCGTCTTCATTCTTCTGCTCTTCCTGTTCATCACTTATTTCCTCATCATCTTCCTATTTTTGAGGTTTTTTTTGTTTCACCGATAAACTCCTAGAATGGATCGTCTCTATCAAGCTCTTCGTCTGATCCGTTGCGAGAAAGTGAGCCTACAGCATCAGAGGACATGCTTTCATCAAGCATGTCTCCGTCAAGTGGCAGAGGAATAATGTCTTCCTCACTAACCCACATGAAATCTTCATTATCCTCATGAATAGGAGGATCAGTTAATACATTATTTGATGTAGTGAGATAGTCAAAAGGAGTGAAGTCCAGACTGGTATCAGATTCACTAGAATATCCTGAAGAAAAAGGACCGGTGGGAGAACGATTGAAGTTGAAATCCAAGTGTTCAGAGGAAGAAGATGGTGAAGACATGATTCAAGAATGAATTGTTTTTTGGTAGTTTTTGAAATCAAATTGAAAAGGAAGAGCAAAAATATAGTTTTCAGGTATGAGATAATATATTAGTTACAAGCATTATATAAAAGGTCAATATTGTGGAAGAACATGAATAGTAATAATAATTGTTACAGGTGAGGTTGAGTATGGTAGGAAGTGATAAAAAAATTAAATATTTAATTGAAGATTTATTGCGGGAGAATCCGAAGAGTTTCTTTTTGTCAGAGATTTAATACTTGAAGTACAAATTAACTTTTTATAGAATTGTTTGCCTATATCTTTAAATTACGTATGGTGCACATCTTTCCTTTATCGATATTAACATTATTGCATCTCTTTTTTCTAGACTGTTGTTGTATCAAGGTAGAGAGAATATTAATTACTTTCATTTAATACATAAGGCATGCGAAAGAAGATTGCGACTTTGGTCGCAGTACTGAAGGATCGCATTGTTGTACGATAGAATGCGACTAGGGTCGCAGACGTTATATAAAAAAGTTTTGTTATACTATGACTGCGACTAGTGACTGCGACTGTGTCGCAGTTGTCATATAAAATTGAAAGTTATATTGTATTAAGTCTGCGACCATGGCATAGTTTTTAAATTTTCAATGCTTCTGCTTATTTTACATTATGTTGATCCAAAATTTTTTTTAATTATATTTTTCGACTTAGTAAAATTATGAATTTTATAACTGTAGATATATTCAACTGAAATTTTGTTTGTTGATGACTTTATTCCAGTTTAGAATTAAAAAGGGGTATTTTTGTCAATTTGTTTCACGATTGTTTAGGCGGGATCTTTTTTGATTTTTTGGCGCCTACACTCTGCGGCCGATATGTGGCATATATTCAGCCACGTCCCGCCGGCTACGTCCCGCGGCTGAGAAACTCTCTCAGCCTGCCGGCTGAGGTACAGTAACCCCTATATATATATATATATATATATATATATATATATATATATATATATATATATATATATATATATATATATATATTGTTTGTCTCTCTCTGTCTTTTCTTTTTCTTTTTCTTGTGTGTTCATCTCTGTATTCCATTGTTTTGCATTATTGCTTATTTGCATCACTTTCAACCATATTCACTCGCTCTCTAAGGCTGCTCACCAAGGGTAGAGCTTGCAAATACTAACTAAATTCACCATACTTCTCTTTCTTCCTCTCCTTACCATTCCTTGAGATTGTGTCACTTTGAAAGCGAACTTAACACCCTCTCGCATGCCATCAAAAGAATTGTTAGATATGTTATATTTCAAAATATCTAACATGACTTAATTTGTAAACCAACCAATGATTCGCATGATAAGAGGAAACTTTACGAGCTACGAAAATCTAAAAATGAAGCCATAATATAATAGGACTCATCAATTGCTATTTTTCTCAACAGTTACCAAAAATCGTATTTTTTTAAAAAATTTCTTCATAAAGTGTGTACGATTGCCTAGGACCATACCAAGCTTTCAAAATGTTATCAACAACTCCTTTAGTGAACTTATGCTCAATAACGTCAAATCATTTAATGTAATCTTTATTATATGCCTGGCCTATAATCATCATCAAAATGGAAGCTACATTCACAAAAGTTTCAAAAGAACCGATTAAAATTTTCCATCCTCTATAAATGTCACATCAACCTACCACAAGTTGCTGCCAAAATTCTGCCAAGGGGGGAACATGTATAGACTTTGAAAGCAGTTTAAGCAACAAACAACCTCCTGCACTCTCCTAGGCCACAGGAAAGATTGGACAATTTTTTATTGGAAAGCAAATTAATCTATGAGATGTAAAATAAGGCAGAGAGTGAAATGGAAAGACATTCCCAAAGTGCTCAAGGACCATAAAGGTTATGAACACGCCAATATATCTCCTAATAAAGCTAAGCCTTGGAGAATTTGCTCATTTGAAATTAAGAACTATGATGGTCGGGGAGAATTAATGAAATCAGATACCACTTAACACATAAATTGAAGCTTTTAATAGACTTATGCATGGAAAAGGATGTTATTTAAATCAATAAATTACTCAACTATAAAGTTAACTCAATTCTTACTAATTTCTACAGAATTCAAATGAATAGAAAGAAATGTTATTTGTATATGCATCAAACTTCAAACTTGTGCCGCAGAAAACTCGCTTCTTAGTTTGGACAAAAAAAATCACGAGTAGACGAACTAAATACTCCACAATGATGTAATTAATAACATGCATGGGCCCTGTAGAAGATAGGAAGAAAAGTAAGACACCACTGAGATAAGATGGCTTACATTGCATATGCGACAGATTGCCAACGACCCTTCCAACTGATGGAGCAAATTGAATAGCATGTTCCTGGGTAGCTTTCTTGCCATATCTAAGGAATCTCCTCCAACAGCATCTGAGCGATATCCTTTCACAAGAACTGGATGATCGCAAGCCTGTCGGAGACGCAAAAGCATCAACAATATACTTGCGTAGTTCTGCTTCACCGTACCAGCAGCAGCATATTTCTGCAGTCAAAAATTGAAGCATCAGAAATGCTCAAGATTGGGTACAGTAACAAAATGTGCTCTCATATCTGCACAAGTCTATCTCCATATGAGATAAACTTGTGTGGTTCCGGAAGGATTCGAGCCCGAATACTTCCCACTCAAATACAACCATACATCATCCGGATACAAGATCCATTCCGTTGAAGTTGATCTATATTATTTCGAGTATCTATAAACCAAAAATCAAATATTTTAAATATTTTTTGCCCATGCATCAAGTAGGAAAAAAACGGATGGCCTAAATAATGAGTTAGTTAGTTTAACGGTGTACAACATTTGAAACCTAACAAAACTTGGTTTGTAGGGATTTTTAAATGTTTAGATCATGATCAAATGGCCGGATCGAGAATTTGTATATCTAAAGACATAAATCTAACCAACTCCCTACTTTCGGCTGTCCATTTTGCGTTGCTTGATGGATGAGAAAAAAGTATTCAAATCACTTGATTTTTTATTTTTAGTTACTTTAAATAATATAAATCTACTTCAACAACGTGAATCTTGTATTTGAATGTCGGATGTTAATATTTAAGTGGGAAGGATCCGAAACTACACAAGTCTATCTCTCTCTCTCTCTATATATATATATATAGAGATACTTATGTCATTCCGGAAGGATTCGAGGCCGAATCCTTCCCACTTAAATACAACCCTGCAACATCCGAATGCAAGATCCATTTCGTTGAAGTTGATCTACATTATTTCAAGTAACTAAAAATAAAAAATCATGTGTTTTGAATATTTTTTGTACATCCATCAAGTACGCGCAAAATGGGCGGCAGAAAATAGCATATTGCTAAGATCTACGTCTTTAGACATACAAATTCTCGATCCGACCATTTCTCATGATCTAAACACTTAAAAACCTTCACACCAATTTTTGTTAGATTTCAAAAACTCTACACCGTTAAACTAACCAACTCACTATTTCGACCGTCCATTTTGTGCCTACTTGATGCATGGGCAAAAAGTATTCAAAATACATAATTTTTTATTTTTAGTTGAAATTGTGTAGATCAACTTTAACGGAGTGGATCTTGCATTCGAATGTCGTAGAGTTGTATTTGAGTGACTAGGATTCGACCTAGAATCCTTTCGGAATGACACAAGTCTATATCTCTCTCCCTCTTTCCCATACACACAAACACACACATATATATTTGGCTACTTTCGGAAGGATTTAGCGTGAATCCTTCTCACTCGAATTCAATGCTACGGTATTTAAATACAAGATTCATACAAGATTCACTCTGTTGAACGTGATCTACATTATTTAAAGTAACTAAAAATAAAAAACAAGTATTTTTATAGTTTTCTTGTCCATGCATCAAGTAGGCACAAAATAGACGGCCCGAAGTAGCATATGACTGAGATTCATGACTTTAGACATACAAATTCTCGATCCAACCATTTGATCATGATCTAAACATTTAAAAGCTCTCACACACCAACTTTTGTTAGGTTTCAAATATTTTACACCGTCAAACTAACCAACTCGCTGTTTTGACCGTTCATTTTATGCCTAATTGATGAATAAGCAAAAAAATATTCGAAACACTTGAATTTTTGTTTTTAAACACCCTTAACAATGTAGATCAACTCCAACGGAGTGGATCTTCAATCTGAATGGCCTAATATTGTATTTGAATGGGAATGATTCATCTCATATCCTTCCCAAAGGACCCAAAGTCTATCTCATATTTATATTCTCATATCCTTCCCAAAGGACCCAAGTTAAACTAAAAAAATACTTGATTTTTTATTTTTAGTTACTTTAAATAATGTAGATCAAGTTTAACAAAGTGAATCTTGTATTTAATTACCGTAGCATTGAATTTGAGTGGGAAGGATTCATGCTCAAATCCTTCCGAAAGTAGCCAAGTCTACAACACTTGTGTCATTCCGGAAGGATTCGAGGCCGAATTCTTCCCACTCAAATACAACCCTACGACTTCTAAGTGCAAGATCCACTTCGTTGAAGTTGATCTACATTATTTCAAGTAACTAAAAAATAAAAATCATGTATTTTGAATACTTTTTGCTCATCCACCAAGTAGGCGCAAAATGGACGGCTGAAATAGTGAGTTAGTTAGTTTAACAGCATAGAATACTTGAAATCTAAAAAAATTGGTGTGTGAGTGTTTTTAAGTGTTTAGATCATAAAGAAATGGTCGGATTGAGAATTTGTATGTCTAAAGACGTAGATCTAAGCAATATGCTATTTTCAGCTGTCAATTTTGCGCGTACTTGATGAATGGACAAAAGTACTCAAAATACATGATTTTTTATTTTTAATTACTTGAAATAATGTGGATCAACTTCAACAGAATGAATCTTGCATTCAGATGTCGTATGGTTGTATTTGAGTGGGAAGAATTCGGCCTCGAATCCTTCCGGAATGACACAAGTCTATCTCTCTCTATACACACACACACACACTCCTTATATACACACACACGCAGCTTTATTCTTCTTTCTCTTACCTAGTATTGCGTAGCAGTACTAATCTAAAAGTTGTAGATATCGCAGCAGCAAAGACTAAATAACATAAACCAGTTGGTTTGTCGCTGAATATTATCACTTGATTAAACCAATGACACAATGGTGAGTTTTGAACGTTTCGGCTCCGAAAATCTACAATAAGGAAATGATTATAATAAGAACCTTCAGTGAATAGAACTTTCTTATCTCAGTTTAACCAGTTTTGCCTTGCTTTGTAGCAGCAACATGTTTTTTGGTTCAGCTCACAATTCTAGACTTAAAGAAAAAGAAATGAACTTGGAAGTAAAGTTAAATAGCAAGTTAAATTTTCTTACATCATAGAAACAAATGTTTTTAACATGGTTTAAAATCGTACAATGGTTTTTATTATCAATATTGTCAACACCATGTTGCCGATATATCAGATATTTGAAAACATGGTTCTTGGTTGATGCTTACAAATTTTACTATGGAATCCTGCAACTGATATTCCAATAAGGGATTTTTGATTGCTCAGAATTGCAGCTGGAGTTGGATTTCCAGATTCAACATAAGCTTAGGTGAAATGCAGCTAGGAATTACAACAATTACAGCATATTTTGGCAAATAGCTGCTCAAATTGACAAATTCTGCACCAGAAAACAGCATATACAGCATTTATTTGGGTAACCATGCCAGCATCCTAACTTGCTCAGATTGGGCTTAACACCAAGGTATTTTCTCAACTTTTAGTCTCATATCACTGTGCTCCTATTATCATTATAACTTATAAGTCAACCACTAATGCTCCTCTATAATCGCTTTATACTCTGCATGCCACCAATTACCAAATTTACCTCGAACAAGAGAACTTGGAAGATCAAAATCATTGTTAGGGAAAAGCACTTGATATGCAAAGCTGACAGTGTAATGTATTTTCTGGTATCACACATTGGAAATAGACCATCTCTTTAAAACAATGCAATTATTGGTAACAAAGTGGAGTCATCATTGTGCTCCTATTGTCATTATGAGTCAACCTCTAATGCTCCTCTATAATGCTTTATACTCTGCATGCCACCAATTACCAAATTTACCTCAGACCAGAGAACTTGGAAGATCAAAATCATTAGGGAAAAGCAGTTGATATGCAAAGCTCACATTGTAATGTATTTTCTGGTATCACACGTTGGAAATGGACAATCTCTCTAAAACAATGCAATTACTTGTAACAAAGTGGAGTCACCATTTTGTATTTTTACTCCACTCGTGTTGTCAATCAATTTGTCATATACCACCTTTAGCATTGTATATAAAGAATCTTTATAATACACAATATTCTTGCACCCAGATTAATCCAATGACCTAGTGTAATAAAATATCATAAAATGTTAATGTAAGAAAAGGGGATGAAAGTTCAGGTAAAGTGATTCCTTTGACAAAATGGAGAGGGTGCCATCCAGTACCACTGGAATGGCATATAATTCTTCAAACTTTGTGTAAAAGTTAAAATGAATATGAAATTTCAGTATCTGGTATCTTCCGATCATTTATGATTGAATATAACCCAGAAAATGTGAAAAGAGAAGTCATCAATTAGTAGAATACAAAGAAGGAGAGAGGTGATACCATGACTATAAAATTCCCAAGCAAATGGCACTGGAGCTTTTGCACCAAGCAGTTGTTCAACAAAACACCAGATTCAGAAAAACTAAGAACAAAGAATACAAGGAAAGTCCTATTGAACTTTATCATGTCTAGACATCACTTAGTTCTATCTAAATCATCCCTCCCTTCCCAAATTTTTGACAATCTTAACTCTCAATTCAAAAAAAATATTGAATTTGAATCCAGAAAGGAACCCGACATTTATTACTGGGTTCTTTTAGCCCGAGTGGATCCCACATATTCATAGAGAAATGGGACCTTGTAGGAGGATCCAACCCACCCCAATCTGAATAGTTGTCACCTCTACTGACAATGTAATAAACTTACTGGATACAACATTTCCTGAAATGAATCTCAGATAATAAAAAAAACATTAAATAAGATTCCTGACTGTAGTATGTAGTAACAAACTCAATTGGACTTATATAATGGCAGGAAATACATTATTATATGGAAACAGTTTTTAAAAAAAATCTGCTGGATTAATATCTGAAGTGAGAAAAGAGTCACAGTCAATATTACAAAAAGTGAAGGTGGTTAAATTCTGCCTTGTTAAAAACTGGTATCCTGGAAATACCAACTGAAAACCCACAGAAGACTATCATACTCCAGACAGTAACCGTACAGCCAGTACAGATTAATTACAGAACAGGAAAAAAAATGATAATTACTTCAGAAATTCTCTCTCAGTTCGTATCAGGGATTTTAGCATATGTACCCCCAGTGTTTTCGAGAAATTACATAAATTAAACTTCCGCTATTGCATGTTTACAAACATGACCTTATGCTCATGAATTATTTTGCAAATATACCCTTGTGTCTGCCAGCACTTCATGAAAATCAGATTAATGACAAATTTAAGAGAATTAAATAATGCTTAATTTAATTTTTACATGTTAAAGAACAGTGTTGCCGCCTACTCATTTACCTAAAAAGAATGTCAGTCAGCAAATGATCTTGACTTATATGTATCACTGTGAAGTTTAATTAAGGAATATTGCTACATTCTCATACAGTAGTAAGATAGATAATCAAAGGAAAATTTGTTCTATAATTTACAAACATTAAGAGAACTATAGCTTAGTTCAGTGAGATTTGTCTTTGATTCAGTTTTCATTAAATGCTGGCTAACAAAAGGGCTATATCTTGAAAATAATTCAAAACATAAGGCCATATGAGAGAAATATGCAAAATGCAAGATGTCAAAAACATAACTGCACATGTGGTAAAATCGCTTCATAAAAGGTCAGCTATAAGGAAAGCACTGCAAAATAAAACAATAAAATCAAGATACAAAATGAGAAACTTCTACAAAATTCAGGATGACTCAACTTGGTCACCAAATTCTCCATAACATACACAGCCCAAAATAATAGCCAAATATATTAAAACAGTCCAGTTAATAAGCACCTTGAATTGTTGACGTGAATCTGCTTCGAGTCTCAGATAGAACGATCGCTCTTCTGGAGAAAAATTCACCTTTTTCAAAAAATTGATTTTGGAGGTAATTTGATAATTGGCTCTCCATTAATCACCGTGCCTATATCAATATAGCAACAGGTCAATCAACACTTGTAGGCACACATGTGACACAGTTGTGCAACTGAAGAATGAAATTACCCCATAAAGTGTATGCAAAATATGACAAAATAAGACAAGCATATCAGGGGTAAAATATAGTGCCCTCTTAACAATGTTGGCGGGGGCAGGAGGCGGTGCTGGAGGATGGGGACGTGCATGTGCCTCTTTACTCAGACATGAAAACGTTCCCAGGATATCCAATAAGTTTGAGGGTCAAAAGGATTCATAAAAATATGATTAAAGTATGTATGAAAGAGATGCACACATTACAATTGTGCAAGTAAATTTAAGGTATTAAACTTAAGGAGGGAAATGACAAGGAACTAGAAACAGCTAGGTTTAAGAGTCCTGAAAGTAATGTAGAAAACCGGATCACTTGCCATTTCTTATAATTATACATTATAGTATCATATAACAATGTTAAACATGAGAAATGAAATCAAAGAAGCATAGGATCAGATAGCTAAGAAGTTTCATCTATTTACGAGGAGTTTTAGCTGAAACAGTACTCTATGCCTCATATAGGGTAAAATGTTTCTAGTGGATCTCTTTAGATTACAATCTAAGAAGGCGGCCTAAAATCTTACAGTGTACCATTCCTATGAACGATCCACTCCATACATCATGATTTTCACGTCCTAAAATGCTTGTATATAGAAAATCATGCAATTTAAACATTTTTTAACCATCAATCAAATTGTGTCATTTGTTATATTGTTGAAAAATCATTCATTATAACCATTTGATGCATGGATCAGAAGTCTCAAGAGTGCATGATTTTTTATACACAATCATTTTAAGATATTTAGATAAAATGGATGGACTGGTCATCCTCATGGATGCTATATGGTGGGAAATCTAAGGAGACACAGTAGGAACGCTTTACTTTTATATATATATTTATATATATATATATATATAGAGAGAGAGAGAGAGAGACTTGTGTCATTTCAGAAGGATTCAAGGTTAAATCCTTCTCACTCAAATACAACCCTACGACATCTGAATGCAAAATCCACTCCGTTAAAATTGATCTACGTTATTTCAAGTAACTAAAAATCAAAAATCATGTATTTTGAATACTTTTTGCCCATCCATCAAGTAGGCACAAAATGGACGGTCGAAATAGTAAGTTGGTTAATTTAACAGTGTAGAATATTTAAAATTTAACAAAAATTGGTGTGTGTGTTTGTGTGTGAGGGTTTTTAAGTGTTTAGATCATGATGAAATGGTCGGATCGAGAATTTGTATGTCTAAAGACATAGATTAAGCAATATGTTATTTTCAACCGTCATTTTGCGCCTACTTGATGTATGGACAAAAAGTGACAAAAAATATTCAAAATACATGATTTTTTTATTTATTTACTTGAAATAATGTAGATCAACTTCAACAGAGTGGATCTTACATTCGGATGTCGCGGGCTGTATCTGAGTAGGAAGGATTCGCCTCGAATCCTTTCCGGCGAATCCTTCCCACTCAAATACAACCCTGCGATCCTTCCCACTCAAATACAATCCCGCGACATCCGAATGCAAGATCTACTTCGTTAATGTTAATCTACATTATTTCAAGTAAGTAAAAATCAAAAATCATGTATTTTGAAAACTTTTGCTTATCCATCACGTAGGCACAAAATGGACGGCCAAAATAGTAAGTTGGTTAGTTTAACGGTATAGAATATTTGAAATCTAACAAAAATTTGGTATGTGAGGGTTTCAAGTGTTTAGATCGTGATAAAATGGTCGGATCGAGAATTTGTACGTCAAAAGACGTACATTAAGCAATATGCTATTTTCGGCCATCCATTTTGCGCCTACTTGATGGATGGACAAAAAGTATTTAAAAAATATGATTTTTGGTTTTTAATTACTTGAAATAATGTAGATCAACTTCAACGGAATGAATCTTGCATTCATATGTCGTAGGGTTGTATTTGAGTGGGAAGGATTCGACCTCGAATTCTTTCGAAATGACACAAGTCTATCTATCTATCTACACACATATATATACTGTTAGCAAACCAAAACCCTTAATCGATCATTCATTAAACGTAAATATGGATATATATATATATATAATGCAAGAAATGGATACGTGTTAATGAGTAGAAGCTCAATAGCCCAATAACCAATAATCTAATCTAACCAAGGTTCTAAATATTGGATATCGGGATCGTATCGGACGGGGGTTTTCACATCGGATATGGAATATCGGGAGAGATATCGGGGATACGCGCGCATATCGGACGTTCATATCGGACATTATATATAATGAAATACTGATAACTAAAAGTTGGTTTAGTGTCATAAATATCATCTACCTAATAAAAATGATGTAATATACATGCAAAGACAGTAAAAAATAATGTACATTTACATGCAGTCATACAATAAATAAGTTATTTCATATCAGGCGATATATCTGGTAATTTATCGGTTGATATCGAGCAATTTATCGGCTGATATTTCAAATATCGGCCGTTTTTTGCTGCAAACTATATGACGAATGATTTCTCCATATCGTATTGGCAGCAGGCAAAACAGGAGATATCGGACGATATCTCTCGGCTGACTCGGCCGATATTTAAAACAAAGAATCTAACACTCCCTTTCAAGTTGGAGCATAAATGTCAATCATGCCCAACTTGCTACATAAAATAGAAAACACGTTTGGTGAAGCTGCTTTAGTGAGAAAATCTTTCAATGTTTTTGATGATGGTGTAAACGGGAGAAAAACCACCTTGGTTCATGCATCTCTGACCAAATGATAATCAACTTCAATATGCTTAGTTCTCTCATGAAACACAGGATTTTGTGCTATGTAGATAGCAGTTTGGTTATCACAAAACATAGGCATAGGTCCATGATGTCTAAAACCAAGCTCTAGATTCTTTAACCGCATCATCTCACAAGAAGTATAAACCATGACTCTGTACTCAGCCTCGGCACTGGATTTAGATACATCTTGTTTCTTACTCCTCTACTTCACAAGATTTCCTCCAATAAATGTGCAGTAGCCAGTAGTGGACTTCCCATGTCCCTTGTCACCTGCAAAGCTTAAGTCAGAATAGCCAAAGATGCGGACATGTCCATGCTTCTTGTATAGCAAGCCTTTTCCAGGAGTGACATTGGCAAGAATTAGCTGTCTAATGAACCTCTCTAGGATGATGCATAAACCTACTCAGTACTCCAACTGCACAGGTTATATCAGACCTAGCGAGTGTTAAGTAGATCAACTTTCCAATCAACTTCTTTTATTGTCCAGGGTCATCCTAAAGATGACTACCATCGCACCATAAATCAACGTTAGCTTCCATTGGAGTGCTAGCAGGTTTGCACCCCAAATGACCTATTTCCTCAAGGAAATCAAGTGCATATTTCCTTTGCCTAAGTATTTTATAGGCAACTTTAATCCCGAGAAAGTACTTTGGCTTCCGCATATCCTTCGTCATAAAATGATGCTTGAGATACTCCTTCATTCTGCTAAGGCAGCAAAGTCACTCCCGGTCAGCAAGATATCATCAACATATATTGTCAGAATCACTAAACTAGACTTAGTACGACGAATAAAGACCGAGTGATATAAATGACAGCGAGCAAAGTAACCATGTTGAATTTCTCAAATCATGCCCTTGGACTATGTTTTGAGTCCATAAATCGCCTTTCGGAGTCTGTAAATTATATTCTCCCCCTGAGCAACATACCCATGAGGTTGCTCCATATAAACTCCCTCCAAATCCTCATAGAGGAAAGTATTCTTGGCATCAAGTTAGAAAGAGGCCACTCCATACTAACAACAACAAAGAAAAGAATCTGAATGGAGTTCAGACGAGCCACTGGGTCTCAAAGTAATTCATCCACACTATATGTCAGTGTATCGTCCTTAGCAATAAGTCTGTCCTTATACCAATCTACGGGCCCATCCGGGCAATACTTCAATTTCAAAGTATAGACCCAGTGACAACCAACAAACACCACTCCCTTGAGAGTAGAGACCAAATCCCGAATTTCTCGAGAAACAAGTGCATCCATCTCCTCATCCATAGCATGCTTCCAGGTTGATACCAATAATGCCTCCTCATAGGACCTAGGTATAGATACAAAAGACAAAGAAAGACCAAAATGGAGAAATAAGGGATTAAGATGATCATATGAAATGAAATTGAAAATAGAATGATCAGTACAAGATCTTTTACATTTTTGGGAGGCAATAGGAACATTAAGATCAGATAGAGTAGTTGATGGCTGAGGAGATGCACCTTTCACTGAATAGGTGTAACACCCGGATTATTAAACCCTGAGTTAAAGTAATATTATTGGCTAATAATATTTTCCTAGAATTATGCATGGATGTATATGATGCATGAATTGATCGTATTAAATACTGGGTGTATTCACTGTGTGAAATACTCGTATAAATACCGGGTATTGGTATTCATACCTATTTTTTGTGGTATTAAATAAATTGGAAAATGAAAATGAAAATATAAAAATAAAAGAAAAATATAAAATAAATAATTAATGTGAGTATGGGATGTATGGTGAGTAGGTGGGAGTAGGTGGGGTGGGGAGAGATAAATCTCTCCATGATCACTCTCTCTCTCACTCCCGTTCACTCACTCCCTCTCTCTCTCTCTCTCACACTCACGCACACCCTCTCTGGGGTGTTGACCGGCGGCACGCCGGAGGCCGGACGAGCGCCGGCGGCGCGGGGCAGGGGCGGCGACCGCCGACCAGTGGCCGGGCGCGTGGTGGGGGGAGCAACAGGCCCCCACCCTTTATCTCTTCCTCTCTCCCTCGAGCTCCGGTGGCGGAGCGGTGGCGGAGCAGCGCCGGAGCGGCGCTGGAGGCCGCGCCGGCTGCGGCAGCGCCAGACCGGGCCGGCCAGGCCGGCGGCGGAGGCCGCAAGGCCGGCCGCCCGCGCGCGCTCGAGCAGCAGCAGCGCGTGCTGCTGCTGCTGCTGTTGGGTTTAAAAACCCATTCGGGTTTGGGTTTAAAACCCGAACCCATTAAGACCCAACCCGCTTTATAAGGTAAATTTTATTTTAGCCCTGTAAGATTAAATAATTACTTTGGGGCCCCTGAAAAATTACAAACAGCCCCCTGACTATTTTCAGTTATTACGTATCTAACCTTTTATATTGGTGTTGGTTTCCGGACGATATCTTGGCCATCCGAAGTCGGATTCAGACGATTCTTGAGCCGTTGTGATCGTGGAAACGAGAGCTACACATCTGGTATATCAGTATATGGTATTGAATGTCCAAAATTTATCGATATACCCGGTGAGTGGAAGTCCTAACTCCAGTCTGTTTTTCCCCAATTTAGAAATAATTGTTGTTGGAAAATTTGTGATAATATGGATTCGTTAGAACTAAGAGATTACGTCATTGAAAAGATGATTATGATAGTTATTGTAAAAGTGAATTGGTGTTATGGAACCGAAATCCAAACAGAGTATCCGAATAATGAATTACGGATATGTTATGTATATGCGTGTGAGAACCTAATACGGGTATGATACCAAATTGAGAATTGTTATTTAAAGTTCGTATAACATGACCATTAAGAGTCTGTAAGGATATTAAAATGATTGCGCATAGGCGTATGCCACATAAGTTATGTGTTTGTGGAATTTTGAGCATCATGTATATGTTGCGAGTATTTATTAGAATTTAGAACCGAATAACTAAACACTGGGCTTTGATAGAATTTGTTAAGTGTAAATCTTCAGCTAATACCATCTATCCGTCTGTGACGAGTATTGAAGTTACTTAACATGAAAATTGTTAAGTGGGTAAAGTCTACCCCTGATTCCTTTAAACACTGTATTGCATATGTATTAACTAATAAGATAAGAATGATGGTTTGTAAGTGAGGATTGATATTATATGCTAGTGATATCTAAGTCATTATGAAAGTTGAAGTTATGGATAATAATAATCGGACGGTGGTTGGTTAACTCCGGTGTACCCAGTGAGTAGACTAAATAGTGTCAATGGGAAATCGATTACCGATCACGAATGTGTATTTATTAATAAGAGATAATTAGAAATCAGTTAAGATAAAAGATCACTTGACCCATCAACCATGATTGGATAATTATAGAATCAGTTATATTGATACTGGTATAAGCAGAATCCTAAGTTGATATTAGGATTTAACTAAGCAAATGAACATGGGAATTATCTTCGAGTAACTCGACGTGACCGTGGTATAGAAAACTCTGCTAAATGGGATACATGTAATTGATGCAGTATGATAGAAATAGCGTGCTGGTTAAAATATTGAAGGTTTTGTTAATATTGATAACTCGGATGGAATCGGGACATTTCTGTTAATTAGCCATTGTGAACGCGAACCGATAATGATGGAACTAATCAAGTAATTGATAACGAACTGAATTAGAGTAACTGAATTCCTAATACTACCGAACATGCTCCATAAATAGCTTGGACGTCAAAGCTTATTGTTAAGCTAAGTACGCGGAATACTCAAATGTGATGTAGTATGTGAGTATTGACCTTGCGAATACTGTTTTCATATTTGCTGTGTTTCATGATTAAGCAATTTGATAGATAAATAGTTAAGATTTATCGAACCTAATGAGAGGTGGAAGAATAAAACCTTTGAACCAGAACTCGCAAGTAGATACCGCACTTTTGGCGATTAATGTTTATTAAGGAAAACTACTGATAAGATCAGGTCTGATGATTATCAGATAATGGATGACCGGTGATGTTGCAAAGTATCAAGCGGGTGATTAACTGGTGAAAACCTGTTAGAGTCAGTATTGGGTAAACCGGACAATTTAATATTAAGTATATCGATTATGATGAATAATTCGATATCAACAAAGCAATACCGATAGTATTGAACTAGTATTGTGGTATGCCTACTCGATATACCAGAGACTTTCAGGTATTCTTGTAATTGATTTAGCAGAACATCGGAATCCTCTATTAGGTTTGGGAGTCACATCTTTATAGTGACATCGATTCTATCTAACCGGTAAGAGTTAGATAATTACTTAATAATTGAAAGTTAGTAATACCGACGAAAGATTGAGCGTCGGGTCAATGAGATTAGTAATCCAGTATGGGTAAGTGATATGTGTATGTGTACGCATGTACATATGTGTGTGATTGATTCACATGCAAACGCAGATAACGATTCGGCTAGTAAATGACTGTATGGTTTGGAACTAAAAGATAGAAATAAGCAATAGCAAAACATGCCGCATAAAAGCCAGTAGCGTTAACACCTGTATTAGTAGGACCTGGGATAAATTTGGGCTGTACCAAATAAAAGTACTAAAACCAGTCCTTACGTGAAATAAAGGACAATTATGATGTTAAAAGTGTAATAATTCATTAATATCAGAATTGTCGTGTAACTATCACTGGTATCAGAAATAATGAGAAGATTCTGAATTTAATCAAGTTGTAACCAATAGACAGTTTGCCGGAGGATAAAAGAGGCAAATGATGACTAATCCCGACTGTTAATTATATGATAGTGGTGAGTGAGTATTATGATTAGGAAAAGCGAATATCGGTACTACGAGTCAGAACTTGACCGGTGAGATATTGGGGATCCTTAAGTTGGATGCTTACATGGGTACATGATTGACACGTTATTGTGTATGCATTGTAGTCTAACACATGCTTCTTAAAAGGAAATAGTTTATGAATGAGCATCATACTTGACTTCATGCACATGTTTGGCTACACATATATTGGAATGATATAACATGTTAGTTATCTTAAAAAGACTTGCATGTTGTTAGTATAATAAATGGTTACTTATACATGTTAATGTCTTTCTTATTATTGGCATCATGTAAAGTAGGAACCATGTGAATTCCTATGTTGACATTATCTTATGAATTCTTGCATGTGGTTATTACATGAATTTATCGCATGTATGGAGGAAGGGACCGGGTTGAACCGGAGGCGTAGAAGGGGAGATTTCATGGAGGAAGGGACCGGGTTGAACCGGAGGCGTAAAAGGGGAGATTTCACGGAGGAAGGGACCGGGTTGCACCGGAGGCGTAGAAGGGGAGATTATGTTGTATGTATATGGATATGATTGTTTATGATACCCGAATTATGGATGTTAATAGGTATGACACCTAGTACATGCATATGATTGTTTATGATATCCGGTACATGGATATGATTGTTATGACATCCAGTATATGGATGTGAGTATTCCGTATTTCTTCATGTATGAACACATTTATAATTGGATACTATCATGAGTAGTGTGTGATGTCATATGGATATTGCGGAAGGCAATATTGAACCATACTTCAACTGATCTAGTGAGTAAGATTAGGCCCTCTAAGAGTTGTGTTGTGATCATGACTATATATATATATATATATATATATATATATATATATATGAAGTACGATCATGCTACAAACTGGAAACCGGAGAGGTGATTATAAGAGACTAACGAGTAAGTCAAGTATTGCAAAATCATTGAGATTGTGTGATAATAAAATATGGGTCGCGTGTACACAGAAGAATACTTATGTTAAGTAACAGATAATAGAAAGAGTCTATGATTCATAAGCTGCAGTATCAACTGCAAATAGAAAGCATTGAAACTGATTTCTGACATTGCTCAACTGCATAATACTTCAAGTACAATGGTAGTATAATACAAACTCTATTTTGAATGACTTCACTCACTGAGCTGTTGAGCTCACCCCACCACAGATTGATATTTTCAGGTTCCGGCAAGGCGAAGGTCCGACTTAGAGCTGCAAGGATGTTCCCCTGAGATAACGTATGTACTTATTGTAGAATGTGATCCTTTTGTAAACGTTGATGTTATTAGTCATTGTGAGTTAGAATATTATATTGGAAAAGCACTCTTTTGTATATGTTTATTTGATGGACCTTGGAATGAACTATATGATGAAAATGAGATTTATAAGTAGGCTGATGTTAGCCGAAATCTAAATTATTGTATTGAGATGGAGTCTATATTTTAGAGGAGATGCTGCAGAAATTTCTTTAGTATATTCTAATTAACCAACAATAAGGTTGATGATCATGAAATTTTGAGGTAATTAAACCTGGGACCGTTACAGTTGGTATCAGAGCTTAGGCTTAGAAACTTGGAGTAGAAATCAGGTGTAGGTCTAAGGCAGTATTAGCCTAGAGATTGATTTAAGTCGTTGGTTCAGGAATAACATTGATTGTTATAATTAATGTTTGTAAATGTGCAGTTTGTATGAATGAATGTGTGCCTTGATTTAAGAAGTTCATATGTGTAATGGGTTCTTATGCGTATGATTAATCTCAAAATGCATGATATTTAACTTTTTCTCATATTCGAATGGAAATATACCCGCATATACTTTGATTCGGATGAGTTCTATTAGGGGTGCGGGCCCTTAGTATGAACTACCGGTAGTATGGGACACTGGGATAAGGAAATGACAAAAATATCGGGCAAGACAAGATTTAATCAGAACGGAAGAACCATATAGAGTATATGTGATGGACGTACCATCAAGTATGGTACGTGTATGTGCTGATATGATGTGTGATGATATATAACACAATTATCACCAAGTATGATGTGTGTATGTGATACCATATGATGTGTATATCACCAAGTATGATGGTGAATGTAATGATATAAAGTATGTGTAAGATAAATTCTGTATGAAAGTGATAATATTGGACATTTATTGCATGTTGTGAATACACAAGGAAATGCATGGCCGGAAGAGAACAAAAATTGCCTTATTAGAAGAAAGATTTCATGAGATAAAGAAGAAATTAAAAGTATTACTCTTACCTATTATTAGATGTGCCAAGTTTCGAGGACGAAACTTTTTCTAAGGGGGGTAGGATGTAACACCCGGATTATTAAACCCTGAGTTAAAGTAATATTATTGGCTAATAATATTTTCCAAGAATTATGCATGGATGTATATGATGCATGAATTGATCGTATTAAATACTGGGTGTATTCACTGTGTGAAATACTCGTATAAATACCGGGTATTGGTATTCATACCTATTTTTGGTTGTATTAAATAAATTGGAAAATGAAAATGAAAATATAAAAATAAAAGAAAAATATAAAATAAATAATTAATGTGAGTATGGGATGTATGGTGAGTAGGTGGGAGTAGGTGGGGTGGGGAGAGATAAATCTCTCCATGATCACTCTCTCTCTCTCACTCCCGTTCACTCACTCCCTCTCTCTCTCTCTCTCACTCACGCACACCCTCTCTGGGGTGTTGACCGGCGGCACGCCGGAGGCCGGACGAGCGCCGGCGGCGCGGGGCAGGCGCGGCGACCGCCGACCAGTGGCCGGGCGCGTGGTGGGGGAGCAACAGGCCCCCACCCTTTATCTCTTCCTCTCTCCCTCGAACTCCGATGGCAGAGCGGTGGCGGAGCAGCGCCGGAGCGGCGCTGGAGGCCGCGCCGGCTGCGGCAGCGCCAGACCGGGCCGGCCAGGCCGGCCGCCTGCGCGCGCTCGAGCAGCAGCAGCGCGTGCTGCTGCTGCTGCTGCTGCTGTTGGGTTTAAAAACCCATTCGGGTTTGGGTTTAAAACCCGAACCCATTAAGACCCAACCCGCTTTATAAGGTAAATTTTATTTTAGCCCTGTAAGATTAAATAATTACTTTGGGGCCCCTGAAAAATTACAAACAGCCCCTGACTATTTTCAGTTATTACGTATCTAACCTTTTATATTGGTGTTGGTTTCCGGACGATATCTTGGCCATCCGAAGTCGGATTCAGACGATTCTTGAGCCGTTGTGATCGTGGAAACGAGAGCTACACATCTGGTATATCAGTATATGGTATTGAATGTCCAAAATTTATCGATATACCCGGTGAGTGGAAGTCCTAACTCCAGTCTGTTTTTCCCCAATTTAGAAATAATTGTTGTTGGAAAATTTGTGATAATATGGATTCGTTAGAACTAAGAGATTACGTCATTGAAAAGATGATTATGATAGTTATTGTAAAAGTGAATTGGTGTTATGGAACCGAAATCCAAACAGAGTATCCGAATAATGAATTACGGATATGTTATGTATATGCGTGTGAGAACCTAATACGGGTATGATACCAAATTGAGAATTGTTATTTAAAGTTCGTATAACATGACCATTAAGAGTCTGTAAGGATATTAAAATGATTGCGCATAGGCGTATGCCACATAAGTTATGTGTTTGTGGAATTTTGAGCATCATGTATATGTTGCGAGTATTTATTAGAATTTAGAACCGAATAACTAAACACTGGGCTTTGATAGAATTTGTTAAGTGTAAATCTTCAGCTAATACCATCTATCCGTCTGTGACGAGTATTGAAGTTACTTAACTTGAAAATTGTTAAGTGGGTAAAGTCTACCCTGATTCCTTTAAACACTGTATTGCATATGTATTAACTAATAAGATAAGAATGATGGTTTGTAAGTGAGGATTGATATTATATGCTAGTGATATCTAAGTCATTATGAAAGTTGAAGTTATGGATAATAATAATCGGACGGTGGTTGGTTAACTCCGGTGTACCCAGTGAGTAGACTAAATAGTGTCAATGGGAAATCGATTACCGATCACGAATGTGTATTTATTAATAAGAGATAATTAGAAATCAGTTAAGATAAAAGATCACTTGACCCATCAACCATGATTGGATAATTATAGAATCAGTTATATTGATACTGGTATAAGCAGAATCCTAAGTTGATATTAGGATTTAACTAAGCAAATGAACATGGGAATTATCTTCGAGTAACTCGACGTGACCGTGGTATAGAAAACTCTGCTAAATGGGATACATGTAATTGATGCAGTATGATAGAAATAGCGTGCTGGTTAAAATATTGAAGGTTTTGTTAATATTGATAACTCGGATGGAATCGGGACATTTCTGTTAATTAGCCATTGTGAACGCGAACCGATAATGATGGAACTAATTAAGTAATTGATAACGAACTGAATTAGAGTAACTGAATTCCTAATACTACCGAACATGCTCCATAAATAGCTTGGACGTCAAAGCTTATTGTTAAGCTAAGTACGCGGAATACTCAAATGTGATGTAGTATGTGAGTATTGACCTTGCGAATACTGTTTTCATATTTGCTGTGTTTCATGATTAAGCAATTTGATAGATAAATAGTTAAGATTTATCGAACCTAATGAGAGGTGGAAGAATAAAACCTTTGAACCAGAACTCGCAAGTAGATACCGCACTTTTGGCGATTAATGTTTATTAAGGAAAACTACTGATAAGATCAGGTCTGATGATTATCAGATAATGGATGACCGGTGATGTTGCAAAGTATCAAGCGGGTGATTAACTGGTGAAAACCTGTTAGAGTCAGTATTGGGTAAACCGGACAATTTAATATTAAGTATATCGATTATGATGAATAATTCGATATCAACAAAGCAATACCGATAGTATTGAACTAGTATTGTGGTATGCCTACTCGATATACCAGAGACTTTCAGGTATTCTTGTAATTGATTTAGCAGAACATCGGAATCCTCTATTAGGTTTGGGAGCCACATCTTTATAGTGACATCGATTCTATCTAACCGGTAAGAGTTAGATAATTACTTAATAATTGAAAGTTAGTAATACCGACGAAAGATTGAGCGTCGGGTCAATGAGATTAGTAATCCAGTATGGGTAAGTGATATGTGTATGTGTACGCATGTACATATGTGTGTGATTGATTCACATGCAAACGCAGATAACGATTCGGCTAGTAAATGACTGTATGGTTTGGAACTAAAAGATAGAAATAAGCAATAGCAAAACATGCCGCATAAAAGCCAGTAGCGTTAACACCTGTATTAGTAGGACCTGGGATAAATTTGGGCTGTACCAAATAAAAGTACTAAAACCAGTCCTTACGTGAAATAAAGGACAATTATGATGTTAAAAGTGTAATAATTCATTAATATCAGAATTGTCGTGTAACTATCACTGGTATCAGAAATAATGAGAAGATTCTGAATTTAATCAAGTTGTAACCAATAGACAGTTTGCCGGAGGATAAAAGAGGCAAATGATGACTAATCCCGACTGTTAATTATATGATAGTGGTGAGTGAGTATTATGATTAGGAAAAGCGAATATCGGTACTACGAGTCAGAACTTGACCGGTGAGATATTGGGGATCCTTAAGTTGGATGCTTACATGGGTACATGATTGACACGTTATTGTGTATGCATTGTAGTCTAACACATGCTTCTTAAAAGGAAATAGTTTATGAATGAGCATCATACTTGACTTCATGCACATGTTTGGCTACACATATATTGGAATGATATAACATGTTAGTTATCTTAAAAAGGCTTGCATGTTGTTAGTATAATAAATGGTTACTTATACATGTTAATGTCTTTCTTATTATTGGCATCATGTAAAGTAGGAACCATGTGAATTCCTATGTTGACATTATCTTATGAATTCTTGCATGTGGTTATTACATGAATTTATCGCATGTATGGAGGAAGGGACCGGGTTGAACCGGAGGCGTAGAAGGGGAGATTTCATGGAGGAAGGGACCGGGTTGAACCGGAGGCGTAAAAGGGGAGATTTCACGGAGGAAGGGACCGGGTTGAACCGGAGGCGTAGAAGGGGAGATTATGTTGTATGTATATGGATATGATTGTTTATGATACCCGAATTATGGATGTTAATAGGTATGACACCTAGTACATGCATATGATTGTTTATGATATCCGGTACATGGATATGATTGTTATGACATCCAGTATATGGATGTGAGTATTCCGTATTTCTTCATGTATGAACACATTTATAATTGGATACTATCATGAGTAGTGTGTGATGTCATATGGATATTGCGGAAGGCAATATTGAACCATACTTCAACTGATCTAGTAAGTAAGATTAGGCCATCTAAGAGTTGTGTTGTGATCATGACTATATATATATATATATGAAGTACGATCATGCTACAAACTGGAAACCGGAGAGGTGATTATAAGAGACTAACGAGTAAGTCAAGTATTGCAAAATCATTGAGATTGTGTGATAATAAAATATGGGTCGCGTGTACACAGAAGAATACTTATGTTAAGTAACAGATAATAGAAAGAGTCTATGATTCATAAGCTGCAGTATCAACTGCAAATAGAAAGCATTGAAACTGATTTCTGACATTGCTCAACTGCATAATACTTCAAGTACAATGGTAGTATAATACAAACTCTATTTTGAATGACTTCACTCACTGAGCTGTTGAGCTCACCCCACCACAGATTGATATTTTCAGGTTCCGGCAAGGCGAAGGTCCGACTTAGAGCTGCAAGGATGTTCCCCTGAGATGACGTATGTACTTATTGTAGAATGTGATCCTTTTGTAAACGTTGATGTTATTAGTCATTGTGAGTTAGAATATTATATTGGAAAAGCACTCTTTTGTATATGTTTATTTGATGGACCTTGGAATGAACTATATGATGAAAATGAGATTTATAAGTAGGCTGATGTTAGCCGAAATCTAAATTATTGTATTGAGATGGAGTCTATATTTTAGAGGAGATGCTGCAGAAATTTCTTTAGTATATTCTAATTAACCAACAATAAGGTTGATGATCATGAAATTTTGAGGTAATTAAACCTGGGACCGTTACAGTTGGTATCAGAGCTTAGGCTTAGAAACTTGGAGTAGAACTCAGGTGTAGGTCTAAGGCAGTATTAGCTTAGAGATTGATTTAAGTCGTTGGTTCAGGAATAACATTGATTGTTATAATTAATGTTTGTAAATGTGCAGTTTGTATGAATGAATGTGTGCCTTGATTTAAGAAGTTCATATGTGTAATGGGTTCTTATGCGTATGATTAATCTCAAAATGCATGATATTTAACTTTTTCTTATATTCGAATGGAAATATACCCGCATATACTTTGATTCGGATGAGTTCTATTAGGGGTGCGGGCCCTTAGTATGAACTACCGGTAGTATGGGACACTGGGATAAGGAAATGACAAAAATATCGGGCAAGACAAGATTTAATCAGAACGGAAGAACCATATAGAGTATATGTGATGGACGTACCATCAAGTATGGTACGTGTATGTGCTGATATGATGTGTGATGATATATAACACAATTATCACCAAGTATGATGTGTGTATGTGATACCATATGATGTGTATATCACCAAGTATGATGGTGAATGTAATGATATAAAGTATGTGTAAGATAAATTCTGTATGAAAGTGATAATATTGGACATTTATTGCATGTTGTGAATACACAAGGAAATGCATGGCCGGAAGAGAACAAAAATTGCCTTATTAGAAGAAAGATTTCATGAGATAAAGAAGAAATTAAAAGTATTACTCTTACCTATTATTAGATGTGCCAAGTTTCGAGGACGAAACTTTTTCTAAGGGGGGTAGGATGTAACACCCGGATTATTAAAACCTGAGTTAAAGTAATATTATTGGCTAATAATATTTTCCTAGAATTATGCATGGATGTATATGATGCATGAATTGATCGTATTAAATACTGGGTGTATTCACTGTGTGAAATACTCGTATAAATACCGGGTATTGGTATTCATACCTATTTTTGGTTGTATTAAATAAATTGGAAAATGAAATGAAAATATAAAAATAAAAGAAAAATATAAAATAAATAATTAATGTGAGTATGGGATGTATGGTGAGTAGGTGGGAGTAGGTGGGGTGGGGAGAGATAAATCTCTCCATGATCACTCTCTCTCTCTCACTCCCGTTCACTCACTCCCTCTCTCTCTCTCTCTCACTCACGCACACCCTCTCTGGGGTGTTGACCGGCGGCACGCCGGAGGCCGGACGAGCGCCGGCGGCGCGGGGCAGGCGCGGCGACCGCCGACCAGTGGCCGGGCGCGTGGTGGGGGGAGCAACAGGCCCCCACCCTTTATCTCTTCCTCTCTCCCTCGAACTCCGGTGGCAGAGCGGTGGCGGAGCAGCGCCGGAGCGGCGCTGGAGGCCGCGCCGGCTGCGGCAGCGCCAGACCGGGCCGGCCAGGCCGGCCGCCCGCGCGCGCTCGAGCAGCAGCAGCGCGTGCTGCTGCTGCTGCTGTTGGGTTTAAAAACCCATTCGGGTTTGGGTTTAAAACCCGAACCCATTAAGACCCAACCCGCTTTATAAGGTAAATTTTATTTTAGCCCTGTAAGATTAAATAATTACTTTGGGGCCCCTGAAAAATTACAAACAGCCCCCTGACTATTTTCAGTTATTACGTATCTAACCTTTTATATTGGTGTTGGTTTCCGGACGATATCTTGGCCATCCGAAGTCGGATTCAGACGATTCTTGAGCCGTTGTGATCGTGAAAACGAGAGCTACACATCTGGTATATCAGTATATGGTATTGAATGTCCAAAATTTATCGATATACCCGGTGAGTGGAAGTCCTAACTCCAGTCTGTTTTTCCCCAATTTAGAAATAATTGTTGTTGGAAAATTTGTGATAATATGGATTCGTTAGAACTAAGAGATTACGTCATTGAAAAGATGATTATGATAGTTATTGTAAAAGTGAATTGGTGTTATGGAACCGAAATCCAAACAGAGTATCCGAATAATGAATTACGGATATGTTATGTATATGCGTGTGAGAACCTAATACGGGTATGATACCAAATTGAGAATTGTTATTTAAAGTTCGTATAACATGACCATTAAGAGTCTGTAAGGATATTAAAATGATTGCGCATAGGCGTATGCCACATAAGTTATGTGTTTGTGGAATTTTGAGCATCATGTATATGTTGCGAGTATTTATTAGAATTTAGAACCGAATAACTAAACACTGGGCTTTGATAGAATTGTTAAGTGTAAATCTTCAGCTAATACCATCTATCCGTCTGTGACGAGTATTGAAGTTACTTAACTTGAAAATTGTTAAGTGGGTAAAGTCTACCCCTGATTCCTTTAAACACTGTATTGCATATGTATTAACTAATAAGATAAGAATGATGGTTTGTAAGTGAGGATTGATATTATATGCTAGTGATATCTAAGTCATTATGAAAGTTGAAGTTATGGATAATAATAATCGGACGGTGGTTGGTTAACTCCGGTGTACCCAGTGAGTAGACTAAATAGTGTCAATGGGAAATCGATTACCGATCACGAATGTGTATTTATTAATAAGAGATAATTAGAAATCAGTTAAGATAAAAGATCACTTGACCCATCAACCATGATTGGATAATTATAGAATCAGTTATATTGATACTGGTATAAGCAGAATCCTAAGTTGATATTAGGATTTAACTAAGCAAATGAACATGGGAATTATCTTCGAGTAACTCGACGTGACCGTGGTATAGAAAACTCTGCTAAATGGGATACATGTAATTGATGCAGTATGATAGAAATAGCGTGCTGGTTAAAATATTGAAGGTTTTGTTAATATTGATAACTCGGATGGAATCGGGACATTTCTGTTAATTAGCCATTGTGAACGCGAACCGATAATGATGGAACTAATCAAGTAATTGATAACGAACTGAATTAGAGTAACTGAATTCCTAATACTACCGAACATGCTCCATAAATAGCTTGGACGTCAAAGCTTATTGTTAAGTTAAGTACGCGGAATACTCAAATGTGATGTAGTATGTGAGTATTGACCTTGCGAATACTGTTTTCATATTTGCTGTGTTTCATGATTAAGCAATTTGATAGATAAATAGTTAAGATTTATCGAACCTAATGAGAGGTGGAAGAATAAAACCTTTGAACCAGAACTCGCAAGTAGATACCGCACTTTTGGCGATTAATGTTTATTAAGGAAAACTACTGATAAGATCAGGTCTGATGATTATCAGATAATGGATGACCGGTGATGTTGCAAAGTATCAAGCGGGTGATTAACTGGTGAAAACCTGTTAGAGTCAGTATTGGGTAAACCGGACAATTTAATATTAAGTATATCGATTATGATGAATAATTCGATATCAACAAAGCAATACCGATAGTATTGAACTAGTATTGTGGTATGCCTACTCGATATACCAGAGACTTTCAGGTATTCTTGTAATTGATTTAGCAGAACATCGGAATCCTCTATTAGGTTTGGGAGTCACATCTTTATAGTGACATCGATTCTATCTAACCGGTAAGAGTTAGATAATTACTTAATAATTGAAAGTTAGTAATACCGACGAAAGATTGAGCGTCGGGTCAATGAGATTAGTAATCCAGTATGGGTAAGTGATATGTGTATGTGTACGCATGTACATATGTGTGTGATTGATTCACATGCAAACGCAGATAACGATTCGGCTAGTAAATGACTGTATGGTTTGGAACTAAAAGATAGAAATAAGCAATAGCAAAACATGCCGCATAAAAGCCAGTAGCGTTAACACCTGTATTAGTAGGACCTGGGATAAATTTGGGCTGTACCAAATAAAAGTACTAAAACCAGTCCTTACGTGAAATAAAGGACAATTATGATGTTAAAAGTGTAATAATTCATTAATATCAGAATTGTCGTGTAACTATTACTGGTATCAGAAATAATGAGAAGATTCTGAATTTAATCAAGTTGTAACCAATAGACAGTTTGCCGGAGGATAAAAGAGGCAAATGATGACTAATCCCGACTGTTAATTATATGATAGTGGTGACTGAGTATTATGATTAGGAAAAGCGAATACCGGTACTACGAGTCAGAACTTGACCGGTGAGATATTGGGGATCCTTAAGTTGGATGCTTACATGGGTACATGATTGACACGTTATTGTGTATGCATTGTAGTCTAACACATGCTTCTTAAAAGGAAATAGTTTATGAATGAGCATCATACTTGACTTCATGCACATGTTTGGCTACACATATATTGGAATGATATAACATGTTAGTTATCTTAAAAAGGCTTGCATGTTGTTAGTATAATAAATGGTTACTTATACATGTTAATGTCTTTCTTATTATTGGCATCATGTAAAGTAGGAACCATGTGAATTCCTATGTTGACATTATCTTATGAATTCTTGCATGTGGTTATTACATGAATTTATCGCATGTATGGAGGAAGGGACCGGGTTGAACCGGAGGCGTAGAAGGGGAGATTTCATGGAGGAAGGGACCGGGTTGAACCGGAGGCGTAGAAGGGGAGATTTCACGGAGGAAGGGACCGGGTTGAACCGGAGGCGTAGAAGGGGAGATTATGTTGTATGTATATGGATATGATTGTTTATGATACCCGAATTATGGATGTTAATAGGTATGACACCTAGTACATGCATATGATTGTTTATGATATCCGGTACATGGATATGATTGTTATGACATCCAGTATATGGATGTGAGTATTCCGTATTTCTTCATGTATGAACACATTTATAATTGGATACTATCATGAGTAGTGTGTGATGTCATATGGATATTGCGGAAGGCAATATTGAACCATACTTCAACTGATCTAGTGAGTAAGATTAGGCCCTCTAAGAGTTGTGTTGTGATCATGACTATATATATATATGAAGTACGATCATGCTACAAACTGGAAACCGGAGAGGTGATTATAAGAGACTAACGAGTAAGTCAAGTATTGCAAAATCATTGAGATTGTGTGATAATAAAATATGGGTCGCGTGTACACAGAAGAATACTTATGTTAAGTAACAGATAATAGAAAGAGTATGATTCATAAGCTGCAGTATCAACTGCAAGTAGAAAGCATTGAAACTGATTTCTGACATTGCTCAACTGCATAATACTTCAAGTACAATGGTAGTATAATACAAATTCTATTTTGAATGACTTCACTCACTGAGCTGTTGAGCTCACCCCACCACAGATTGATATTTTCAGGTTACGGCAAGGCGAAGGTCCGACTTAGAGCTGCAAGGATGTTCCCCTGAGATGACGTATGTACTTATTGTAGAATGTGATCCTTTTGTAAACGTTGATGTTATTAGTCATTGTGAGTTAGAATATTATATTGGAAAAGCACTCTTTTGTATATGTTTATTTGATGGACCTTGGGATGAACTATATGATGAAAATGAGATTTATAAGTAGGCTGATGTTAGCCGAAATCTAAATTATTGTATTGAGATGGAGTCTATATTTTAGAGGAGATGCTGCAGAAATTTCTTTAGTATATTCTGATTAACCAACAATAAGGTTGATGATCATGAAATTTTGAGGTAATTAAACCTGGGACCGTTACAATAGGAGTCGTCCAGAACTGATACAGGAAGAGGAACCGTTGACCGACAAGTGAACACTTGAAGTGATTTTGGCGCAGGTGGTGGTCTTATAGTTTCTGACTGTGATATTGGACCATGGGAATAGGAGAAGGTGCAGATAGTGGAATGGGAGGTGGAAGAGAAATAGACTTCGATGCAGTGTATGGACTTTGGGGATGAAGTATGGAACGGATTAAAAAATATTAACATCTGCAGACACAGGACTTTCCAGTAGATTGGCTGTAACACCGATATCCTTTCTAAGTTCTAGAATGCCCAACGAAAACATATTTGATAGAGCAAGCAGACAGTTTATCTAAATCTGACGAGTCCTGAACAAAACGCGTACAGCCAAAAACACGGGTAATAGAAAAGACACTTTTGTTAGGATAAAGACAAGAAAATGAAACTTTATCATGAAGGACAGATAAAGGCATCCTATTAATCAGATGACAAGCACTTAACACAGCATCAAACCACCAAATTTTTAATACATGCATATATATATCATCATGATTCTAAAATCTAACATGTGTCTATTTTTGCGTTCAATAACGCCATTCTAATGAGACGTGTGAGAGCAACAAGTTTGATGAATAATCCCATTCTTAGAAGGAAAAAAGACATCAATTTTCACATATTTCAAGGCATTATCAGTACGAGGCATACAAATAGAAGTAGAAAAACTGAGTTTTATTTCATTAAAGAAAAGTTCGATAACACCTTACACTTTAGACCTCTCTTTTAACAAATAAAGCCAAGTCATGCAAGAGAAATCATTAACAAAAATAAGAAAATACCTAGAGCCTTTAACTGAAGGCACACGACAAAGACCTTAAACATCTGAATGGACTAACTCAAATAAATGCGGTTATTGACTCGACTGTGACAAGTGGCACATGATGCTTGCCAAACTCACAAGAAGCATGATTAGCACGATTTTACCATATTTTTATGCCCCTATTTATCTATATTTTTGTATATAAATATGCTACTCATGTTTTAATGGTTTTGTGGTACATGTTTACTAAAGAGAAAAAAACTACAACTAAGCATTTTAGAAGAGTGATCGAGCCAAAAGTTGAAATAGAGGACTTAATGTTGGCGGGACTGCTCCACTGCACCTGCAGTTCACATTCAAAGAAACCCACGTCAAATCTAAGGACTTGGAGTACAACAAGGGAGAAAATGCAGTTCCACAAAAGTCCAGGGGCTTAAACGCAAATAGGGTTGAGATTCCAATTTGTAACTTATTATTCTCCTCTGTGAAAATTCTATAATCTATTTGGACTTATATGTAAAATAGCCACAAACCCTACCTGTAATCTATTTACAGGCTTAAGTTTTGGTTGCCCAGTTTTTGGCCGCAATATCTTGAATCTTGCAATTTTTCATTAAAAATAGTTTTTTAATTCTGTGGCATTTTTCCTCTTTGTTTGAAATTCTGGAGCAATTTTTCACTTTAATCATCCTGCAATCATTGGATTCTGGACTTCTCTCCTCGTTTTCCTGTGGAAGGTTGTGGCGCTCATGCGCTTTCTTGTGTTGGATGACGTGCACGAAAAAGCAAAAAATACCTTGGTTTTGGCGCATGAAAAATGACAGAAGGCAGCGGCGTTTGTTGGGTCTCGTCCCACACACGCTTTGCACTGTAGCAAGACAAGACAAAGGGAGCGGTGTTGTTCCATCGTCATTCTATAACAAGTCGAGCGGTGGGGTCCACGCCTCTACTCGTGGTTCTATAGCACGAGGCTGGCGGATGTGCTCGACCATTGTAGCAGCCCACTAGACGAGAGAAGTGGCCTAGTGCGATTGTAGTACAACTAGGTGGCGGGGCCCACACATTCCCTCTCCATTTCTTGGCTCCTGTAGCACTACAAGAAGGAGAAACCAATCCAATGAGGTGGGTCCACAACATATGAATCTGTAGTATCAGGTTTCGTTTCAGTTTCTTTTCTTTGGGTAATTAATTCTTTTAATTAAATGTGTCAGTTTAACTATTCTATTTAGTTAAGTATTAGTAGATTATTAGTATGTAGTTAATTTAGTTAATAGATGATTGCAATTAATATATTGGAATTTTAGTGATGTTTTGTTTAGTGGTCTACCTTGTCTTTAATTTAATTATGATTAGCTAATTTGTCCTTGTACATCTAAGGAGATGAACCTAGGTTAGATTTTCATGTGAACAACTTGTAATTTCCTATCTATGACTGTTTGCACTCCAATGATCTACCACATTTAGGACATTGACTTCTAGAACAACCAGAGATTTGACAGGTTATATATTTCATGTTAATGATCCATACTTAGAGTTCTACCACTTTTCTGCTTTTAATTTAATCAGTTAATTTATTTACCTTTGACGGGTCATGTAATGGAGATAATACCTTGTACTTAGATCGAACATTCTAGAGAGACATTCATGTTAGAAATAGAAATTTGATAATTGACAACAGACCGGCAGAGAGACAAAGATTGACCACATGATGCTAATTTAGGGGATTCGACCATATGTGCTTCACCAGTTTAAATAGATTATTAGTTCACTTGACATAACACCATCCCCTAATCTTTTAAACCAATTCGCCTAGAAGGTTGAAACCATAAGAAACACATGTACCTGTGGATCGACCCTCAAATGCTACATCGAACAACCGTGCACTTGCAATTAATTAAAACAGGAGAGCGAAATCTCCCCATCAATGCACAACCTAAACTGAAAATAGAAGACTTAACAGGAACTACAGACCGAATTTTTACACGAAAGGATGTCCCAGACGTCAGTGCCAGAGTAGAACATGATCAAGCTGACATACAATTAAACTAGTAAGTAATACTCGATCGTCCAGATAGTACATGCCACCTTTCTCATGCCCCGAACCAATTCTCCTCCCAGTCAATAGATCCTAAAAAAACCCAGTGGGAAGGAAAATATGTTATAGTTATTTTGCCTGATAAACTGACTGATAGATAATGAGCTAATAGGGAATTTTGGAACAAAAAGGATATCTGTGAGAGTCAAGGATAGAGTGGCCTAAACTAATTTTTGCTTAGTAAAGGAGACTGGGTACCATCAGCAATGTTAACAGAAGACATTTATGTGAGAGATGTAATGAGATAAAATTTTGCTTAATACATGTCATGTGAGATGAAGCTCTCGAATCTAATATTCAGGGCTTTTGAGAAGAGGCAATATAGGCATTCATACCTGAAGAGGATGCATGAGTCACTGTATGATTGCTCTGAGAGAACTCGAGCTGTCGTAGTCTATCATACTTGTCCTATGATAATACCACACTGGAAGAAGCAGAAGAACCAAACTAAGTGGCTGAATGAGTATGGTAACTTCACCAGGGGTACCAGAGTCAGCATCAACCAGATGAGGCCACATTCAATGTGACCAAATTTCTCCCAGCACTTCTCAAAGATATGATTATTCTTGCCACTGGAAGCCACTCTGTCTGCCACCATATGAGCCACGTCCCCCTCCATAATAACGGCCACGACCACGACCTCTGCAAGTTCTTCTCGTTCTCATACATCACCTTCAGGGTATCTCACATCTCCTTTACCGTAATCAAGAACATAACACTACCACTAATCTTCTCTTCCATACTATTGAGAAGCTAGGTCATCACACAATAATCTTCAGAAAGCCAGATCATTTAAGTGAGATTTGTAGCACCAGGCGAGGACTCAAAAAGGAGAGCCAACTTGTTTTAAGCACCGATGAAAATGCGAAAAGTCTATGCCCATAACAAGTAGTTGAAACCATTCAACTTGACAATAGTCCCCAAAACAGTCTTACGTACAAAAGTTTTATGGGAATATTAACTAGTGAGGGACTCAGGCCAGACAAAAACTTTGATACTGCGAGATCCTGACTATATCCTCTCAATGTCGCTGCATCAGTAACAGCAGGTTGATACATCTCCAACTAATCTATCAAACTCTTGAGTTTTCCATAAAACTCAGGCATACATCAATCTCCCTGCTTGAGCTTAAACAGACGCTCATAATCTCAAACACCTTCAAAGGATTCTTCTCGTTCTCATACATCACCTTCACGGTATCCCACCTCCTTAATTGTAGTCAAGAACATAACACTACCATTAATCTTTATAGGATCTATAAACAAGGCAACACAAACACTAAAGAAGAGATGAATAGTGTTTATAAACTTAATAAAAATAAACTACTTGCAGGAAAGAAAAATGCACAAAATAAATCTCAGAAAAATGCAAACGCAAACACGAGAGATTTTATCCTGGTTCGTTCCTCGTGACCTACGTCCAATCCCCAAGCAACCCGCTTGAGACTTTCCTTATCCTGATTTTGATATGCCCCAAAATCGACACCTTGTACATCACTTGACAAAACACCATTTGTCAAATTTTTATAACTCTTCTCTACACCAAGAAGACAACAACTCTTTGAATGATTCCAATGTATCCTATAAGCCTTGTATCCTATAAGCCTTGAAACTTGTACGTGATTGTGAACAAGATATCTTATAGAACTCTCAGAATTCTTCACAAAAGAATTGAAATTTTGTGAAGAACAGAAAATAGAAACTAGTTTTCTGAAAAATAGAATTTTCAACAGAGTTTTTGAACAGAAAACTTATGATTTTTATTGGTGATTACAACCAAAGACATCATTATTTATAGGTGAAATCAATGGTCAGTTAGGGAAGTTATCAACTCAAATTTGAAAATCAAAACGTTAGAAAAAACACCAGAAAATCAAAACTGGATACAGTCAGAAACTGTAGTAAGTCGACTAGGATATGAGTAGTCGACTAATATAAGAAGTTTTGCATGGGTTAGTCTACTAGCCTAAATATCAAGTCGACTATATGAGGCTGATACAAAATGATAAATCTCTGAAAACTAAACTTAGTCGACCAGCAGAGAAGGTTAGTCGACGAATGTTGCTTACAGTCAACAAACAGAGAACTGATATTTTTCTGTGAAGAGACTTAGTCGACTATATAACATAGCAAGTCGACTATAGGATATGTTAGTCGACTATAGAAAGGGATTAGTCGACTATAAGACTATTGTGTGTGTGATCAAGGCTTTTAACAATCTACTAAAAATACACAAAAATAGTAAATATCCTTGAATAATCTTGAGCAATTAGAACTCAGCACTAACTTTTGAGATAGAGCTCTAATATATCTGCATCACAAATATTATCATCAAAATCTAAGTTCCATCAATCTTCTCTTCATACTATTGAGAAGCCAGGTCATCACACAATAATCCACAATAATCTTCAGAAAGCTAGATCATATAAGTGAGATTTGTAGCAGCAGGCAGTGACACGGTTCAAAGACTCGGCCGAGTCGGAGACGAGTCGGCCGAGTCATATCCGTCTCGACCCGCTCCGAGACGAGTCCGAGTCATGAGTCGGTTGACTCAACTCAGAGGAGACTGACTCGGCCGAGAATCGGAGTTGACTCGGTCGACTCGGCTGATTCACGGCCGAATCGATCGTGACTCGGCCAAGTCGACCGAGTCAACTCTGATCTCGGTCGAGTCAGCTCGAAACGTATATTCACCTGTGCCGAACGGGTATAAAGAAAAAAGAAAAAACTAACATCTTTCTCGCTCAGATCTGGAGATCGACGCCACTGCCCGATCGTCGCCGCTCAGATCTGGACTCCGCAGCCGCCCAATCACCGTCGGCCGCTCCTCCTCAGCCCCAGGTGATGTTCCTCCCTCTCTGTCTCTTTCCCTGTCCCTCCCTCTTTTTCTCTCTTCCCCTCCCTCTCTCACACACTCTCTTTCTCTCCCTTTCCATCTCCTGTCTCTCTATCTCTTTCCCCTCCCCCTCCTTCTCTCTCTGTTTCCGATCTCTCCCCCCTCTCCATCTCCGAGGTATAAGAGAAGCAGATGATGATGGTGGTGGTGAAGATGTGAGGGTTTTATCCAGTTCTAGTAGTGATGATGGTGAAGATAGTGATGATAATAATGACAGTGATGGCAGCGGTAGTGTTGACAATAATGAGGGCAACAATATTACTGATGGAAGAACTTATAGTCGTGAAGGTCATATGCAAATGTTGAGTTTTGCATCAGCCATCAGGCCAACTTATGATGTGACATATGTCCATGACTACAGACCACAACTTGAGAGATTTACGAGCACTAGTATCGGTTTATCTACTTACCGCAGAGTTGATTATAATGATGATTTTGTGTCTAACCGCAATTCAATGCAGAAATAACTACATTAGCATGTATTTATGAATGTAGTTTCTGCAATTTACGATACTGTGCATGTATTTTGATATGCTTCTACCGACGACGCGTGTATTTATACTTTCGCTTTATATTTAGTGTGCTAGGTAATATGTTTTGGACATGTGATACATGAATGTGGATGTCTACATTTTTTTAAGATTTATCGTGATTTTTTTCAGAATTTTTTGAGCTTTCTATGTAGCGTTTTGCGTGTATCGCCCGAGACCGATTCAAGTCGCCGAGACCGATCCGTCTCAGTACCCGCCAAGTCAGCGGCCGAGACCGCGACTGTGAACCATGGGCAGTGACTCAAGAAGGTGAGCCAACTTGTTTTAAGCACCGATGAAAATGCGAAAAGTCTGTGCCCATAACAAGTAGTTGAAACCATTCAACTTGACAATAGTCCCCAAAACAGTCTTTAAGTACAGAAGTCTCAACAACCGGTGAAGAAATAGATGTGGAGTAGGAGCTCGTAGCATCCGACATCCTAGTCAATCGGAGAAAGTACCAGAAAAAACCAGTAGTAGCCAATAACATCCAAGAAATCAGAGAATACCTAATGTAATTTCCAAAAAAAGCATAGAAGTCAGATCAAAGTCAGATTAGATTAATCATGACCAAATCAGGGTTGGGAAGGCTGCAGAAGGCTCGGCGGGCCTCGGCTGCAGGAGACCATGCGGGGCTTCGGTGAGGCTGCAGGAGGCCAGATGGCCCTCGGCGAGGTTGCAAGAAGGCCGATGGGGCCTGGGAAGATGAAGAAGATGAAGGCATTGGTGAAGGCGAAAGAGGAAGGGGTCGGCTAGGTTTAGGGTTAACGTTATTGCTCTGATACCATGTTGGCAAACCAAAACCCTTAATCAATCATTCATTAGAGGTAAACATGGATATATATAATACAAGAGATGGGTATGGGTTAATGGCTAGAAGCCCAATAGCCCAATAATCCAATAACCAATAATCTAAACTAACACAAACATATAAATAGAGAAATGATTATATGAGAACAGTTCTCAAACTAAGTTTTGAAAGAACTCTACGATAGGCTACCCCATAGATGATCTGAACCGTTCATATTGATTTACATACTCAAGTTAAGCTAACCATGAAAAATGATTCTAAGTCTTTTTACACATGCATCAAATGACATCTTTTTTCTACCAGTAATATAACATATTTTTTAATACTACTACTGAATAGGTAAAAGGCTTGAAATCGCTTCGTTTTCTATTGTTAGCCTAATCTAAATATGTAGATCAAGATGAATACTTCGAATCATCCATGGGGTGGTTCACTGTAGAGTTCTCACAAAGCTTAGTTTGAGAATTGTTCTCACAAGATCATTTCCATATATATATATATATATATATATATATATATATATATATATATATATATATATATATATATATATACTTGTGTAGTTCTGGAAGGATTCAAGCCTGAATCCTTCCCACTCAAACATCTGACATTCAAACACAACATCCCCTCTGTTAAAGTTGATCTATATTATTTAAAGTAACTAAAAATCAAAAATCAAGTGTTTTGAATACTTTTTTCCCATCCATCAAGCGACGCAAAATGGACGGCCGAAAGTAGTGAGTTGGTTAGATCTATGTCTTTAGACATACAAATTCTTGAACCGGCCATTTGATCATGATCTAAACATTTAAAAACCCTTACAAACTATTTTTCGTTAGGTTTCAAATGTTCTACACCGTTAAACTAACCAACTCACTATTTTGGGCCGTCCATTTACCCCCTACTTGATGCATCGGCAAAAGGTATTTAAAATACTTGATTTTTGGTTTATAAATACTTGAAATAATATAAATCAATTTCAACAGAATAGATCTTGTATTCGGATGATGTATGGTTGTATTTGAGTAGGAAGGACTCAGGCTCGAATCCTTCCAGAACTACACAAGTCTCAATATGTGTGTGTGCGCGCGCGTGTGTGCTCAAAAATCAAATTATTTGGATGAATAAAATTATTTTTGAATACTGAGATTTATTTTTCCTGATTAAGAGTTATTTTCCAGAGCATCCCTCAATAAAGGTTGGTTTTTCCAGATCCTATGGTTAATAGCTTCCTTGCTTCTCCTCTCTCAATTCTTTCTTTCCTCCTTGAAAGCTTCCACACCAATTTTGGTATCAGAGCCTGATCTTCAGTTCCCCTTCCCTTGATTCCTTTTTCCTTGTTAAGGGATTATTTCTTTCTTGTTGTTGCCAAATCTTGTTCCTTTTTCTCAATAGTTTAGTTTTCTGCATCAATAAATGCTTTTCACAACTTGAAGAAAGTTGCAAATAGGAAACTGATCTTAGTGGTGCTCAGGCAACCATTTAGAAACGCTCACAAATTGCTTCGACTAACAAAGAGTAGAAAAATGATATGATTTGCTACAGATTCACTCATGCAGCAGAATACAAGCCAACAGAAGCAATAAAACACATTTATCCCATGAGAAAGGGGGTCACAGAAGAATCAAATAGATAACTAATACAACAGAAAATAGAAAGTGAGGAAATAAGTTATATAGTTCCTGAAGAGGTGAAGAAAAAAGGAAGACATCATAGAAAAAGGCAAAGGCAGCCAAGGAATCCAGAGTGCAAACTTTGATGAATAGTGTGCATATCAGGAAGATGAAAAGGACACTATGACCATGGATGGGTAAACATTTCATACTCAAAAATGCATATTCAGTTTGATCAAGACAAAAGAACTGATGGATAGGTTAGCTATTCAAATCCTAAAGAGCTAGCAAGGATTGCTAAAGCAAAGCAAACTACCATGGAGCCTAAATTCAAGAAGGCAAGGAAGGATACCATGAAGTATGTGCCCAAATGGTTTTATGAAACCAAAATCGCCTTCAACAGTGCTACCTTGCGTCTTTCCAACAAATGTCATAAGCCATTGAAAAACTATGGAGTTGGTATAGAAGCCCCGAGGCCTCTGACACCTTATGATTAGAGCGAGACCTTTCATCAAAGAGAGGTGGAGACAAAGGAGAGTCTCAAAAACATTCAAGGAGTTGTGTCATTGTGGATGCATGCTCACACCGACACTTGGTTGGACTAGAAGCAAAAGAGCATCACGAATATCGCTGAAAACAGCCTTCTTGCATTCACAAGATGCTTTGACACATAAATTCAAAGGATCCTACATTTACAAATATGTGGATCAAGCAATTCAAGATGCAAAAAGAAAAGTGGTCCAAATTGTCACAGTAATGCACCACATAAATATGTCCGCTACAAATATGGTGTCTTTGAATAGACTTGACATATTTTGTATGTATTTTGTAGCACAGGTTGTTAACTTAATGTTAGTCGACATTACAAAGATACAAGCCTGTCCAAAGTGCTATCATCATGACAAGAACGTTTTGGTTTTCAACACGAATACACTGTGTGATAAGAATTTTTGGTAGAGAATAGATTAACAAGAGATTGTTAAGCTAGAGTTAGTAGGTTTGATATTGCATTACTCTCTTTGAACTTTATGCGAAAAGAAAAGAAAGAGTTAAACCAAATGTGCCTTCACAAGGCGGATGGAGCATGACCTTTCTTTAAAATGGTGCAGGAAAGAAGAAAAATAGGCTAAGTCAAAAGAAGTTCTGCAACCTAGTCTTTGTCAAGTTTAATTCTAGGTTTAAGAATAGTCTTGTCTTTAAAAAATGAAATCCTTTAGCCCCTTATGATGACGAAGGAAGCGTTTAAGCCACCTATTTCAACTAACCATGTTTAATTCATTTCTCTCTCAAGTTATCTTCAGATTATGCGGCAAAGACAGTGACAGCGTGGTGCAAATGAAGATGAGGCAGGAATCCCCTCCGTCTTTTCCCTTCAATCCAGAGTTCTAATTCTCTTTAGTTTTTCCTTTTCTCATAGATCAACATATCTGATCCTCTTTATTCGTTTCTCTCTTTCTTTAGTGCTTGTTTCATCAATTTACAGCTCAGATCAGATCAATCATTTGGACCAAAGGCCTTCCACACACTTTTTCGGTCAGATAAATGCCAGATGAGGCATGTACATATCCACCGTTTATCCAAGCCAATCTATGTAAGGAATAAACTGGGTATTGAAAAACACATCTTATCTTACACGCCCCATATTTGGGAGTACCAACATAGCTTCTTACCATACAACAAAGTCCCCAATTAAAAAGAAAAGGCAAGATAAGATGTAAGTGGGCAAGATACTAATATAAGCACAAGCATGCTGAACCATATAAAGATGACAGCTCAAATAGCAAAACCAACCTTTTGTGCGACGCAGCAGTACGGTCTTGAGAACTGCCTGAAGCTTTTTATATCCATGAGTTGCATTTTTAGATATTGGGAACTTTATCGAGCTACAGAAGGCGCTGTAGACATAATATGGGTCATATTTAAGGAACCGAAAGTAGCTATATAGATCATCGATTGAATTCTGTATAGGTGTTCCTGATAAACACCACCTTCTTTTGGCACGAAGTCCACTACAAGCTCTAGCAACTTGAGTTCTATGATTTTTTATGGTTTGGGCTTCATCTAATATCACCCTAAACCATCGGACTCTCGCAAGTGGACCACTATCATAGTCAAAATCCTTGAGTGTTTTTCCTTTTTCTTTCCCTTGCTGCGAGCATTAGTTGTCGGTTTCCTTTTGTTGCTGGAAAATTCTGAAGATATTTCATGTTTGTCCAGATTCCTTTGTTCCCCATCATCAGCAGCAGCACTGGATTGTTTTGGTACTTCATTGGTTACAATGGCATACGTTGTGAGGACAACATCATATTTTGCCAGCTCAGAAGGATCTCTTGTGCGCGCACCACCATGATAGACTAAAACAGATAGCTTAGCGCTGCTTGTAACTTTTTCATCTAGCTCACGAGCCCACTGTCGAAGAATAGTAGCTGGGCAAACAACCAGCGTACCTGCTGATGGTCTCCAGTTGCCAGACGTATGCATTGATGTACTGAGGCCCCTTTTCTTTTTAAGATCATCTTCAGCAAGTTGTTTTTCTTCAGCCAGTTCAGTAACTGCATCATCATCATCATCTAAATTTAAGGCTTCCGGTTTTGTCTGCTGTGAATCATTAGAAGTGAATTTGGATTGTGCAGTCCTCTGCTTTTGTATAAGGGCAATCATTGATATGGTCTTACCAAGACCCTGTTGAAAAGGGAAAAAAATGCTTTCTCAGTCTTCACAAAATGAGAAACAGCCCTCCAAGAGGCATCATGTAAAAAGTAAAATAGTAAGAGAGCAATTGGGTCTAACCTGATCATCTGCAAGAATCCCACCTGCACAATGAACACTTTTCTCCTTCTGAACCATCCATGCCAAGGCTATTTTCTGTATACCAGAAATGTCTCAGACAGCTTCCTATATACTTGGAAAGCATATGTTTTGTGTGTGTGTGTGTGGTTTTTTTTTTTTTTTTTTTTTTTTTTTTTTTTTTTTTTTTTTTTTTTGGGGGGGGGGGGGGGGGGGGGGGGGGGGGGGGGGGATAGGCATAAGTACCTGGTGCTTTAAAAGAGAAACAGATAAAAGTCCCTCGGGTAGATCATCTTCCAACTTTGGCTGACCAAGGTTCTGCAGATAACTCATCAAAATACATTTTGTAAATATACATTCTTAGTTTGTTAGATACATTGTATCAGGACTCAATGGATCTTGAGAATTTCTTGAAATGACAAAAATGGACATGACCAGACTTAAGTTCCTTTTAAACACTAGATATCACAAGTAAAGAAAACATAGATAATCTAACTTTAAGAGCAGTAGGAATAGATAATAGAAAGGTCGAAGACTCATTTGAGATCAAAAGACTACCCAAGGGAACAAGGATCCAAAGAAAAGAAAACACTTCCATTGAAAAGCTATGTAGTACATAAATAAAAAAAGGGAAATAACAAATAAAATGAAAAACTTAGGATGCTAAAAGTGTTTTCACGGTCAAATGTTTTAGTTCTTTGAGAAGTTTATGAACTATTTTTCCAATATCCTGATTTTGTTATATAGCCAATTAGCTTAAACTACAACTTTTTTCGACTCGTTACATCTACAAACTTCGTCCATTGTCTTATAAGAATCAAGGTTCAAAAACTTAGTTGCAGTCCCTTAGAAGTTTCACGTAAATCTATAGTAGCATACTGGCTTTTGGTTTCTATTCCAATACCAGTATTTCAAGCTGAGAAGAAATAGAAAAGTATGAAAGTTCAATTATGGATGTTATAAAAATATTTTAAATTGGTAAAATATATTGATAAAATATTAGGTGTGTTTTCCTAGTTTCTTTGTTGAATTATAAAAGATCAATTGATTTTATTTCACTGTGCATTTTGAAAACCGTGCTTACGCACTTTGAAAACCATGTTAAGAATGTCAGTTATAATTCATTACTGAACAAAGTAATATTAATATTTTTCGGGGGATAGATAAAAAAAACCACCATTATCAATATGTGAATTAAAGACTATACTTGTAAATAATTTAGGTTACGCAAAGCATCAATATTTGAGTCATTTTGTAAAAATCCAGTCATGATTAAAGGATACAAAAGGCTCAATCAGACACTATCACTGGATTCACCTCTAGGCAGTGATGACATTGGTTGTTCTCAGTGCTTTAGGGCTTGAATAATATAAAAGTGCTTATAATTGGTTATTTTAAGTCCAAAATGGAACCTACATTTATATGCATTAGTTTCAATTCGGGACGCTTTCTAGTAAATGAAGACACACACACCCTGTACATCCAGGAGCTCTTGCCCGTTTATATAGGGTGTGTGTCTACTAAAACCATGTTAAGAATTTCAGTTATAACTCATTATTGAACAAAGTAAAAATAATATTTTTGGGGGTAGATAAAAAAACCACCAGTATCAATATTTGAATTAAAGAGTATACGTGTAAATAATTTAGATTCCGCAAAGTATCAATATTTGAGTCTTTCTTGTAAAAATCCAGTCATGATAAAAGTATACAAAAGGCTCAATCAGACACTATCACTGGATCACCTCTAGGCAGTGATGATATTGGTAGTTCTCAGTGCTTTAAGGCTTGAATAATATAGAGTGCTTATATTTGGTTATTTTAAGTCCAAAATAAAACCTATATCTATATGCATTAGTTTCAATTCAGGGCGCTTTCTAGTAAATTAAGACACACACCCTATATATCCAGGAGCTCTTGGCTGTTTGACCAGATGAAAAGGCCATCTAAACTTAAAAATTAACGCAGGAACCTTGACAAAATACCTGCAATGCCTCTTGATATATTGCTCTCTCATCATGCACCATGAGCCTTTGTTCTCCTAAGCCTGAACGAGTTCCGGCATCATTAGATCCAACCAACAAAGGATTGTCAGCAGATTTGCCATTCATCATTGATGGAGGCAAGACCCTATGGGTACCAGCACTTTTATATATAAGAACATCATCTGCCAAAACAAAAAACAAATAATAAGAAAGGCACCATCATTTCCCCTGCCTAACAAATTTTACATAAAATTTTATCAGCTGTGTATGTGTGTATAGGTCCCATAGAATGACTGATCATGCTTAAATAACTGTATGCATAACAACTGCATTTGCTACAACAGAATGAGAATTTTGATTAACACTCTGACTTGAGCATTGTTAAGTTTTCAGAATTATACTTACCATTCATTGATGATGAAGGTAGAACCATACGTTCATCACCGGTTTCATATTCGTAAGCCGCATTTTTCCTCCCTACATCTTCACACACATTTTATGATAAGTGACATTCACAGAATCTCCCAATAAAGTTACAGAAATTATTATTACCTTTGTAAACAATAAGACCTTCTGATGCAGTTTTAGACAATGATTGCTGAAGAGAAGGTGGAAGAGTTCTCTTTTGTGTGTGCTGAGATAATTCGTGATCAATTATACCTCTATAATTAGCCATGGTACTTAGAGCCATTTCAGAACCGTTATTTGGCTTCACTTGTCTAGATTCCTTCTGCTGACTAAGAGCAGGCCACCATGGAGTCTTGTGCCACGCTCAGAAGGTTTAGAAGTGAATGACTGAAAAGAAGATGGAAGAGTCCTTCTCTGAGAAGGCTGAGATAGAAATTTTGAATTAGTACCCAATGAAGTACAGATGACAGCTAATCCAAAGTTAGTCTAGCATGTTACCTCGTCATGTCCATTTAATTGTGGAGCATGGCTAGCTCCTCCAAGAGACATATGGCTTGTTTCCCCTCTTCCGCTGCTTGTTGTGTTATTTCCCTGATTCACATCAGATGCCTCAGTCCATGGCCTGCTCCTTATAGAAGATTCTGAACGTGATACCTTCTCATGATTATTAGAATTGGGATAGTTCTGAAAGTTCATTTCTGAGCCATGATTCTGGTCAGTGAACCTTTGAGAATCATTCCTCGAGCCATGATTCTGGTCAGTGAACCTTTGAGAATCATTCCTCCACTGAGTAGTAGTACCAGTATTGCATGACCTGTCTGGTGATTCTGGCCATTCAATATCAATATCATCTTCACTTCCAGAGGAATCTATTTCTATGATGTTCATATCCAAAGAAACCGAACAACTTGTAGTTGCTTTTAAAATAAAATTAGAAGCAGAGAGGCCCACTTGTGTCCCAACCTGCAAAATAAGAACCATGAAACTACTAGAAATAGATCATCACTCCACCTATTTTGTTATCTAAGGCATTTAATGTTTTCAAAAAAAATTAATTAATTAAGTGAAAATTGTTAGAACACTCAACATCGGCCTGCGGGTCCATTTTTCTAACAAAACTCCACCTTTCCCAATTGGCTTTAAAGTAATTTACACCAGGATATGCGTGATATAGCCATCTATCACAACCAAGTAAAAGAGGAGAAGAAAAGAACCACTTAATAAACTACACCAATGAGAATAACCAATATTACCATTTGCCAAGCAATTAAATTTTAGTAGGAAAGTAATAGCAATCAACTAAAAATGCTTAAAGTTAGCATGCCATTAAATTATAACGCAGCAGTGACAACAGAATGTAAAATGGCCAAACTTCAATGCAAATGTTATTTGGATGAACCACAATAAACGCATAAGTAAATTCCTAACTACTATATTCAATTACCTATATAAATCCTTCAACAGCATTTGTTTACATCAAGGCTGCACCTTTTGTAAACACAAATTATTTAATATCCACTCTCAAATATCCTAGCAGGTTACTTTAGAACTTCCTCTTTACACCACAATTGAGCGAATCAGTACTAAGGAATATCATAATACAAAGCCAAAGAAAGTTTAGACATGGCAGAGAATCTCTTGTTGTTGATTTGACAACATTTTGACAAAGATGGATAGTGAAACCAATCTTACCTCTGACACTGTATATAAATTATCTTATCAAGTATGAAAATAAAAGAATGAGAATACAGAAAGAAACTAGGCCAGATGCATTGTTAGAAAGTAGTCAAGGCAGGTGGGTCTGACAGCCACCTCAGCACATCCAGCCTGAAAGTTATTTTTGAGAAATAAGAAGACAGAGACCAATGACAGTCATTGACGAGAAATTGTTTGTGATGTAATTGCTTCCACTGTCTGCTACAATGCCCCAGTTGTGTGTTTCTAGGTTGGTTATTTGCCTTTGTGTAGTTTTGTGTGTGTGCGTGTGTGTTGGACTACACACTGCTCATTCACTCTAAAAAGTGTCAGTTAAGAGATCTCTCACCCCTCTTCCTTTTTGGGACATGGTCGGGTCAAAATTTCAAAAGACGAATAGTAAAGCTTAAAAGTAATGGTAGGGCAATTGGGAATGTGCAATGGAGAACTGGTTAACTCACATCTTTTAGAGTGAATGAGAAATGTGTGTGTAGTGTGTAAGCACACGCGAAAGTCTCCAATCTATTCATGATTTAGTGAACTATGAAATGAAAGTGTGAGCTGTCAATTGTTATAATGATATTTGATTGAAATTTGTGTTCTACAATGCTTGAATAAAATAGAAAAATGCACCTTGCTTTTGTCGAACACGCGTCTTGTCTTGTGCTTGGGCACCCAAGGTATACCTTGTGCTTTGCATTGCCACCCTTGCAGATTGACTACACTGAATATTACTTAGGATTAGTTTTTTTAGCTGCTACCATTGTTTTGGCTACACATGCACATGAATACACAAAACAACATGCACACTGTAGAAATATCCCTGTATCTATGTTGCCAAGTGGCACACACGTCCACATAGACCAAATGATAGCCTTGCAGCCTTTCAATGGCAACCTGGCAACTCCAGATCAGTGAAGCAATATGCGTCAACCTAGATATCCATACAGTCTACATCTGCATGTCCTAACCATCCTGAATAATATTCCCTTCCATTTCCGTAATGGAATTGTCCTTACCCTCCACAAATGCCTCATCTACTGTAGTTTACATCCATTGGAACTGAACATAAATTCACAAGGAGAGAAGACCAATGATCTAAAAAGCGGTTTCAGTACGCGCGCGGTCTGGGAGCGCATAATGCTTAAAAAGTTTAAACGATGATTAAACGGATTACATGTTTTATTATTATTTTAATATATAATAATATTATAATACCTAAAATATGCAAATATGAATTCTATAAACTCTAAAAAAAATCATAAAAGATATAGCAAACATAACTTGAAAAATTAAATTGCTAGTACTAAGATTAAAAAGTAATAATGTCAATCAACTCAAAGTACATTAATGTACTTCCATTTAGAAAAGTAATAATGGATCGGGTTTGAGTTCAGTTAGCTTAATGGGTTCAAATTTAACTCATTTAGAAAATGATTGAATAACGTTTAAACGGACGCTAATTTATCACCGATAAGACGCTTAATCGTCGCTTAAGCGAATTAATCATCTGGCCGAGTAATCCGACGCTTTCTTCAAGTTCTCTTCGATTTCAGGACGAAAACATTTAAGCGGCCGATTAATCGGCCGCTTATACCTTTTTTTAGAACACAGGAGAAGACTAAATGAAACAAAGAACTTATCAGGATTCACTGCATTAATTTATTCATTTATGTTAGTTATAAGCATCTACGCAACTCAGCTAAAACATCAATAACTCTTCTTCTATATTATATTATGCACACAGATACATGCATATATCATAACTATCCTAAGCCTATGCGGTAGCACCTAAGCCAGGCCTCCCCAAGCTGCTTGCCTAGTACAGCTATTTTAACAAAACTGGGAGGAACAAGATAAAATATGTCAATCTAGTGTAATCAGGCCACATAAAAAGATTGTGTAGTTAATTTAAGTTCCTTTTTACATAAAAAGTTCAAAATTTTAGTCACATTGTGATGGCAGAAGTCAGTAAAAGATTGAACTTTCACAATAAGAGGCATTATATTTTTCGTTTTTAATTGATAGAGAGCAGAACAAACTCAACTAAACATGCAACGGAAATTCAGGTACGAGTAACATCTTTCTCGTAAAACAACCTTGCCTATTTTGCATCAAAAATGTAATTTTGATTAAAGTCGAAGAAGTCACTTGATCAGCAAAATTCTTCCTTCTGACATAATTCAAAAGGAAAGTCCTCCGTCCAAAAATCAAAACTCAGCCCAAAATAAGGAGGGAAAACAAACCAGAAAAAATCAAAACCCGATCAAACCCCACAAAAGAACCCAACTAAAATCGTGACCATCACTTCGCAACAGGAACAAAGATCGCCCCAGAAACCAACTTAGATTCAAAAATCGAGAATGCCAAGCCTGAACTAAGCAGAAAAGGAGGGATCAAACTCAGTTGTACATCAATTGAACCCAAAATCGAGATTTAACCTACCTGAAGAGAAGAAACCCTCGACCTTCCGATCACGTGTCGCCATTGAGAAGGGAAGATGGAGGATCCTGCTGCAGTCGGATTAGGGTTTTTCTCGAAGTGGAGAGGGCTCAGAAAGACAGAGAGAGAGAATAAAAACCGTCGAAAATTAAAAAGGGAAGATTTTGAGGAAAACGTTTGAAAATACTTCTTATAATAAGCTAACGACCTTTATACGACTTGGGGGCGTTTATGTGTGCAACTCACGCACGTTTTTAATATTAACCGGGCGACGAAGAAGAAAGGAAAAGAGAGGAGGAAAAAGAAAGAGTGAGAAGATGACTTAGGAGGGAGAGGGAGAGACCAGCGGGAGAGTGTACAGACAGATAAAGTTTAAGAAGGAATCACGGAAGAAATCACACTTCGCCTGATTTGATAAGAAAAACAATCTTGTTTGGACATATGAAATTGATTATTTTATAATATTATAAGAGATTTAAAGAATTTAAAATTTTATCTTATTAGCACCTGACATTTTATTCACACGTGAACGTGAAATTTACAGTTTTATAATATATGAATATGCTCACGCACAAACCGATTCATGCAACAGGTGCTATTGATTCTGTCGAAAAAGGGTTGTTTAGGAGCACTAAACATGTAAATAGAGTAAAGTTGAGGGTTTATACTGAACAATTGAAGAGACTTGCTCTGCGTATATGTGTTGCGTTGGATTCTCCGGTGGGCCCATTGAAACTTGTTCTCTAATTCAATGGCCCTTTGAACTTGATTGAGATTTAGCAAATATATTTTCAAGTTTTAGGAATATTACATATTTCTCCTTGTATTATGAATAATTTCCTCTACACCTTTTTGGTTTTAAATATTTTTGCAAGTATAGCTTCTTAGACATTCACCTGTTTTCGGAACAGGTGGCTCTGATTCCTCCAAATGAGGTACCGAGACTGGAACCAGACCAGAGCCGATCAGTAACCATCCAGTTTTGGCCCGATACGGTTTGGTTCCAAGTCCCAGGCTCGTTGCTGCTCAGCAACGGGCCAGCTCAAAGGGCCAAAAAAATTTTAAAATTCGGCCCAAAAAAATTTTAAAATTCAGGTCAAAATCTGAATCGCCGGTTCCTAAATAAGAAGCCAGAACCGGACCAGTTTTGGGCCGATTCCGATTCGGTTCAGAACTGGTTGTTGGCAGGTTCATTCTTGTTCCAGTTTATGAGACCTGATTCCAGTTCAGTTGAACGGTTCGAAGCGGATCCGTGACCGGATCTAAGCCTTCTATTACAGCTAGTCAGCCCATTAGCAGTGTTAGGAGTTTCTGTGAACAATATGAATTAATCAAAAATCAAAAATTTCTGACAAAATTACCTTAAATAACCGATCGCTCATATCTTTTCCAACTCGCACTCTCGGCTTTCCCATCTGTTATTACAGTAAAACTAGATTTTTCTTTTCAGTTTTCTGCATTCATTTTTTTTCTTTTTTCCCTTTCTTACTCTCTCTTCACTGTCTTTCATCCTCTCCAAAATTTTCTCATCTTTGTTGTGGGAATGCATCAACTGAGAATGAAGTGGCTGACACCACTCGTCTTCATTTCTCCAGTCCTGCGCTTCCCCTTTCTCTGTCTCTTTCTTTAGTCTCTCGGTGTGGAAACTTCAATGCCGATTGCAGTGATAGAGTTTTGTGGCGCCGGAGCCAGCAAGAGCGAGGACGACACTGTGATTGGCTATCGTCATGAGGGTTGCATTCGCCACTTGTAAAGAGGATGAGGACGACATCAATACCCTGAAAGTGCTTGAAATAGTACAGGTTTGAGAAGATACCATAACGAACTTGGGGCTGTTTGGATTCAAGGAATTGAGTGAAAACGAGGAAGTGGGAAGTGTCTTTTCTCATTTCCGCTGTTCATCCAAACACCGGAAAAGGAAAATGGAAAAAGTTCTTTTCCTTCTCTTTTTCTCTTTTACACAACGTTTTCCTCACTTCCAGAGTGTTACAGTTAGGGTCTGTTTGGTTGTCGTAACTGGTCGTAATTCGTAGTTGTAATTGGTAAAGTCTTTTACAATTGTAAATGAGTTACATGTATATAAATTTTACGATGTTTGGTTGGTAATTTAAAATTGTAAAGTTGAAAAGTGTATTGTACTTTACGGTGCTTGGTTGTCGTAATGTATAAGTCGTAAGTGAAAAAGTTGACCACAAAATTAACTATTTGGTGATTTTAAAAGTTTTAATACTGCAAATAAATATTAAAAAAGTTAAATATTAAAAAATTTTAATATTAATATAAAAAAATAATACAAATTTGTATGACCACAAAATTAACTGTAACTGGGCTGTAAGTGAGTGGTAACTGGGTTGCAAGTGAGTGTTAGTTGAGTTACGTAAGTCTTTTACGAATTACGGTCCAAACAAACGCCGTAGTTGTAATTGGGAAGTAAGTCATTTACGAATTACGGAGTTTTACGCGAAACAAACGCCCCCTTAATTTTGTGGTCATACAAATCTCATTTGTAATAAGTTGTAGCATAAAACAGTTAATTTTTGCTCATGTAAATCTCACTTGCATTCTAATTACAGTCTAATTTTTATTTTTTTAATTAATTTTTAATTTAATATACTGTTATAAATGATACTGTTATGTGTATCTTTTAAACAGTAAGGATGAGGTAATAAATATGTTTATTGATGACTGTACAAGATACTGTTATGTGTATCTTTTAAACAGTAAGGATGAGGTAATAAATATGTTTATAACATATAAAGCCGAAGTTGAGAATCAACTCAACAAGAAAATCAAGATTCTAAATCCGATAGAAGCGGAGAATATGAATCAAATGATTTTAGTGAGTTATGTGCTAATTTTGGTATAATCCATCAAACAACAGTATCATATACTCCTCAGCAAAATGGAATTGCTGAACGGAAGAACAGAACTTTGAAGGAGATGGTAAATTCCATACTCGTAAGTTCTGAAGCTCCGCAGAACTTGTGGGGGGAAGCTCTATAAACTGCAAATTATATTCTAAATAGAGTACCCCACAAGAAACTTGGTCTAATACCATTTGAGTTATGGCATGAAAGGACATCTTCCTACCATTACCTCAAAATGTGGGGTGCCTTGCAAAGGTACTAGCACCATTACCTAAAAAGACTAGTTGGGAGCAAAAACTATGAACTGCGTATTCATAAGCTATGTTTTGAATAGTAGTGCCTACAGATTTCTGCTTCATAAATCAGAAATATCAGATATTCATGTAAACATGATTATCGAATCTAGAGATGTTGTGTTCTTTGAAGACATCTTTCCATACAAACGGGAAGCAGATAAGATTTCTGGGAAAAGAACACACGAGATGGCGTTCAGGGACGAAAGCCCCGAGGAACCAATTGTTAATGCGGAAACTGAACCAAGAAGAAGTTAGAGATCTAGAATCTCAAAATCTTTGGTCCAGATTTCATAGCATACGCTATTGAAAGCGAACCTCAAACATTTAAAGAGACTATGTCAACCCCAGAAGCACAAATGTGAAAAGAAGTTATAACTAGCGAAATAGAATCCATACTAAGTAATCATACTTGGGACTTGGTAAACTTGCCTCCTGGCAGTAAACCAATTGGGTGTAAGTGGATTTTCAAACGAAAATTAAATCCCGATGGATCTATCGATAAGTACAAGGTTAGATTAGTAGCCAAGGGTTATCGACAAAAGGAAGGACTTGACTACTTCAATACTTATTCACCAGTAAAAAGAATAACGTCCATTCGGATGTTGATTGCAATTGCAGTATTGCATAACTTAGATATCCATCAAATGGATGTCAAGACTGCATTCTTAAATGGTGAATTAAATGAAGAGATACACATGGAGCTACCTGAAGGATTTATAGTCAAGGGCCAAGAACATAAGGTGTGTAAATTGGTAAAATCCTTATACGATCTAAAACAGGCTCCAAAACAATGGCATAAGAAATTTGATAGTGTCATGATCAAAGACGGATTCACTATCAATGAATGCGATAAGTGTGTTTACACGAAAACAGTTGGAAATGCATGTATCATTGTTTGTCTTTATGTAGACGACATGTTGATACTTGGGACTAATATTGAAATTATTAAGTCCACTAAAAGAATGTTATCCAACAGTTTTGACATGAAGGATCTGGGGTTGCTGATGTAATTTTAGGAATTAAAATCACCAGAACACCAGATGGAATCAGTCTATCTCAATCTCACTATGTGGATAAGATGATAGAAAGATTCAAGGATCATGGGATAAAAGAGAATACAAATCCTTTTCTCCCACACGTCCACCTTCATAAGAATACAAGAACTGGAATACGCCAGTTGGAGTATTCGCAGATTATCGGAAGTCTAATGTATTTGATGAATTGCACTAGACCCGATATTGCTTACGCTGTAAGCAAGTTAAGCAGATACACTAGCAATCCTAGTGATCAACATTGGACCGCTCTACTAAGAGTGTTGGGTTACGTATCACATATCAAGGAATATGCCTTGAGATATGGACAGTATCCACCTGTACTTGAAGGATACAGTGATGCTAATTGGATTGCAGATTCTGAGAAATCAAAATCAATTAGCGGATACGTATTTACTCTAGCAGGAGCAGCGGTATCTTGAAAATCTTCTAAGCAAACATGTATTGCCCGTTTCACTATGGAATCGGAATTCATGGCTTTAGATAAGGCTGGAGAAGAAGCAGAATGGCTTCGACAATTCTTAGAAGATATACCATTATGGCAAAAGCCAGTGCCCGCTATATGTATACACTGCGATAATCAAGCAGTTATATCTAGGGCACAAAATGTTATATACAACGGTAAGTCTAGACATATTCGTCGTAGACATAATACCGTGAAGCAGTTGCTCTCAAATGAAATTATTTCTATTGACTTTGTATCGTCAAAAGATAATTTAGCGGATCCGCTTACTAAAGGTTTAAGTGGAGAGCGTATAAACTGCGCATCGAGGGGGATGGGTCTAAAAGCCTAACCATACCGAGTCAGCTTAATGGAAACCTCACTTAGCGACTGGAGATCCCACGGACTAAGTTCAAGAGGAAAAACTAGTTATGATTGACTCAGCAAGTAAGCACTTGGGAGCTTAACTCCAATCCATTCCTAAGGTGCACATAAGTGCTTTTCTACAAGTGGATTAAGGATAAGCTTAACACTTTTAATGATGCCTATATCTTGTTACTAAACAAGTGGAGTAGAGTAGACTACTCTTAATAGGACGATCACCTATGTGAGTATAGAGTTGGGTCGGCTCTTTGGGAATTTCTATGGAGGCTGTTATTCCCTAAAGATACTCTCTGAAACCAAGAATGTCCAGGGCCAAAACGGACACAACCGAGAACCAAAGTTAATTTGGAAAGTCACTGTGTGAGCTTGTTGACTTGGCTTACACTAACGGTTAACAGTTCAAGACCTAGTTCACTGATTAGCCAGTAAGTCCGATAAAGCTTTCGCTATGGAAGGTTCAAGACCTAGTTCACCTATCCTGATGCAGTTTCTTTTCTAAAGTACCTTTCACAATAGAGTCAGTCACTTTGTGTGTCATTTCCTTGTATCTCCATTCATTGTGGGGGATTGTTGGGATTGTTGGAATTGAAGAATATAAATGCGAATCTTTGAGTTGAATTATGGCGAGATCCGTTGATCGAATCAATTGGATGATGATTGGAGTGTGTTCTCCTTCCATTGGGGATGAACGTGATATATTCACATATTCAATTCCGACTTCGAATGAATGAGATATTCAAGTCTAAAGATTGCCTAATTCAAAGCCAAAATGGGACTAAAGGTAGCCAAAAGCATTTAGTCCCACATTGGCCGTGGGATGGAAGTTCGTGGTGTATAAATAGAGAAAATTGAGAACAAATGGCATGCCCTTTGGGTACTTGGAGTTTTCGCGCACGATTGGGAGGGAACTATGCCCGCACATGCGTGCATGCACGCGCGCGCCGCCGCTGGCGGCGGCGGCGGCCGGCGCCGGCGCCGGTACCGGGCGCGGGCCTGGGCCTGGTTCAGGTTCGGGTTCCCTACCCGGCCTGGTTCTTTTTGAATCGGGTCTACAGGTATGGGTTGAAAGCTTACCGCTCCGCTATCTGGATCCGAACTGACCCGCCAACGAAAGACTGTTGGAACGCCAATAGTTGCGACTGTTGGACTACCAACAGTTGTGACTGTTGGGTGCGTCAGTTGGACAACTAACTGTTGGGTCGAAAGGTTGCAACCTTTCGTTGGTTCAGACCCGTTGGCCCCTCCTGGAGCGCTATAAATAGCGCTCCAGTTTCTCATTCTAAACACACCAACAACAACACAAAATCAGAATAACTCTCTCTCTCTGCGTTCTGAATTGGGAAGCGGAGTTCTGAAGTGACTTCCAAAAGGGAAGTGGGAAATCAGTAACTCGGTTTTCGAAGCGACTTCTAAAGGAGATTTTGCAAAATTCGTTCTGAAAGAGGGCTCAGAAAATTCAACAGATTCTTTTATAGAATTGTTGTCTGAATCTGGGACTTCTGAAGAAGAATATTCTTCAACCTTCCTTCATCCTCTACAGTGGGTGCTTCTCCAAAGTAAAGGCAAATATTCATCCGAAATTTGTCTTTGTCCCGCTGCTTCAACGATCCTGTGAAGGTACTGGTTGACTACGGTTCGACCGTACGGTGATTTGGTAGTGCTAACCAAATACCGTGAAGGAGTGTTGTATCTTGGGAGACCAGGTCCAGTAACCCATTAGCACCGGTGCGGGACGTAATTGTCTTAAGGAGATTCGCTCTAAGCGTACCTCACTCCAAGTACTGTATAAGTGAATTAATTTCTTTATACAGGGGATATACTGATATTCAGTATATTGAGACTGATTTAAATTCAGTCCAGTTAGTGTTTAACCAAGGAAGAAATTTGAAAGGTGGTTCTTAAATTAAGGAACGTTCTATTGAACGGAAAACCTCCCACCTGATATTTGCCGACCTAGCCAATTAGATTGTTGATATTTCAATGATCTTGTTAGTTGTCAGATTGATTCCTGTTAAGCAGAATCCAACAGTTGTTACAACAACTAGAGCATATCTCTCAACTGCTTGAATTTTTTGATGGAGCTGTTACAACAACTAGAGGCTCTAAATCTATAAGTAGAGTTTCCAACTCAATTTTCAAAACACAACATTCATTCTTCTCTTTTCCTCTAAAACTGAAGTCTATTCCTCGTGAGAATGACTTCAATGTTAAAAAAAAATTTGTTCTCTATCTTTATTTTCTTTTCTTTTTTGAGCAATCGTTCCTCATCTGAGCAGATGCCTGTTCTCCTGTCCTACGTCAGGTGCTGGTAATTTGGGGAGCCTTTACTGTTACGGGACGACAGCCATCTCCACACCTGACATCGCAATTGCATTTCCCATGCCAAAATTTTCCATCTTAATTATTTTCTGATTATCTTTTGATAAAGGCATGCTAGGATTATTATCATTTTGTTTAAGTCTATGACTTGTTAATTGCATGAATTGCATCTTTATTTAATTTTGACGCTGAATTTATAAGAATTGCATGTTTTAAATTAATAAGAAATATCGTTAGACCTTTTTTTATACAACAATCTAAGAGACAATATTTCATCTTAATCTATTCCTATTTCATGAAAATTAATTGAGTGCAGAAGACAATATCATATAATTTCTGTATTTTCTGAATCCGTCCAATTAGACTGACTTGAGAACTAATGCCAAGTATACTGCACATGTGTTTATGTATGCTGTTAATTTAATCCTAGTTGATTTCATTCTCAAGTCTCTTGTGTCAGTCATTATAGAATCATATCATGCTCAGATTGACATTATAAAGTTTCTTTAAGAAAACACCTTGATGTCTTGAAGGTGCTCAGAAGTATCAATTATTATTGTGGGAATAATATGTTATAGTGCGTGGATATCATGGTGTTACTCTCTTTAGTTAGCAATACACTATATCGTGTCGATATACAATCATGTTCAACAGACCATAATAAATGAGACTGAACTGAATTTCAGCTTCACTTCAACTGCACATAAAAGATCCTTGAAGAAAGTGCTAATGAGACTACTAAGAGGCTTAGGGTCTGTTTGGTTGTCATAATTGTCCGTAATTCGTAAGTTGTAATTGGTAAAGTCTTTTATATTTGTAAATGAGTTACATGCATGTAAACTTTATGGTGTTTGATTGGTAATATAAAGTTATAAGTGAAAAAGTGTATTGTGCTTTACGGTGTTTGGTTGTCATAATGTGTAAGTCGTAAATGAAAAAGTTGATCACAAAATTAACTATTTGGTGATTTAAAATTTTTTAATATTGCAAATAAATATTAAAAATGCTAAATATTAAAAAATTTAATATTAACATAAAAAAAATACAAATTTACATGACCACAAAATTAACTGGGCTATAAGTGAGTGGTAATTGGGTTGCAAGTGTGGGATAATTGGGTTGTATAAGTGTTTTACGAATTACGGTCCAAACAAACGCCGTAGTTGTAATTGGGTTGTAAGTCATTTACGAATTACGGACTTTTACGCAAACAAACGGCCCTTAAAACACAATCTTCTTGACTTGGGGTTGTGGGATGCCCTCTTCTGTAAGAATTAAAATAAACTTAATGCGGATTAACTGCCATGAATTTTGAATCAATCATCTCAAGAATTGAATACGGAATCAAAACACATATACTTTAAATTCCCATACCTGAAGCCATTGATGAACAATAGATGAAGGTTGAAGAAGATCTCGATTCCTTCCTTTGATCCTGCAAACCCTAATGCAAATAACCTGCTTCTCTCTGTCTCCTTTTCCTTGCACAAAACCTTCAGAAAATCTTTCACTGATGGGTTTCTCAAAAATGAGCGATAGTTTTGTATTTCTTTGCAGGAGGAGAAAAGTGGGTCACACATTTGCAAATAAACCCTTGAAATAAAACCATCCATCATGGTACCCTTATATCTCAAGAGATTATATAAACTATATAAATGTGACTTAATATGGGCATCTTTAATATCAGTTAACTTTAATTAGGAATCCAATAATTAACCAAGGTTAAGTGGGCCACCATGATGTGAGATTAACATTCTCCCACTTGGACCACTAATGATTAGGTTAAAACTTTAGAAAACAAATAAAAGAAAAGACTCATTTTCAAAACATTTTGACTCCATTAGATTCCATACTGAAAAACCTTGACACGTGATCACGAATTTTAAAAACAACAACTGATAAGCCCAAATATGAAATACTGTAATACTGCAATTAGCTTGGACCACCAATGCGAGTCATAGCGGTTATACAACATCCACGTCATACTCCTTCTATGTACCACAACATTGATAACCCTTACTAATTGAGTCCATAACCAAAATGACCCCTGTAATTGTCTTGTAAAGACATTTCCTGTTTAACAAACATCCATACATATGTGCACACATAATTGGATAACAGGAAATACAGAAACAAACTTTTATTTGCGCAATATTGTCAATTTTACAAGTACCAAAACATACATTTACAGATTGCCCAAAAGACCCATTCTTACAACATGTTCCTTGAATGTCTTTGGAGGCAATCCCTTTGTCATTGGATCAGCAACCATTAAAGTGGTACTTATACTTTCAATTGACACCTTCTGTTTCTGAACTCTTTCTCTAACCACCAAGTACTTAAGTTCCATGTGTCTGGAACCATTAGAGTACTTTCCATTCTTAGAGAAGAAAACGGCTGCTGTATTGTCACAATATATCTTCAGCGGCATGGCAATAAAGTCAACTACACCAAGTGCTGAGATAAAATTCCTTAACCATAATGCATGATTTGTGGCCTCAAAACAAGCTATGAACTCAGCCTCCATCGTGGATGAAGCAGTGATAGACTGCTTTACACTCTTCCACGAGATTGCCCCACCTGCTAGCAAGAAAATGAAACCTGAAGTAGACTTCCTGCTATCTGGGCAACCAGCAAAATCTGAGTCCGAATAGCCGATCACCTCCAACTGATCTGATCTCCTATATGTGAGCATATGGTCCTTCGTCCCTTGAAGATACCGCATAACCTTCTTAGCTAATTTCCAGTGCTCCATTCCTGGATTGCTCTGGTATCTTCCCAGCATCCCTACAGCAAAACTGATATCTGGCCTGGTATAAGTGTGTGCATACATCAAGCTCCCAACAGCTGACGCATACGGAACTTTCTGCATTTGACCCTTTTCTAAGTCATTTCTGGGACACTGGCTTTTACTTAATGTGTCACCCTTCTGAATGGGTGCAACACTGACTGAACACAACTCCATATGAAATCTTTCCAAGACTCGATTAATATATCCTTTCTGAGACAGTCCTAGCAATCCTCGAGATCTATCCCTGAAGATCTCTATGCCAATGACATAAGCTGCCTCACCCATATCAACCATCTGAAAGTTCTTGGTAAGATAACCTTTAGTTTCATACAGCAAACCAATATCACTACTGGCTAACAAGATATCATCCACATACAGAACCAAAAATATAAACTTGCTCCCACTGATCTTTAGATATATACACTGATCAACAGTGTTTTCTGTAAATCCAAAAGAGGTAATGGTATCATTAAACTTTATATACCATTGCCTGGAAGCTTGTTTAAGTCCGTATATGGTTTCTTTAATTTGCAAGCCAAGTGTTCTTTTCCTTTCTTTGCGAACCCTTCAGGTTGCTCCATGTAAATTTCCTCATCCAAATCTCCATTTAGAAAAGCAGTTTTCACATCCATTTGATGTAACTCCAAATCATAATGAGCTACAAGTGCCATAATGATTCTAAGAGAGTCCTTCTTTGATACTGGAGAGAAGGTTTCTCTATAATCAATGCCTTCCTTCTGAGTGAAACCTTTAGCCACAAGTCTGGCCTTATATCGTTCGACATTGCCTTTAGAGTCGCGCTTGGTCTTAAAGACCTATTTACACCTGACTTTCTTACAGTGATCAGGCAATTCGACGAGATCCCAGACTTTATTTTGGTCCATAGATTTCAACTCATCATTCATAGCATCAACCCATTTACTAGAATCATTGTATTCTATGGCTTGTGAAAATGAAACTGGATCTTTATTTATCCCAATATCATAATCAGATTCCTGTAGATACACCACATAATCATCTGAAATGGCAGATCTTCTTTCCCTTTGAGATCTTCTCAAAGCTGCCGGTTGTGGTGGTTCTACTACATTTTCAATGGCAATATCCTCATGGAGTGGTGAACCAATATCATTGTGTTGTTCTGGTATCTCAGCGTGATGATCAAGCTGAGGGACAACAATTTCTCTTGAAGGAAAGGTAATTGGGATATTTACCCTTATCACTTCAAGATCTACCTTTCTTGGTTCATCACTCCCACTAATTTCGCCATTTTCAAGGAATCTGGCATTACCAGTTTCAACTATTCTTGTACTATGGTTAGGACAATAAAATTTGTACCCCTTAGACTTATCTGGATAACCTATGAAATACCCAGATATTGTCCTTAAGTCTAATTTCTTTTCTTGTGGATTATATATTCTAGCCTCTGCTAGACAACCCCAAACATGTAAATGTCTTAAACTGGGTTTCCTACCAGTCCACAACTCGAAAGGAGTTGTTGGGACTGCCTTACTAGGAACCCTGTTCAAGATGTACATAGCAGTCTTTAAGGCTTCATTCCATAATGAATTAGGTACATTAGAGAACTCCTAACCATATCCATAAGAGTTCGGTTTCGCCTTTCAGCAACACCATTTTGCTGAGGCGTACCTGGCATTGTGTATTGAGCACAAATACCATGCTTTTCTAGAAATTTGGCAAATGGGCCAGGATGTTGTCCTGACTCATCATATCTACCATAAAATTCACCACCTCGATCTGATCTTATGATTTTAACTTTTCTATCTAATTGTCTCTCGACCTCTGTAATGAACACCTCAAGGATGTCAACGGCCTGAGACTTTTCATGAATTAGATATACATAACCATAACGTGACAGATCATCTATAAAGGTAATGAAATATCTCTCTCCCGTAAAACATGGAATGGAGAGTGGTCCGCAAATATCTGTATGAATTATTTCAAGGAGTTCTTTACTTCTTGTGGCACCTTTCTTAGTGTGTTTGGTTTGCTTTCCTTTTATGCAATCCACACACACACCAAAATCAGTGAAGTCTAGGTTATCCAAAATCTCATTCTTCACCAAACTTTCAATTCTATCCCTGGAGATATGCCCCAGTCGTCTATGCCACAAGATAGAGGACTTTTCATTAATTAAGCCACGTTTAATACCAACATTCGAATGCAGAGATAAAAGAGATTGTGCAAACTCATCATTCAATGAAATTTTATATAAACCATCACATAAAATTCCATGTCCAACCAGCATTGAATTATACATTAAACTGAGTTTTTCACAACTGAATAAAACAGAATATCCAAAAACATCTAATTTGGATAATGACATTAAGTTCCTAGAAATTGAAGGTACATAAAAAGTATCTTCAAGATTCATCTGATGACCCGTCTCTAAGAGTAGTCGGTAAGTACCAACAGCCTCGACCTCCACTTTGAGACGGTTCCCCATAAAGACAAATCTCTCACTTTCCTTCGGTTTTCGGGTTGTAAGGAATCCTTGCATTGAATTAGTTATGTGAGTTGTGGCTCCAGAGTCAATCCACCAAGTATTAGAAGGTACTTCAGTAAGATTTGATTCATAACATACAAAAGAAAGATTTATACCTTTCTTTTCGAACCAAGCTTTCCTCTTGTTGCAGTCCTTCTTCACATGTCCTTTTCTGCCACAGAAGTAGCATTTGACAGTGAAAGCCTTTCCATGACCTTGGCTGCTTTCCCCATGGTCATGCCCTTTCTTTGATGGAAATCTCTTACCTCTTCCATATTTACCTTTCTTATGGATACCTCCTTGAGTTACTGCCAATGCTGAGTGATGCCCTTCTTACCTCAGTCTCACTTCCTCTTGTACACACATACCAGTTAGCTCATTCAAATTCCACTTATCTTTATGAGTGTTGTAGTGAATCTTGAATGGCCCAAACTGAGGAGGAAGTGAGTTGAGGATGAACTGTACCAAGAAGGATTCATCCACTTTCATACCCAGTGATCCTAACTTAGCAGCCTTATCAGTCATATTTAGAATGTATTGTTGAACTCCTCTATTACCATCATATTTCATGGTAGTCAGTTCAGCCATAAGGGTGCCAGCTAATGACTTATCTGCAGACTTAAATCGGTCTCTTACAGCAGATAAAAATTCAGATGCACTAGTGGTATGTGGGAGTGAAGTCTTGATGTTATTGGCTATGGTCATCTTTATGAACATGAGACTGAGTCTATTCGACCTTTCCCAAGCTTTGGCATGGCTAACCTGCTCTGCTGTGCTTTCAGCAGTCACTTCATCAGGTTTCTCTACTAAAAGAGCCATGTCTAGGTCCAGAACACCCAGTGTAAATTGCACATGCTCAAATCACTCGGAGAAGTTTGTACCATCCAGGGCTGGAATGCTGGTGGCATGAGTGTGAAGGGAAGTGGGGACGTTCACTGAAACATAATAGGACATTGCTCATATTAGGCCACGAATCAATACAAAGTTTTAAATTTAATTAAGATGAACTATTGATATCACTTTGATTTCTCCTTTGGGCGAAACCTAAGCATATCTAGTGTTCACTCTTTAGGTGAGACTCTTTTATCACCTATGTAGGTCTAATATAATTTATGCTACTTAGACAGTAAGTCATGTTACCTTTGGGTATCCACTTCTACACCACTAAGTTGCATAAATTACACTACCCTACCCCGGTTCATAATTATTTGAAAGAGACTTTCCTTTGGGCCAGTCCCAATCTCCTAACTAGAACCGCCATCGAGAGTATTATTGTCTTTAATGTCACTTACATTGACAAGTCTTTTATGTAGTTGCATATTCATAAGGTTTACTAACATAGGTCACTTTGGCAACTACTAAATCAATAAACCATATGAATACAAAACTAACCAATAATATTCTCTAATCTTTTATTTGAGTAATACTATAATACTTCAATTCTATTACTTGACCAACATCAATCAATATTAACACAATAACTTAAATGTGTAATATACATTTATGATTGAAAATAGACCAACATTAGTCGACTGATCTAGGAACTACTAGTCGACTTGGAACAATATAAGTCGACTATAGTGGAAGTCTCAGTCGACTAAGGTCAAGTCCAGTCGACTTGAGGTCAAGTCAAGTCGACTAACTATTATCAAGTCTAGTCGACTAGGCCAAAATAATAAGTCGACTATACTTAATATTAGTCGACTACACAAAATTATAAGTCGACTCCTGAAGTCAACAGAGACCTCTTAACTTTCGGGTCACTCTGTTAGTCGACTTGGGCAAATTGATTAGTCGACTATACCCTAATTAGTCGACTACTCAAAATGTCAACTAAATTTCAAGTCGACTACTGTATCGAAACAGAGACTTTTAACTTTCTGAAAAAGGGAATTAGTCAACTAGTGTTTCGGGCTAGTCGACTAATAATCGACGAAGCAGTTATCAAAGACAGTTTCTGCTTAATCGATTTAATCCAAAATTAGGGAAAATTAGGGTTTCTAATTCCTGAATTTTGATCCCAATTGATTGTACAATTAGAGGAGTATGAACAGGATATTAGGGTTATGTAATCCTCTACTAATTCTACAATTAAAGGATCAAAAATTGATTTCTATGAATTGTCAATCAAAATCCTAATTTACCATAATTCTTAATCCAAGATGTATTGATTCTAAACACGGCTCTGATATCAAATGTAAGAATTAAAATAAACTTAATGCGGATTAACTGCCATGAATTTTGAATCAATCATCTCAAGAATTGAATACGGAATCAAAACACATATACTTTAAATTCCCATACCTGAAGCCATTGATGAACAATAGATGAAGGGTGAAGAAGATCTCGATTCCTTCCTTTGATCCTGCAAACCCTAATGCAAATAACCTGCTTCTCTCTGTCTCCTTTTCCTTACACAAAACCTTCAGAAAATCTTTCACTGATGGGTTTCTCAAAAATGAGCGATAGTTTTGTATTTCTTTGCAGGAGGAGAAAAGTGGGTCACACATTTGCAAATAAACCCTTGAAATAAAACCATCCATCATGGTACCCTTATATCTCAAGAGATTATATAAACTATATAAATGTGACTTAATATGGGCATCTTTAATATCAGTTAACTTTAATTAGGAATCCAATAATTAACCAAGGTTAAGTGGGCCACCATGATGTGAGATTAACATCTTCATGATGCTGCCCCCACATCCAACAAACTCATGGGTGACAACATGGCACTAACGCTTGGCCATGAGTGGGCTTACAAATCAAGTTTGTGCTTATTCTTCTCCATCTTGTAGTAATCGAGTTGGGCTTTTCATAAGATCTATAGGTGCCAGACCCCTGTGCTTCCTGCACGGCTGCACCAAGCACATTTGAACAAACAGTAACCATTTGGCCCCCGACTGATGTTGGCCCCAATGTTTTCTTGTTCTATCTTTAGCCATGTACAATTAAGCATATTTTTATCCCTTACAATTTACTTGATCAAAATATTTGGGGCTGTTTGTTTCGCCGTAAAAGGCGTAAAACTCTATAATTCGTAAATGATTTACAACTCAATTACAACTACGGTATTTGTTTGGATCGTAATTCGTAAAAGAGTTACGCAACTCAACTACCACTCACTGCAACCTGATCACCACTCACTTACAGCCCAGTTACAGTTAATTTTGTGGTCATGCAAATTTGTATTATTTTTTTATGTTAATATTAATTTTTTTTAATATTTAACATTTTTAATATTTATTTGCAATATTAAAACTTTTTAAATCACTAAATAGTTAATTTTATGGTCAACTTTTTCACTTGCGACTTACATATTACGACAATCAAACACTGTAAAATACAATACACTTTCCCACTTATAACTTTATATTACCAACCAAATACCGTAAAACTAACATGCATGTAACTCATTTACAACTATAAAAGACTTTACCAATTACGACTTACAAATTACGGTCAATTACGACAACCAAGCAGACCCAAAGTGGGTGTTGCTCTAGCAGAGTAAGGCACTGAGAAAATTGTGTTTTTAGATCTGCTCAGTTAATGGAAAATTGTGAAAAATAGAAGGAGAGTTAGAATCTCATACAACACCTATATTTGTCTCCCTGGGAGACAGGCAGTGAGTTCTGCCAGGCAGGTAGGTGACGTCAGCTGTCTAATCGATAGGGGCCGTAATGGCTTGGGCTTGGGCTGGACTCATATAAGCTCTAATACAAGCATATTTAATTTTTTTGAGCCTAAGCCCGATTTATTTACATATCGGTAGATTTCTAAGATCGGGCCCATTTCTAAACTAAAGGGTCAGACTTGGGCCATTATGAGACCCACATCTTTATATAAATAAGAAGTTAAAATTTATTATAATATATACTTTTGTAATTAATCAGGTGAATGATAGATAAACTAATAAATAAAAAATCAAAACTCATGTATTATGAAAGAATTACAAATCTTTTTTTTTTAAGAAGAAAACTAGACCATAGAATGTCCTGTGCGGAAATACATTAATAAAAGAAAAAAGATACAAGAAAGAAAAACCCCTCACCTGCGAAAAAAAAGATACAAAAAAGCAAAAACAACTATACAAAATTCTTCTCCAAAGTGAGTAAAAAATAGCCTGTTGAGAAACTTCTACCGCCGAGTTCCACTTTTGGTTGAAGATTCCCGCGTTACGTTCTGTCCTAATGGACCAAACAATAGCTTGGACATGGGTGTCTCAAATTTTACGGACAGAATCAGGAATACAAGATGTTCGCCAATCTTCCAACATGTGTCTGAGGGAGGTAGGCCAAGAAGGTAGAGTGAGAACCGTCACAATTGGGTTCAAACCCTTATGGTGAATACACAAGAGAGGAATATGTGAGAAGGCGGTTTAGAATGGTTGCTGCAGAATATGCACACCGAGAGCGGCTGGATGTAATTGTTGGTACAAGTTAAGTCCTGTAGGTAACCTGTCTCGGACAGCTAACCATATGGTGATTTTGACTTCGAGTGGCGTCGCTGCTTTCCATAAAATTTTTGCCGCTCTATCTGGAGATTTGTGTGGGTTGTAGAAGACGGTAGTGAGAGCGGACAGTGTAAATATCCAAGGAACCTGCCTTCCAAGTTACCTGGTCTGGGGCATCATCGCGGAATGTATATTGTCGAAGGGTGTCCATAAGAGCCACCAACTGCTGCAACCTGGCCCGGGAGACGAGGTGACAGAAGGTGAGATCCCAGGTATTGTCATGAATTTGCGAGTTAACCTAAGCATCTTAGTGTACTCTAAATCATGTCAAGTCGGAAAGAATTACAAATCATATTAACCCCTATCGATTGATGTTTTATGAATAATATGTGTACTCTAATTTATTAAATCAAAACAAAATGGGTGATCCCCTGACATTCATAGTGTACTCTAATTCTTATGCTGACCACAATAATCATAAAAATCATGTTAGATATCGATTGATGTTTTATGAATAATATTGAGATAATATGCATGTAACAATTTAAGCAATTTTACAATTCTAGGATATATAGATCTAGGGTTACAAATTAACACAAATCTCACTAGTTAAGCATAAAAATTGAATCCTCAATATTAGGAATATTAACATATAGATTTTATAATAAATTTTTGATTTTGATCTAAGGTTTAAAGGAGACAAAGAGACAAGTCAATGCCATTGCAATTTGGCTCAGATGATTAAAAGGTTGGGTTAGAAAATGAGAGGTCTCAGGTTCAAAAGCGCGCACAGTCATGCGCCGCCTTTTGACTTCAACTCCTATTCTTTGATGATTAGAAGATTTTTTTCCTTATATGATAGATCTCAAAGAGATGAGAGGTAGGTGGAGACCTTTTTTATCAGAGGCCGTTGGGGATTTTGTTAATTGTTTGCTTGAATAAAAATCATTATAAGAAATTTATATCGATGACCTAGGCCCCAACTCTAGGTCATCTCTCTAACTAAAAACCCTAATTCAGGAGCAATTAGGCTTTGGTTTCACTAGTTCAACCCTATTTTTATTCGCTACAACCTCATCCACATCAACATAAATTGATTCCTCCCAACCACCTTTTCTTTATATATTTTTATTTTCTTTTTTACCCTTTCCATCCCCACCCGCGTGATGTTGCTCTCCTCTCAATCCTGACCCCGACACAGAGTAATCCGCGGATCAACCTACGCGAGCAGGCCGCCGTGGGGCTGAAGGGGGCTGGGGAAGCCACCTCCCAGGGGTCTAGGGAGAGAAGCGGGGTCTAGGGAGAGAAGCCCCTGGACCAATTTTTTTGGGATCGATTTTTGCAGATCTCGTTTGTCCTTGCTCGGATGAGTTTTGTTTATGTTTGTGATCGATTTGATTTTCAGATCTGAAAAGTATTAGGCATCATTCGATGTTGAACGAGGTCTGATGATGACGACGAAGCTGATATGATGACTGCGATTAAGCAGTCCTTTATTAGAAGACTGCGACTATGGTCTCACTCCTTTTATTAATTGAAAAAATTAGGACATTTTGCGAGGATTGCGATCATATCGCAGTCGCAATATAAGCTGGGAAATTGTGTTTTTGTGAGAACTGCTATCATGATTGCAGTCCTAATAAAGACTCAAACATAAGGCATTTTTGTAAAGACTGTGATCATGATCGCAATCCTAATAAAGAAGACTGTGATCATGGTTGCAGTCCTATAAGGACTCAGAAACATGACATTTTTGTGAGATCGCAGTTTTAATAAAGAGAATTGTAATCATGCTTGCAGTCCTAAAAGACTTAGAAACATAGTATTTTTGTGAGAGCTGTGATCATGGTCGTATTTCTAATAAAGACTTAGAAATGAAGCCCTTTATGAGGATTGCGACCATGATCATGGACATAGTCTTCTATTTTCGAAGCGGTTTGCATTTTCGAAGTGATCCGCTTTTTTCGAAGCGATTACTGTGAGACATTAGTGTCTTTTGCCGCTGAGCTGCACTTCTGCATTTGACACGTGAGAGTACCTAGTTTGTTTTAAAAAGGAAATGGTTGTAGCAAATTAAATTATGAAGCTTAGTTTTTTTTTCTAATTACGGTTTGACATTGGGGACTGAGGCGAATTCCTTTTTCAAAATAAAAATAAATAAATAAATTTACTTTCACAGCTGCATTGCATGTGGACAATTGAGAAAAAGGTGTTTGGCAGACTTAAGTCATTCAGGCAAGTCTCATGATCCCATCCCACTCATTGTTAGCAAAAAGATGTTTAAACATAGCTTTTATATATAAAAAAAAAAAGAATAAAAGCTTCTTGGCATTTCTATGTATAATTTTCTCGCTTAAAAAGGAAGATATGAATACACATCTTTTTGACAAAATCTTCTAAACTTGTTTTAAACACTTTAGTATGTTTTTTTTCACATTCTTTTTACAAAAGTAATAATGTTATATACTATATTAGATAATTATTATATCTTTTTTTGTTGACAATATTTAATATTAGATGTTAATCAAAAAAATTTATAGTAACCAAAGGCTTATTTTTCCATCAAGCTATCTAAAAATGGGAAAAAATAAAATAAAATAAATGTTAGACTAAATTTATTATTAGAAAACACATTGAAGTAGTAATTTCTTAAGAAAATAAAATTAGAGCTCTTATCCAACTAAAACAACTCTTGTTCTATATTTCTCTTTACAGTTAGACAACAAAGGGTTAAAGAGTTTATTCTCTCTTTAAATTGGCAAACACAAAAAATTGGAACATGGGTTAAAAAGCTTAATCCTTACTTAACCTGTCAAACACAAAAAATCATAATAATTTAGTTAACGATAACCTCTATTAAAGGTTAAGAATAGTGACCTCTCAAAATGAGGGATTAAGAAATCCACATCTTTTGATGGGTTAAGAGAAAACCCTTTTATTTGCATATAACTCTGTCTACAATCCTCATCCTTTTCAAAAACCCAAATGTGCACAAGATTATATTAAATTTTTGATGACGGGCTAACTAATTAACCTCTTTTATCTCTTAATTAACAAGCCTTTTAGATTTTGGACTCCTAACTCACAAAAATTAGATATTATGGTATTATTAATATCTGATTATATTATCTTCAATATCCACCAATTATCTCACCATGCAAAGAATCAATCCATCATATGCTTTTTTGTTTTATTAAATGCTTGTTAGCAACTCGAGTCGTGTAAATTTGACTCTCATTATGTTTGGAAATTTTATCCTAAAACTTAATTATTGTCGACGACGAAACAATAGTTTCTATAAATTAAATTATATCGATCTTGAGACCTAATAATTACTAAATTGATAAATTGCTCCTCACTCTTTCTCTCTCAATCATCCAATTGTTCTCTAACTCTCGGTCAAGAAAAGAAACAACAAGCAAGTATTGGTGTCGTCACCAACGTCCATTGAATTGGAGATTGTAGCCGAATTCCCGGTGAAGGGCTCTGAACTATTTCCTCAAGATTCCTTTAGATTAAGAGTTGAGGTGCCCCTATGGCTCTCTTGGTTGAATACAAGTGTGAGCAAACAATCCCAAGCATATAACAATTAAGCACAAGTATATCAATCATATAAATATATGAACAATATAAGCATGCAAGATATATAAACACAAGTGAGTTAGAGATAAGCAATCACAAATACGGGAGAATTGTTTCGAGGTTCGAGTACACTTACTCTGCGTACCCGCCCTCAACACTATGAAGAATTTTCATTATAAAGATCCCGCAAGATCACGCGGTGCCGCAACACCTACAACGAGTTCACAGTAGAACTCTTGGACTCACAGTCCCTCACTTGTTCCCGCAAGAACAACACATGCAAGCACACTAGCTTGCCGAGGCCGCATTTCTACACCGAGCTCCCATAAGATCTTGTCACAACGCGATCCCACAAGTTCGTCTCCTCAAATATAAAGATGAAAACTTGATGATCTCTACACTTTGATCATCAAAAAATACTCTCACAACAAATGATCCCTAGAGGATAAATATAACAATGGAAGGCTCAAATTTGTGTGAGAAAACAAGGTAGATTGAGGGGTGAAAACTCAAGAAATTTCTTTTGAAATTATTCTTGAAAAATTCTCCTTTTGATATGAAAGTTTTAGCCCAAAAACATGTGGAGAAAAACTCTAAGAGAGATGGGAAAAATTGACTCTAAAACTTCTCCAAAATCTTGTGAAAACTGGCCAAAATAACCCCCTTTTATAGTGTTACAAAAACTAACCGTTGGGACAAAAACCCATGCCAGATGACTTGTCGGTCGATCGGCCAACGGTCATTTTTCAGACCGTTGGGGTTGCTGGTCTACCGCCTGGTCAACTGCACCCAGGTTTTGACCTGTCGGTCGACTGGTTAGTCGACCGAGACAAGAACTAGAGAGCACTGCTCTCTTGGTCGGTTGACCGGCCCTCAAGCTAGAGCTGTGTGCACGTTATGTGCATATCAGTTGATCGATCGGTTGACCGCCAGAAGCCCAGGTAGGGGTTTTCAGGATTTAAAACTTGATCTTTTGAAGCCTTATAAATTCTAATAAAATACCATAAAATCTACAAAAAAAAATTCTTATCAATACTTTTAAATACAAATATGTGTGATTAAAAATCAACATATATTACAAAAAATGTGAACTATTTTTGTGATATAGAAATTTAGCTTTAAACAAAAACTGGTTTTTTTCAAATCAAACTTTTAAATGAAAAACCAATTTTTTCAAATTTGTCCAAATACAAAAATAAGATATTAAAACACTTTGAAGTATAGTATGTATGTATATGATCTAATACACATATAAGATGAAATATCTTTATTTTTGACAATATCTCTAAACAAAATTTTGATAAATATAAAACTTAAACACATGATATAGAAATATCAAATAAGTTTTTCTAAATATTATGAAGCAACAATGTGTATGAATGAAATCTAAGACACATATAAACGATATAAACTTGTTTTGATGAAATCTATTCATGAAACCAAAGATGTATACTTTGAAGCTCAAAATCAAAATGACATTTTCAAAACTAAAACTATTTTTTATGAAAACAAATATAAATTTTGTGTCGTGTAAAGGGGTCTTTTGGCTAGATTTGGGTAAGATTTTAGAGAAGTTAGAGCCAAATTTTCTCATCTTTCTCAGAGATTTTCCAACAATTTTTTGGGCTAAACTTCCATATCAAAACGAGAATTTATCAAGAGTGTTTTCTCTGGTGCTTTCAAAAGAATTTCTTAAGTTTTTAACCTCCACATCTATCTAGTTTTTTCACACAAGTTTGAACTTTTCATTGCTATATCCATCCTATAGGATTCTTGTTGTGAGAGTATTTTGTTGGTAATCAAGAGAAGAGATTACCAAGTGTTTTACCTTATACTTTGAGGAGTTGTAGATGTTGCGGCCTCGGCGAGCTTGCGGGTTCGTGTGGGTTGTTCTTGCGGGAACAAGTGAGGGACTTGCGGGTCCAAGAGTTCTTGAGGGAGCTCGTTGTAACTGTTGCGGCACTGAGTAATCTTGCAAGATCGTTATAGTGGAAATCCTTCATTGCAGTGAAGGTGGAGACGTAAAACAAGTGACTCGAACCTAGAAACAATTCTCCCATATTTGCGATTGCTCATCTCTCTCTCTCAACTCACTTGTATTTGTATCTTGCATGTTCTTATTGTTCTTATCTTTATATGCCTGATATAACTTGTGCTCAATTAAATATATGCTTGGGATTGTTTAGTATCTTGCATTGCTCTTATTCTTTGAACATTCATTGCATGCTTGATATTGTGCTCACACTAGTTCTCCAACCAAGAGAGATATAATAGCACCTCAACTCTTAATCTAGAGGAATCTGAGGAAAAAGTCCAGAGCCTTTTATCGGGAATCCGACTTCACTCTTTGGTTATACGTAGTGTGTAGTTTTAGTTTACAAAATTGTTTTAATTCCGCATGTGTTTAGCATTTGATTAGCACGTCACCTATTCACCCCCTCTCCTACAAGTGATTTCAGAGGTTGGTGCTCTTGATTTGGGTCTAACAGCTTAAAGTTAAATCTTATTTTTACTAATCACAATATTTGTTTATACACGCACATGGATTTCATTGCACCTCCCATGTTTGAGATTCTTAACTTTCAAACTTGAAAAGTTAAGATGTCTATGTATCTCAACGCTTTAGGTATTCATGCTTATCTTGCCACCATTAAAAATTCATATTTTGTTAATGGCAAGCATCTTGAGGCAACACAAAAGCCATCCATGCTTTAAAGTCAACCCAAACTAATGAATATCTATCTAGGATTTCTAATATTGATTCGGTTTTTGTAGTATGAAACACTCTCTTGGAGAACAAATACCACATGATAAGGAGAGTGAATCGGATGAAGGAAGTGATGCTTCTAACATGTGCTATATGGTCCAAGGGGATGATCCCCTTGAGGTAAATTTTGATTCCGAGCTTGAAGAAGAGATGCCATATGATGATCTTGCATTGCTTTGTAAGATACTTCTTAAAAAATATGATTTGTTAAAGGATGAAAGCAAAAGTTTGAAAATGAAAATGATTTTGTTTAAAAAAAGATTCTCTCCAAAATAAATTTAAAATTATTTCAAAAGAAAATGAATTTTTAAAAAGAAAATATTTTCTTGTCTTCAAAATTGAATGATATTTGTGAAGGAAACAATTCATTGAAAAAGAAAATTATTTTAGTTGAAAAAGAAAAGGAGATTGTTTTGAAGGAAAATGATTCTTTGAAAAAGAAAATGTTTTAAAAGAATAAGAAAATATTTCTACCTTTAAAAAGAAAAAGAATTTTGTTTCTCATGTTTCTTCTTCTAAAATTGAAAATGAAATATTTATTTTGAAGAAGAACATTAATTGTTTGGGTTTCACTTTGAGCCAACGTGCATTTAATCATTCTAAATTAGAATCCATATTTCGCAAGAAACATATTCCACATATTCATGCACAAATCCTACGACATACATCTCATTCACACCATGTTCACACCCATTCTCACATGTTTATTAAAGTGTATACATGTACACGTTATGTCCGCAAAGGCCATCTTGCAAAATTTTAGATAGACTAAAATTTTTAAATTTTGAAAATAAAAATGTTTGGGTTCCTATTACTATAACTCCCATGGACTCAAGAAAATATGGGTACCAAAATCTCCACCACTTATTTTTGATGTAGGTGTGAGCTCTCACAAAATGTGAGAGGATTGGTGCCTTAGTAGTTGATGCAATTGGAGCTTGACGGACACGTTATGGATGCATCGCTATCAAGGAGTTTTGGTGGGAGGACCACTTCATTTTTGGAGAAATGGATTGGCTACTTCATATCGGTAACCATTTTATCCTCCACTTTTAAAATATTTTAAATGCTTATATGCTAGTGTAAGTAACATAGACTCTATCATATGATATTTTATGCTTATAGTTGAGTTGATTGGTTGCCTAGCTATGCATGTATTTTTGAAAAACTTTATTTATATTTTCAAATGAATTTATATGCCTATTTCTTTAGTTGATTTATGTTTTTATATGCTTTAGTTAAATCATATATTGATTTAAATGTTTATATCATATGTTTATGTGCAAATATTATTAAAACTTGTGTTATACATTTACAATTTTTGAGCCACATGCTATGCATGCTCTATTTCTATTGTATACTCATTTGTTATTTGATTGTACATTGTATGTCTTAGTTTTGATGATTCTTGCATATTATATGGTATATCAGATTTTTTTTGAGAAAAAAAGAAATTTTCATATGAGTTTTATTTTTGAGCCTTATTGATTCATTTCATGAATATATTATTCACATGATTGTTATGCACTCACCTTTGTGTTTACTCATGATTTGATTTTATGAGCTTATATATGTGCCTTATATATTTTGAGTGTTAATTCTTATGTAGATTAGCATGTTTAATGAGATATATAAGTTGGATTCATATTTGAAGGATCTTTAACTAGTTTTTTCAAAAACTATTTTAAATTAATTATTTATTCTGTTCTATGTATATAATTATTTCAAAGAGAGATAGACTTGTATCATTCCGAAAGGATTCGAAGTCGAATCCTTCCCCACTCAAATACAACCCTACGATATATGATGCAAGATCTACTCCGTTGAAGTTGATTTATATTATTTTAAGTAACTAAAAACCAAAAATTATATATTTTGAATACTTTTTGCCCATCCATCAAGTAAGCGCAAAATGGACGACCGAAATAATAAATTGGTTAATTTAATAGTGCAGAATATTTGAAATCTAACAAAAATTGGTGTGTGAGGGATTTTAAGTGTTTAGATCATGATGAAGTAGTCGGATCGAGAATTTATATGTCTATAAATGTAGATCTAAGCAATATGCTATTTTCAGCCGTCTATTTTGTGCCTACTTGATGGATGGGTAAGAAGTATTCAAAATACATTATTTTTTATTTTTAATTACTTGAACTAATGTAGATCTACTTAAACAGAATGGATCTTGCATTCGAATGTCGTAGGATTGTATTTGAGTGGGAAGGATTCGGTCTCGAATCCTTCCGGAATAACACAAGTCTATCTCTCTATGGGGCCGTTTATTTCGCGTAAAACTCCGTAATTCTTAAATGACTTACTACTCAGTTACAACTACGGCGTTTGTTTGGACCGTAATTCGTAAAAGACTTACGTAACTCAACTAACACTCACTTGCGACCCAGTTACCACTCACTTACAGCCCAGTTACAATTAATTTTGTGGTCATACAAATTTGTAATATTTTTTTATATTAATATTAATTTTTTTTAATATTTAACTTTTTTAATATTTATTTGCAGTATTAAAACTTTTAAAATCACCAAATAGTTAATTTTGTGGTCAACTTTTTCACTTACGACTTATACATTACGACAACCAAACACCGTAAAGTACAATACACTTTCCCACTTTACAATTTTATATTACCAACCAAACACCGTAAAATTTACATACATGTAACTCATTTACAATTGTAAAAGACTTTACCAATTACAACTGCGAATTACGGCCAGTTACGACAACCAAATAGACCCTATGTGTGCGTGTGTGTAAAAGTTTTTTTTTTTTAATTGTTTACAAGATTAGCGTACTTCATTCAGTTGCATTCCTGATCATATTGTTTTTCTAATTTATCATCATTTTATTTATGTTTCACTGCAGATATACTGCTAATGCACCCAGAAACCAGATAATTTACCATTTGATGGACACTGATTTATTAATACTAAAATTGATGAGCCAAATCAGCCTCGCATAACTATTACCATATTTGATCACTCTATTAGTAACGGACAAGGGCAAAGCTATCATGCCACATTGTGTTAGAATCTATGAGTACCTCATTTATAACCATGTACTGTTTAATCCTCCAAAATTTCTGCCACCAGACGTTTGTGTTCACGTGGAATCAGATCACAGGACAAAATATAAACAATTGAAAGCAGTCGTTTTGGACATAATTGATTACATTCTCTTGAACTTGAGCCCACACTGTTCCTTAGACTCCATGCATTGTACAATCAAAATCTTCGTTGATGATGGTCTCTCTTGATTGAGTTGTATGCATTTAACTCTGGTTCAACAGGATTACAACTCGATTGCTAGAAAGGAAACTTCTTTCTGATTCTAGATCATGCTGTGTATTGGCTACTTACATTTAGATGAGATGTATGTATGTTCCTAGATTCTTGAGGTTGGTTGATTGGGAGCTTTCTCACTTGCAAATCAAAGCTTTAGAGATAATGGTCAGTACCAACTTCATAGGATCTAGAGGTTGCTAGATTATTTTAATGGGGTATAGAGTTGATTAGATAATTCATTGTTGATCATTATCCGATTCAAGTTTCTCCCTTTTCATTTGCAACCAAGCCAAGAAAGGCCACAAAAGACTAGAATATAGAATGTGTGCATGTTGTGTGTGATTGTACTAGAAAGGGATGTGTGTGTGAGAGGAGAGCGTGGTTTAGTAATTTGTCTTTCTACTTTCTGGTGACAAGTTTGAGAAGAATTTCACTATCCTCATTGAGCGACGGAGGCTTTGTTGATATGTCTTGGAGTGGAGAGTTTTATTGTACTTTTTGTACATTTAGCTTCTCCGGGGCACCTGCGCGGGCATAGTTTTTATACTTCTGGAGAATTTGGGGTGCTTTTATGCGTTTTTAAGAGTGTTTTCATTAAATTCTTTTTAATGAAACGCGGGGGAACGCATTGGTTCACCATCTTGGACATTCATGCATGGAATTACCTTGCTAAAGCTAACTGTTCTTTTCAATTTAATGAGGACCTCCATTGCCGAATATGTTTCTAATTTTACGTTTTCGATTCCTTTTGGTGTTTGTTGCTGGGCCTTTTGCTTGGATTCAAATTTTCTGCGGTTAGGATGTATGGAAATTGTCAAATAATCATACTTGCTGAAACCAAGATGGATGTGGAGTAAAAATTATCTAATTGGAGTTTTATTTCTCATAATACAATAATGATATTACGTTTAGGATTGGCATTTTAACTACATATGGTATTTGCTTTGGATGAATTCTGTTCTGTGTATATAGTTATTTCTTTATAGATATAAATTTTTTTTTTTTAAACTATTGTTTTCTAGATTAGCCTTCATTCAATTCTGAAATGTGAGAGTTTCATCATGCTTATGAGTTGCAGAATATTTCCACTACGTTTGGCTGAAGTAAATTAAGATACAACATTCCATTGAATTGAAGTTTAAGTTGGATAATGAATTAGCTTCTTTTTGGGATTAAGCCACCCCAAAATTCTAATGACTCATATTTGTGTCTTTAATTTGCGGATAATATGGAGCTCTTCTTAGAACTCTGTTCTGCTCTCGTTTTTAGTTCGAAAAATCTTCACACAGATATTTTCCTTCATCAGTGTTCAGCTATTTAATAGGTGTTGTTATGTAAATTTTTGTATATTTTTGATGTACTGATAGTAGCTGGTAGTAATTGTAGTTCTGTTCATAAGGCTGCAGTATTTTCTCAAGGAAAGAGTGCTGCTCCTTCAGTAACGGCGAATATGTTAAAGCAGAATTAGCTGAACTGGAACATTGATGCTATAAAGCAACAGACTGTGATTTATCACTTCCTGGCTGTCACGGTGAACTGCTAAGCTTTTGAATTTCGTTTTGGGATTTATTGTACTTTAAACACAATTTTCTTTATGAACTAAAAGATGGAAAATATGATAAATTTATTTTCTGTTATCTCGTTAAATCGCGTTGCTTTTATAATGTATCATCATTTTATTTATGTTTCACTGAAAATTACTGTGAATGCACTCAGAAACAGATAATTTATCACTTGGACACAGGTTTATTATATACTTGAACTGATGTCCCAGCATTTGAACACAACTACCGTATGATCACTTCTACTAGTAACGGATAAAGGCAAAGTAATCATGCTATCTTGTTTTAAAAGCTATACGTGTGGGGAAGAAGATGAAATTGGAGCTTTTAAACTCAATTGGATAGCCCAGAGAGATTTGGAGTTCGAAGTGCACGAGGAGCACACGAAAAGAGGAGTCATCAGCAGTAGAAGTAGGGAGCTGTCGATAGGCGCGTGGTGACTGTCGACAGCGGATACACGGATACGCCAACAGAATCGTTTATTGTTGTTAGTCTGTCAACAGCTGATATAGAGCTGTCGACAGGTGTTTATATAGCGGTCGACAGACTAGCTCAGTCTGTCAACAGGAGGACCAACAGAAAGTTAATGCCTCTTGGAATTGTCGACAGCTACGGTGTTCTGGCATTTTCCTGATTGGTTTTTTATTTGGATTCTGATCTAATTATAGAGTTTTGAGTTTTCTTTCTTTGTGGACTCTCTGGCTATATATTGAGTGGTATCGTACCCTTTGTAACCTTGATTGGTGATTTGTGTTGGAGAGTCCTAGGGTTAGTTGTGTGAGAGAGCTCTTCTCTATTTGGATTAGTTTTAATCAATTTTGATTTCTGGAGCAATTTGTATCCCTTGTAACTATGTTGATTGAATAAGATTTTCTCCCTTCTACCCCAAGGATGTAGGCACGTTGTCGAACCTTGTTACATCTCGTGTTTTCTTTTGTTCTTTATTCGTGCATGTGTGATTGTTCTCAGCATCCTCTTTGAACCTCTAGAGATCGCAACAAGTGACATCAGAGCCTCCTAGGTTCAGCTGGGATCGTGTGTCGATCTCATGAACATCATGGTCTGTTCGACAGAGATCATGCATCGAGCTCAGAGCAACATTGGTCTGTTCATGGGATCCTGTTGGTCTCAGAATAAAGTTGGTTCTGTTCATTAGGATCAGTTTGGGTGGAGTAGATCGTTCGAAAACTTATATAGGGTTTCACTTTGAGATAAATGTTTGATTTTTATCTAGTTTGGATCTACTTTTTCATTGATTTTTTGCATTGTAGTTGGTGTTTTCTGGAGGAGATGACCGAGGTTAATCAGTTCACGGTAAAGACTGTGAACATCCACTAGTCGAAAATTGATGTAGTGAATTTCAATGACACGAACAACTTTGGTATGTAGAGATACGAGGTGATGGATACATTGAATGCGCATAATTTGAAAGACATACTACTTTTACAAGAGAAACCAATAAAAACTTCACAGAAGGATTGAGACAAGGTGAATTGGATGGCGTGTGACGTCATCAGGTCTTATTTGACACAAGACTACAGGTATCATGTGATGACAAAAACTTCTGTAAAGAAGATTTGGGAGATCTTTAAGAGCAAGTATTTGATAAAGAGTATCGAAAATCGCTTGCATCTGAAGAGGAGGCTTTATCGCTTACAGTCGAAGAACGAAATCTCTATTGGTGAGCAGAAGAATAACTACGTGAAGTTTCTTGCAGACCAAGCTAACTTGAATTCTCCTCGCACCGGTTCGCGGATTTCTCGGACTTTTCTCGGTATTGTGTTTCGGTATTGAGGCGAGTACAGTTTCTTTTGAACATGCATCTATTTTATCATTATGCGAGTACATCCCTTTTGATATTTCATGTTCTATTACCATCATTCCATGTCTAACAACTGTTATCCTACTTTTATACATGATATGTAAGTTGATAACACCGACACCGATATGTTACACCGATATTTGTCATGCTATATTTGACACCGATACTTGCCACGCTATATTTGACCCATGATACCCGACACCGGTACTTGCCATGCTATATTTGCACATGATACCGGACACCGGTATTTGCCATGCTATATATGACACCGGTACCTGCCATGCTATATTTGATATATGATACCTGAAACCGGTACTTGCCATGCTATACTTGACACTTGATATTAGACACCGGTACTTGCCATGTTATATTTGATATATGATACCCGACACCGGTACTTGCCATGCTATACTTGACATATAATACCCGTCACCTGTACTTGCCATGCTATATTTGACCTATGATTCCTGACACCGGTACTTGCCATGCTATATTTGACACAGATACCCGACACCGGTACTTGCCATGATATACTTATTACATGATATCTGACACCAATACTTGCTATATTTGGCACATGATACCCGACACCGGTACTTGTCATGCTATACTTGACATATGATACCCGACACCGGTACTTGCCATGCTATATTTGACATGTTATACTTGACACCTGACACCTGTATTACCTGACATATGCATGATTATTATATTATTACCAGACATTTGGTACTCCTATATCTCCTGTACTCCTGTATCTCCTGTACTCTTGTACTCCTGTATCTCCTGTACTCATACTCTTGTTAATAGCACAATCATTCTGGCGTCCGGCAGAGCATGCCTGGTGTCGAGATGACTAGGATGTATCCCACAATCGTGCTAGCGTCCGGCGGTTCCTGAATGAAACTAAGTGCCACACGGAGCAAAGTGTCACATCACACACGTGGTGGGGGCCACCTCTGTTGGCCCAGAGGCCTTCCACTCTAGTTTTGATGATGAATAACTCATGTAGTTATATGTACTAATAATCTTGTGATTTTAGTTCCAGATCATTAATCAAGTTATTAGTAAGTGATTAGCTTCAACAAGATGATTTGGAAGCCTTCACATGTTGATTCAAGAGCCCGAGCGTCAAAGATCATATATAGCACTTGCTCGGTGAATCAAAGAGTTTTTGGATCGAGTCGGCTTGGAGATTGCGCTCTACAAGAAGACATCGGTACCATAGTTTAGTTTTGTATTTAGATCCAAATTGTAAAGATTAGAATAGTATGATATGCTCAAGTTCACAACACACACGTTTCATGTTTTGAATATTAGTTTTCGGTTTTTCGGTTTTAGGTTTAACCAATCTTGGTTTTCATGAATAGATAGATCAAAATAAGTTTACATGGTTTAATGTATATTAGATTTGTTCTATATACATGCATGCTTAATTTCCTAGACAAACTTAGTTTGATAGTCTATTTCATGTGTTTTATGTTTTGGTATTTTTGACAAAACATATTTTGGAATTAATGACAAAAACATGGATATATATATATTTCATGTATATAGGATTATATCCATATACATCATGCCTAAATGTTGTTTAATATCATGTTTTTGTATTTGGATGAGTTTTGAACAAAATGTATTTCTATTCAAAAATCCAAGTTTTAGAAAATACAAGTTTTGGATTTTGGTAAAAATGATAAGACACAAAAATAGTTCATATTGATTGATATTTGAGCTAAACTTTTTACCACATGTTTATATATCAATGCAAAATGATAAAACTATTTTTGGTAATTTTAGGAGTGTTAAAAGATTTTTCAAAATATTTTTAAACTGTTTTTCTGACCCAGTTTTCTGTTCCAGGCTTCAACCAGTCGACTAGTCTTCTGACAAGTCGACTTGGCATGAAGTCGGTCGACCGGGTCGGTCGACCGACGTGCACAGATCTGTGCACGTTTGGCAGACATGAGACGGTCGACCGGGTCTGAGAGCAGAGCTCTCTGTTTGTTTGGGTCGACCGGGGCGGTCGACCGGTAGCTGCCAACGGGCAAAATTTGACCGTTGGACGGTCGACCGGACCGGTCGACCGGCAGTGTATTTCTGGCATTTTCTACTGCCAACGGCTATATTTTCTGGGGTCTATAAATACCCCATTGGAAAGAGTTTTTCTCTAAGATTTTTTTGTGCGAATTTTTCCTTACTCTCTAGTGTTTTCACAGCAATCAAAAGAAGTTTTTGGATTCAAATTGAACAATCTATTTGGTGTTTTTGCTAGGGTTTAAAAAATCAAAGAAAAGGGTTTTTGGGAAAAAGAGTTTTGATTCATCTTCTATATCTTAGTTTCAGTTTTTCCCAGGGATTTTCTTTGTGATTTTGATTTCCATTCTATTGTTTTTCTCCACACTTGAGCAACATCTACTTTCTTATTCTATAGGATCTTTGTGTGAGAGAAAGAAATTGTTTGTGGTTGTTGTTTAGACCACCAAGTTAAAAACCCAATTTTGCTTTATGCCTTGCCCTCATTGTGTTGAGGAAGTTGTGCATTTGGGTTGTATCCCTCAAGTTGTGAGGTGATCCTTGTGTTTGCTTTGTGCTAATCCCTCAAGTTGTGAGGTGATTGTTTAGTTGGATTGGAGCTTGCCTCAAGGAGGAGGTTGTGGTTGTAAAGAGAGGAGTTGGGTACTCCTTGTGAGAGTTCTTTGTGGACTTGCTAGTGGATTAGAAATCCTTCGTGTGTCGAAGGCGGGGATGTAGAGCTGGGTGCTCGAACCTCGGAACATATCTTGTTGTTTGCGCTTGATCCCTTGACTCTTGCTCTCTCTCTCTCTCTCTCTCTCTCTCTCTCTCTTTACATTGTGCAAATTGTTATATCATATACTTGCTTGTGTGTGCATCTATTGTTGTAGTCGCAATTAGTTTTTAAATTCCGCATTAAGTACATTAGATTAGCACAATCACCTATTCACCCCCCTATAGGTGATTTTTCAACCTCTAGAATCCATTCCCCACACAGAGCAAAGTGTCACACAGAGCAAAGTGCCACACCACACACGTGGTGGGGGCCACCTCTTGAATCTGTGGGGTCCACCTCTTGAATCTGTGGGGCTACCTCCTGTATCAAGCCTCAGAACAAAGTGCCACATGGAGCAAAGTGCCACACCACACACGTGGTGGGGGCCATCTCTTGAATCTGTGGGGCTACTTTCTCCCTCCTGCCTGTACCGCCTGGTGTTAGCGTGATAAGCATTCTCAGTGCCTATTAACACACACACATACCTGTACAATGATAACTCCTGGAGCATGTGCTATTTGGTCTCTCCCCTATTCGAATAATGGTACCCGCGTATTGGAGTTCAGATGAGTTCTACTGGAAGTGCGGGCTCCAGCGTGAACTGTCGGTGTTGTGGGACGCCGGTGGGAAAGGGACGAGAATAATATAAGAACAAAGAAACATAATAATATTAGGAACGTGTGATATTTTGTCTCTCCTTTGTTCGGGTCCTGGTACTCACATATCAGACCCGGGTAAGTTCTACAGAGTGCAAACTCTAGTATGGACTATCAATGATGTGAGGCGCTGGTAGGGAGGCGATTGAAATATCAAATGGTACTGATTATTATTATTGGATAAATTAAAATGCAACACCTTTATATTATCCAGTTACAGTATTATGCTCTGAGTTGATACCCTATTTTATAACACATGACCTCTGTGATACCCTGATTACTCCAGACACACTATAGTTCTGTTACCCTGAGGGCAACTCAAGTTGTATGAATTCAAATGATGGTGACATCGGATATGTGATATATAGATGAGGGTTTCCTTGTTTGGATTATCCCCTCGACGTATCAACCCTATGAATTCATAATCTGAGCTTATACAACTAGTTTTGTCCATACTTATATTTGTCGCGTGTTTAGTGTATTTATCACATGTTTGCTATATTTTGTCGCATGCTTATGTGTACCTATGCTCTCTATACCGTTTTTCATGCATGTTTTCTGATTCTGACTTATTGATATATATGTATTTACTTAATCTCGGATTTACTATCATTTCCTTTATGTTACTTGTCATTTCTTGTACCTGCATGCCTGGACCAAATCACTTGATCATGTACACATGTGCCTGCTATGCACGCCATTTGGCTTTATCATATGTACTCGCTGGGGTTGCTAACAACCTGGATCCTCATGTCCAGATCCTAGGGACTGGACCGTGGCGGCCTTGGTGTACCTGATCAGTGTGGCGCAGCGGGACCGTGGATTGGCAGTTGCCTATCCGGACTCTCCTTTTTCCAGCCTCTCCTTGATCGACTCGCGAGATCTCATCTTACTACTCGTGAGTACTTTCCAGTATTTCATATTGTGCATCCTGCTTTTATGCTTCTTAGTGATCATATATTCTTCAGATATTATATCATGCCTTGTGATAACTGTGTACTGGTGTTATTATTGCTTGATTGTGTGTTATCACTGTGCTTCCGTACTCTGATTCTTACCTGTACTGATGCTTAGCGTATATACGTGAGGGTATCTCCGACTTGCGTATATACGTCGCAGTAACGTCTCCGTATCCGCGGGATCGGGGCGTTACACTTTGGATGCGCATGGCCTGAGAGGGACTCTTGAAAAGACGTTCTCAAGATATTCAGTGGCTCATTGGTTGTTCTGAAGGGCATCCGATGCAACAACTTGTACTACTTGAAGGGTAGTGCAGTTATTGAAAATTTGGCGACTTCAAAACGTTTGGATGGCTATTATACCAGGTTATGGCTCGAACAGGCATGGATTCTTTGCAAGCTTTGGAAAGAAAGGACTATTGGAAGGTGCAACTACCTGCAATTTGAAATTTGATGAACGTTGTGTTTTGAACAAGGAGACAAAGGTAAAATTTGACACCGCAATTCACCATACGGGTGATCTTCTTGATTGTGTTCGCATTCATGTTTGGAGTCCCACCAAGACTGCATCGCTTGGAGGCCATCGATACTTTGTCTCTTTTGTTGATGATTGTTCTAGATATTGTTGGATATACCCTATGAGATAAAAATTTGAAGTCCTAGGTTTGTTCCTGAATTGGAAGAAGCTGACAGAGAATCAGACTGGTAGGAAGATCAAGGTACTTCACTTTGATCATGTTAGAGAGTACAAGAATCGGCTCCTGTAATTTGGCCAAAACAAAGTTGGTATTCACTTCACAGTTCAAAAACAAATTGAGGTGGCTAAAAAGTTGAACCGTGCCTTACTAGAGAAGATCCAGTATTTATTTACTAATGCATCATTGACAACCGTTTTGGGTTGAGGCTTTGGTGAATGCTAGACATCTCATGAATAGGTTATTATCGACTGGGATAAGAGATAAAACTCTGTTGGATATTTGGTCAGGTGAAGTTGCTCAAGACTGTAGTTTGCTGTGGATGTTTGGATATCCGACCTACTTTGGAGTCAAAGATGACAAGTTGAATCTGGGAGCATAAATGTTTTTATTTTTGTGTGTCAAAAGAAAATTTAAAGGCTACAAGCTATGAGACTCCGAGAGCAAGAAGATCGTGTTGAGCAGGTATATCATATTTGATGAGGCTTCAATATTGAAGTCTACCGTCTCTCAGCAGGTGGAAAGGATGAAGAACAAAGATGCATTACAGCGGTGGAGGTTGATGCTAGTTTACCATCTCCAGTTGCTTCGATATCATTGTTGACGCTTAAAAAAGGCAGCCTCCTAAATAAACAGTTTAGCAACCAGGCCAGATAGTGTTTAAACTTGCTTACGTGTCCAAGACATAGATAGACCAAAAGGCTTGCTGAAAACAATCGAGGCGAGCTGGGTTTAGCTTCACTCAAAACAAGCTTTGCTAGCTTCGCATGAAGCTTCTTTGAACTAGCTTCGTGTGAAGCTGTATGTACTCCTTCAAATCAAATTCGTACAAAGTTTGACTTAACTCCACACAGGAGCTTGCTCCACGCGGGGCTGTCAAATTAACTTCGTGTGAAGCTACTGCCGCACAGGAGGCTAGCTTCGCGTGAAGCTTCGATAGAGTTCTGATGTGAATTCTAACAGGTCATCTGACCATTTTAGATCCCCCATGTGGGGATTAACAGTTTTAACTCCACTCCTAATAGTGGAGTTAGTTGCCTTAGTGGGCAGTTATACCTGCCCACTTGGTCACATAATAAGTGGAGAACTGTAAACACCCTAAATTCGTTAGAAGCACCCTTTTAGCTTCGTCGCGCGGCTACATCAAGCCTGGCGCGAAGCTAACTGGCTGATTCAGCCTTGCTGAATTCAACGAGGGCGGTTACAGTCCTGTTTGGCTACAAATAGCCCCTTGCAAGATGAAGCAGGGACTGAAAGATTTTCAGATCTAAGAGATCTTTAGTAAAGGGTATTCTCTTACTTTCAAGCTTTCAAAGTTATAGAGATTTAACTCTTTCCTAACACTTAAAGTCTTCCATCTTCAGAGGATTTTTAAAACCAAGCGAGAAGAAAATTCCCCTGGGAAGGCTTGAACATCTGACCGATTGCACCATCAACGGGATAAAGTGATTGCGCACTGATCAGATTCCCACCGGCATATTTTCCTAGAATCTCTAGAAGAGGAATACTTGTAATTTTTTTCTTTTACTTGTAATCTTCTTCAAATCAATACAAAAAGTTTTTCTCCAATTCCCGATGGAAAACAAGATGGCGACTTCACTGAGGATTAAAGTCTTCTTCCGCAACAAGGAGATGATGTCGTAATGCAACGGTCAGAGTGATGAATCCATCACCGTCGAAACTTTGGTCATCCACTTTGATCAAGAGAAGTTTGAGGAACTCCTCTCTGGCGGTGGTCTAGCACTGCATACATGGAAGCACAAGAGGGTCTCCGTAGTCAAAGCTCCAGCGTCTACAGATCAGAAAGCACTCCAATTGAGGCTGTATCTAAGCCTATACCAACCGCACGTGCAGTTAAGTGAACCTTGCTCCAATTCTCCTCAGTCTCAACTGAGGCTAAGTTGACTTCGTTCAATATGTGGCATTTCATGCAAGGCCAAACAGGTTCCACGCGAGCCTAAGACTACTCAGAATAAGCAAATCTGGAGGACGAAGCCAAGAGTTTCTTCGCGCGAAGCTTCATGCGAAGTTGAAGCTCAACCTCGCCTCTCACGTGAAGAAAAGGGCAAAGCTCCCCTAAGTGTTGATAGCGTTGCTCATGCAGCTTCAACACGGGGCACTCAAATCGAGGCTAAATTAGAAGCACGAGGTAGCATTAGATGCGAAGCCTCTTTAGCTTTGCCTAACCAGGGAGCACTTGTTTCTAGCGCTAAGTTCCCTCCTTTGAGGAAAATTAAGGGAGCACCCCAAGTGCTGATAGCGTTGCTTATATAGCTTCAGCACTTAAGGGTGCTAGCAAAGTTTCTAGTCGTAAGGCTAGCACTAAAGCACTGTATAGTGCTGGTTATCTTCGCCGCAACGTGAAGATCAAAACACCACTGTGTGCTAAAAGCAAGGCCACCAGAGCTTCGCTCACAGCGCTTTTTAGCGCTAAGCCCACATTTGGAGGCAGAGATAAAAGTTTAGCTTCATCAAGCGAGGCAAATGCTACAAGTGAAGTTGTTCTAACTTCACCTGTAGTGAAAAAGAGAAACTTATAAGCTAGAGATCTCTAGCTTGAACAACCTAGTACACGACCTTCTCGAGTCTCTGTACTAAACCGTTTAAGCTCGGTTAGCGCTGATTTGCGAGAGTTCTAAAACAACAAATGAAAGTTTTGTGTGAAGAACTAGGGCATGCTCCTCCCTCCCGCTGTGAACAAGCAGGGTGCCAGTTGGTGACGGTCCATTCAGTCCATTACCGATTAGGGCTAGTCCCCACTACTCCTCCAGCCCGACAGTCGGTGTTCAATCGACTATCAACTTAGGCGCTTGTGAAGCCTTAGAAAAAGAACGAAGCGCGAAACATTCCAGATCTTCCTTCAGCATCTGTCAACATGATAGGAAGGGGATGTGAACCGCTCAGGACCAGACAATGGAGACGTAATACTAATTCTCCTTCGTTTTGTTCTCCAGATTCATACTATAACCCCAGATTGGGCCAAGTCTTAGTGGGGCAAGAGGGTGCGTTTCGAGGCACAAGATCCAGGGTAGTAATACCCTATAATTACGAACAACCATTTTCTTCAACCACAATGATGTCACGGAACCATTGAAGGGTCTTTTCAAATGGTCTGATGATGAGGGGAAAGCTAGCAGATATGCTTCTTCAGCCATAGTCAGCTCCGTGCAGACAGGTAGAGTGTAGGCTAATATGGCCGACAATAATAATAATGATGACCTCCGTCGCCACTTGGAGGCACAAGAGCAGACCTTCAGAGCTCAACAAGAAGCTCTAGACAACATCCAGCGGATGTTGAACCAACTCTTGATGAACCGGAACAACAATGACATCGGCAGTAATCGCGAAAAGGAGGAGCACAACGACAACATTGAACCCCCTAAAATAGAAAGATCAAAGGTGGGCTCCTCGCTGGATGCTGATGTACTCAAAGGTATCCAAGCACAAATTGCATCTCTGACACAAAGAGATGAATTGAAGAAAGCGGGAATGACACGCCCTTACCCACTTGAATGGGACTCAGTTCTGTACCTGCCAAAATTTAAGCCACCTATGTTACACACGTATGATGGCAAAAGTTCGCCAAACCAGCACATCTATTACTTCCGGCCTCAGACTGGTAATGTAATAGTTAATGACGCTATCATGGCCAGATTGTTTATTGGTACTCTCAAAGGAGTGGCCTTTGACTGGTTTAGGAGTCTTCCACCGGGTTCCATCAATTCTTGGATCGATCTGGAGACTCAGTTCCTTTCTCGCTTCTATGAGGATGATACCGAGGTAACCATGGATAAGCTCCTTTTCATAGTGCAAAAGAAGGGAGAATCGATCTGTGATTATATTGGGAGATTCAGGAATCTATCTCTGAAGTGTCCGCAGGGATGCCATTGCCTATGTTGTTGCAAACATGTAGACACAACTTTCTGGACCAAGTAGAGATTCACATCGGGGCTGTCTAGGCCCACACTTGGAAAGAGCTTGTTGAGCAAGCTGAAATAGCTGAGAAATCGGCTAAAAAGTTTGAGCCTTCCATGCCTAAGGGCAAATAAGGGGTAAACAACAAGGGACGTGGTGAATTAGCACAGTCTTCCCAATCAAAAGGGAAAGAAATCATGTCTATGGAGTTGTCAGGAGAAACTCCATCAAAATCCAAGAAGGGTGGCACCAATAATCAGGAGTTCTAGTTTCCTCCAAAATAATTCTTCTTCAAAGACAAGTAGGTGGTTACAATTTTTCACTTGCTCCAAAAGGGTGATAAGTTGAAGCTACCAGGTTCGACGCCCTAATGAAGTGGGATGCATGAATGATCCCAACTATTGCCTCTTCTATAGGATGGTTCATCATCCTCCCAACAAATACTCTGTCCTCAAGGACAAAATTCAGGCTTTAATCGATGCCGGAGTTCTGACTTTGAAGTCAAAACAGAAGAAAGTCACTGTGAACATGGTGACTTTTGAGTTCAACACTTTTCCGAAGGTTACTGTCCCCGACAGACATGCTCCAGCCCCAGAGGCACGACTGGAGGTAATTAACCCTTCAACAAAGCAACAGGAGGCTAAAGGATTTATTCTAATAACAATAAAGTCTGATGAAATCATGTGAGTGCACCCGAATCTTGCCAAAGATGAGCAATGAGACTCAAGGGAACCCAAGCTCAAGGAAAAATCCTGCAACGTCATCTCTGTCTTGTCAGATGATGACAACATAACAGTAGCTTCTCTCAGTGACTCTGAAGACGAGAAGCATGCTTTGGCAGTATAGGATGCTGCACCTCAACTAACAGGTATTCGGTCTGAGAAATCTTACCTGAGACAGTACAAGAAGACCACTGACGAGACACAATAGCCAACGACATCAGGGAAAGTACCTGTTCCGGCTTCAGCTCCTGCACCAGGAAAGGAAAAGCACAAAGAAGTCTGATTTGACCAAGTATTGAAGAAAACTTCTGATCTAGGACTGGATGTCCCCTTCTGCTTTGATATATTGGCATAATTAGCTAATATTCCAGCTTGAATCACTATAAACGAGCTGCTTCGTCTCTCAAAGGAGACAAGAGAGGCACTCAGAGATGCGCTGGCTAATTCAGAATCATTTCTGATGCATATGCTGGAAGCCTCTGAAGATGACAATCAACCCTTGTGCCCTGAATGCCATCATGTACAGTCAAAAATGTCTGCCATCACCTTCACTGCTGAGGATATGTTCTTCAAAGATAATAAATATAATCGACTCTTATATTATACTGGATACATAGGCTCGACATGTATTGAGAGGATACAGGTTTATCTGGGGTCTGCACTCAGCATCATCCCTAAAAGGCTCCTCTACTTTCTTTCGATACCGCTGAATAGTTTGTTAGAAACGACTACTGCAATATATGGTTTCAATGCCGGTAGTAGTCATCTATTGGGAAAGATTCGCTTCGCTGTTAAATTGGGGATCTAAAATCAGAAGTGACGTGTTACATCATTGATGCTGACACGTCATACAACCTACTGCTTGGGCGATCTTGGATCCACGCTAACTGGATCGTTCCTTCTATTCTGCATCAGTGCTTCAAGTACATGGATGATAATGCAATGGTGTGAACGGTTTTTGCTGAAAAGCAACCGTTCAAAAGAGTAGAAAACTACTTTACTAACACTCTCCTTTACCAGGAAGCCAACAAAGTAGCAAAAGAACCGTTGCCTGAAGATGTCGATAGCTATAATGAAGCGAATTCAGAGCCAAAAGAAGACACGCCAGCTACCTTTACTTTCAAACCAATTGTTGTATATTTAAATTTGTTCTCTGAGAAGGCTTGAAACTTTGAAAGAGATGTTAGCTTCTCTAAAAATAAGCCAAGTATGGCTTTTATAGGCTCTGCATGCGCCTCTAGCTTCACTTCTAAAAACGAGTGCAAGCTGTTATTTTAAACTAAATATGAAATGACGGTTCTAGGTTCGAGAACCTAGACAGCGAAGTTACTTAGCTTCTCTCAGATGTGAACTTGAATATCGCACGTAGCTCTGCTGTGAGCTCATCATTAGCTTCGCATGAAGCTTGGTCAGCTCCGCTGAGTGCTTATATTTTAGCTCCGCTAAGAGCTTGTTCTTAACTGCGCTAAGAGCTTATTCTTCATGGAAAGTCCTAAGGTAAAATCAATCGATCACCTAGTTCTATGTACAGTTGCACTCAGTGGATTTCTCCTGACCTGAGCGACGCAGGTATCAGACTTCAAAATTCAAAGTGTTTTTCAGAATCTGTACCAATCCATTTCAGATTCATGAAAACTTTGAAGGGGTTCTGTTAACACTCTATAAAGTTAAATCTCTCAAACTTCCCTTCAACCGGTCTGAACGATGTCTGACTTGTCGACATTTACAAAAGACAAGCTGCAGATAAGCTGACGATCAGTTTTTGCCTATCTCTGAAGGGCAAAGCAACGACTTGGACTCTACTGACCCATTGAAGAAGACAGTAAGCGAAGGTTGCCTATAAAGAGGCCAAATCAGGCCTATGAAGTTAGGTCTGATTAAACACCTAGCCTCATAGAGACCCAAGTCCGCTAAAAGGTCGAAGCCACTAGCTTCGCTCGAAGCTCCCATTAGCCCCGCTAAAGGCTAACTTTAAGCTTCGCTAGAAGCTTTATCTCCAACGTCGCTGGAGATGGAGTGGTCCAACTCTGCTCTGAGCTAACTCCTAGCTTCGCCTAAAGCCTTACCAAGCTCTACTCTAAGCTAAGTTCTAGCTTCGTTTGAAGCTCTGGATATAACTTCGCCTGAAATGAGCGTCGCCTGAAACTCATACATAACTCCGCGGCCAGTGTTACCAGGTCATCAATTGATTGTTTCAAAATTCCACGAGGGATTAATGGGTGAATCCCGATACTTTAGTGTAGTTAATGCCACTTTAAGTGGGCGGTTACACACGCCCACTTCGTCCCACATTAAGTGGAGACAATTAAGCCAAGAATGACTGTCAGTAGTTTGCGCAAATGGTTGTCAGTAGTTCGTGTGAACTTCCTAGCTTCGCCTGAAGCTCACAGATAGTCTCGTGACAAGGTTATTTCAAGCCTCGCGCGAAGCTGACAAATTGAATCATTCTTGCTGAATTCAATTACACCCCAAATTTTGTTATAAATAGCCCCTTGCAAAAGAGAAATGGGGTGGAGAAAAGGAAAAAAGATTGGCTGGCAAAATTTAGGGAGACCTAGGAGATCTATAACAAAAAGATTCTCTTGCTTTTAGGCTTCCAAAGCACCCCAGAGACTTAGCTCTCTTTCCTTCAGGGTCCCAATAAGCTTTCTTCGAAGATTTTTGGAACCAAGCGAGAAGGAAATTCACTCAAGAAGGCTCGAACATCTGACCGGATTGTATCATCAAAGGGATAAAGTGATCGCGCGCTGATCAGATTCCTACCGGCATACTTTTCCAGAAATCTCAGAGGAGACCTAACTATAATTTTCTTTCTTTCAAGAGTTACTTGTAATTTTGCTGCTCAATATTTTGTAAGTTTTTCCTGATCAATTTTCAATGAAAATAGTTATGGGTGATATCCATGAATCCATTACAGTTGAAAGACCCAGAAGAAATCCACGCAAACTTAGGTTGCTCACTACAGATATGATTGTGGCCTATGCTCTCCCAGTCGTCGAAGAGGCGATCCCGTCTATATATAGGAAAACTGAAATTAGTTCAGAGTCGAAGATGTGGAAGGATGCCATGGAAGAAAAGATGAGTTCTCTACACAAGAACGACACTTGAAAACTGACAGAGTTGCCCAAAGGAAAGAAGATAATTGGCTGTAAGTGGGTCTATGCAAAAAACAAGGATCTCTCAAGGAAGATACTGTACGCTACAAAGCTAGGTTGGTGGCGAAAGGCTATGCACAACGTGAAGGCATGATTTCAACGAGGTATTCTCCCATGTTGTAAAACACTCATCAATTCAAATTTTGTTGGCGCTGGTAGCACAGTATGAGCTGGAGCTTGGCCTGCTTGATGTGAAGACCGCCTTTTTCCATGACGATCTTGATGAGGAGATCTATATGACTCAGTCGATGGGGTTCAAAACTGCAGACAAGGAGAAATGGTATGCAAGCTGAAGAAAACGCTATATGAATTGAAATAATCTCCTAGACAGTGGTACAAACATTTTGACAGCTTCATCAGAGGAAAAAGGTACACACGCAGCCATTATGACTCATGTGTGTATTACAACAAGCTACTTGGGAGAGAGTACATCTATCTACTGTTATATGTAGATGATATTCTTATCGCTTCTAAAAGCAAATCCGCAATTGATAAATTGAAGAAAGACTTGTCTTTTAAGTTCTAGATGAAGGATCTTGGTGAAGTAAAAAAGGTACTAGACATGGAGATTGAACTAGACCGAAGGAGTGGCACGGTGAGCTTGACTCAAAAGGGGTATTTGCAAAAGATACTTCAGAAGTACAACATTGACGGTGATACAAAATCTATAAGTACACCACTGGCTCCTCATTTCAAGTTAAAAACTACTATGTCTCTAACTACTATTGAAGAACATGAGTACATGACTCGCGTACTGTATGCCAACGCAGTTGGTAATTTGATGTATACAATAGTGTGTACAAGACCAGATTTGTCATAAGCTGTCTTAATGATCAGCAGATATATGCATGATCCTGAAAAAGGTCATTAAGAGGCAGTAAAGTGTGTTCTACAGTACATTAAGGGTACCATAGAAGTTGGATTGGTATTCGAGAAGGATTTCACAAGTAAGCATGAGTGTATCGGATATGTTGATTCCGACTATGCAGGAGATCTTGATAAACGCCAGTTTACAACAGGGCATGTGTTTACATTATCCCAGGCACCGGTGAGTCAGCGCTTTATTTTACAATTTACCGTTGCATTCTATACTATAGAGGTCGAGTATATGGTCATGACAGAGGCTATGAAGGAGGCGATATGACTTCAGGGGTTGCTCGATGACTTGGAGATTGAACATGATGTGTTAAAGATCAATTGTGATAACATGAGTGCTATCTATTTGGCGAAAAATCAGGTATATCATGCAAGAACGAAACACATAGATGTCAGGTTTCACTTTATTCGGGAGATTCCTGATGAATGTGAATATTGAGTTACTGAAGATTCACACAAAGGAGAATCCTGTGGATATGCGTACCAAGATGGTGTCGGGAGTGAAATTACACATTGTAAAGAGTTGCTCCATATCCTTCCAGTTACTTGAGCTCGGTGGAGCTCGTTTGGATGAACTACGGATGACTTGATCTCTTGGGTAAGGTACATAAGTAGTCACACTGGTGCAACCACTTTAGTCACACTGGTGCAACCACTTTCGAGACGACAGGTACTATGATGAGTTCGGCTTAAATTTAAGAAATCTTCACCGAGGTAGAGAATTGTAGGGAGAGTAGAGATAAAATGTTATGATGAGTTTTTAAAACTTATCAGGAAACATAGTTCAGAGATCGAAAACCAAAAAAGAGCGAGGAAGAAACTTATATCAGGCCAGCAGCAGGGTCGGTCCACCGCCCGGTTAACCGGTGTGCACAAACGTGCACAGGGCAGCTCGGTCGACCGCCCGGTCGACTGTAGCAGGAGAATGGTCGACCGCTCGGTCTACCGACTGACATGATGAACTCTCGGTTGGACACGGTCTCCCGACCGGTCGACCGTATGCTTGGGTCGGTCGACCGGTTACTTGGGTCGACCGACAGGCGTATCAGTGCGTGGATCTGTCTCTCCTTTCAGGATTCTGACTTCGTTTCTGAATTGGAGACGAATCCAATTGAGGTTTCCTAAATTCCTGAGTCTCTTTGGCTATAAATAAAGGGGCAGAGCCCTCTTGAATTGTATGCAAGGTACAAATTGTATTGGTTGTTGAATCAATAAAATCTCTCTCTCCCTTATCCCGAGGACGTTGACAAATTGCCGAACCTCGTTAAATATTGTGTTTGCTTTCTCTCTTATTTTTTTGTTCTTGATTTCTGGGTTCTTCTCTACTGCATCTATCTGGTTCCTTACAGGTTGTTCCCTCGCGCGCAACAAGTAGACTTGGATATTTGAGCAGATTCTGATAAATAGAAAAATAATATGTTCATACAAGGCTGTGGTAAATCTTCTGTATTGGTTATTTGACTTTATGAACCATGAAGTCTGAGCTTCGTTGTGCCTCCACTTACTAATAATAAGAGAGAGTATTGAACTCTGTTCTATCATAATAGATATATTTCACATATTGATCGAATCAGAATCTGAATTTGCCTGGTTGACAAGGAATCATTTTCTTTTTTCTTTTCATGCTGAGCAATCAGCGAATTTTTCCGGTAATCTTTTTCTTTTATCAAATGCTTGACTGTAGAGATAAAGTTTGACGCTGCTGTATATAGAATTTAGATCGATCTTTTTGCATTCTAGAAGGCATATATTGACATATAACAGCACCAGTTGTTTAATATATTGTTTCTTTTATTTCCTCTGAGGTTCAGTTTCTAGAATTCTTCTAGAATGTGAAGCTTCGTTTCCATTTTCACTCTGACGAAGCCCGAAGAAACCTGTAATCTCCGAACAGGTCAAATGCACTAATTACAGGTAAATATAACTTCCTTTTTCTCGAGTGGAAATTCTTTTTAAAATTTTCTAGATATGAGATAATTTATATATGTTTCTTGCATTCATGGGAAAATTATTATCAGCATTCAAATTCTATAATATATAGGATACGCAAAGGACCCCCACAATGTTTCCCCCTGTGAAGCAAATGCAATGAAAAAAATTTTGCCAGGTCTTTCTATCTCGCATGCAGCTTGATCCATCCATCACAGAGATTCACAAAGACATAACTACTACAAAATATTCTACGTACTTACAATTTGTTATCTACAAGTACTAAGCATGCACGCAGTAAGAAAATGACATCAAACTAGAACAATAGAACTTCTGACTTCATAAGATAAATTCATTAATTCTTTGTTTGTTCAGACTCTCACTGTACACCAAGAGCTTGAATTCTCCTTGTCAAAGGCAGAGAGTTAGCGTTCTTTCCCTCCCATTCTTCTCCCGCCTCTTTCTTATGCTCCGGTGACTCGTCATTGCCATCGAATATGCAGACAACAAGCTAAGCTTCAAGAAAATTGTTGATGTCACATAGGGGAAGGGTCTACCTTTTGATCTTAGAACTTTGACCCTCATCAGAGTACAGACAATTCACACCATCACAACTCAACGACAACAACACATCCTTTATCTAAATCTCTGCAGTCAACCGCATTGACCTTTTTTCTCGATTTAGCTTTGTTATGGTCATCTCCTCTGTCACATTAACAGCTGTCATAAACCCTTCTTACTTTTCTAATCGAAGTTTACTCGTTACCCATGAAATTGAAGGGAAAATATCTCTGCCCTCAATCCTGAGAAATGCCCTGAAGCATTCCCTTGTAGGAGAAAAAGTTCAAGCTGAGACTACTTTGTTAAAAAAGTAATGGTGATCAGTTTAATTATTTTATGAAATTAAAATCTCTATATGTCAAGTTCAAAGTTCACATATTCTCTAAACTGTATACTTCTTTCCTACTTGGTTTCTTCTTTTTTGTGGGAATAAAGTAAAGTAGGCATGAATGGTTAGCAATATTTCAATCTTTTTCCGTGGAATCACACTGTAAGAATATTGAATGATGTGGTTCTCTTTACTACTTTGTAAGTGTTCAATACATGCCCATGATTTTTTGAGAAGATTTTTTTTTTGGGAGCTGTTTTCAAGCATACTTATGACTCGATAATGTATCTCCTCAGGGTTGTTCCACCCATGTTGATGGGGGACGAATTATAAGAAAGGGATAATTAGGGACAAACACTAGAAATCTCAACATAGAGTTTGTAACCCAAGAAAAATAGTCAGAACTCTCTCCCTAGGCCGTCTCATCCAAAAACACACTGGCGAAAAATTGCTCTAACAAGTATTTTTTCATATTCCTCAACTAAGAAACTTATAAGCAGTCTTGGCCTTTTATAAGCCTACATCAACATGATAACTCCTAACATAACTAATGTGAAACTAAAATAAGATAAACCAACCAACCCGCAATAACCAACTAAAACAAAATAAGATAAAATGATCCAACCAAGTAAAACAAACTAATCCACTAGATGTCCTATCATTCCCTCGAGGTAGGAAAAAACTCGACCCTGTCGAGTGTACATCTCCTCCGCTCTCAATTAGGCCATGGTGGTGGTCGTGGACCCATCAAATATGCATTAAGACCAAGCCAAGACGATGGAGTGGGACTGGCTTCTTTGACAGATCCACTGTAGGTGATTGTAGATCCAGAAAAGGCACATGCAACAAATCGAGTCGAGTTCTCTCCACTGAAAACCGGGTTGATACCGGGATCCATGGGATATCCAGCTTATAGGTGATGGGAGCATTCCTTTTCAGAACATTATAAGAACCCGTACGCTGACTGTGCAATGTCATCACAATCTCATGGTGAAACATACTTGTCACTTCATTAACAAGTGCAAATTCCTGCAAGATATTATGTGAAAATGCAACAAATTTATAATTATCATTGCAAATTGCTTTTTGTCTAGGAGTTTTATCATGTGTAATAGGCAAATGCAATGCAACCGACTCACTAGGCTCAACTCTTAAAGATAGGGGAAAAAATATAGATTTTCTAGGAAGACGTACTTCAAACACTGCTATTGGTATAACATTAGTAAGGCTAATAGAGATGTCACACCCCGCTTCTCAAAATACGTGAAAACGGAGTCGCGACGAGAGTCGGCGACGTATATACGCGAAGAGAATGCCCCACGTATACACGCTAATCCTAAAATAACCTGAACAAGTTATATATTCGCCAAGATGAATCAATATCACTGTAACAGTACATATAAATAATCACACATGATAACAGATGAATAAAGGAATGAAATGACAATGGAAAGTGACATATAAAGGATAAGGAATCAGCAGAGATAAAAGTTAAGTAAGAGTACCGGTAATCAAATAGAAAAAACTCCATGTTCCTCAAGATGCCTATGTTCCTCTTCAAATACATGATCAGCAATAAACAACCACAGATCTGGATATGCAAATTCAGAGAATTAAAATTTCAAGTGAATGTGTAAGAATAAATGGGAAGGTGCACGTGCATATAACATGTGTGAGCAGATGAAGAAAATATATATACTGGAATAAAAACAGAAATAACATATAAAACATGAATAGAAAGTAATAAAGTCAGTCAGCACAGAATCAGATGTCCAATCTGGTGTCTATCACAGTTTATAAATCAGATGGGTAGAATCAGTCAGTGCTAGAGTCCGGGGTACAGTCAGGTCATCAGTACAATCAGATGTCCAGATCAGGTTATGTGTACAATCAGGTCATGTATACCATCGATGTCCAACATAGCATACATGTATCAAATGTCTATCGTATTTTATATAAGTACAGTCAGGTGAATACAGTTAACTACAATACATAATAATTTATTATTATTAATTATGTCAGCGAATACTAATTGCCACCTGAAATAGACGCTTCCCATACTACGCCCATTACACATTTCAATTGGGGTCCTAAGTTATTGAAACTGATCGGTTGGAGACGTTGTCCCTACTTTAGGTAGGTCCCGTACATACCCGGGATCACGGCCTCAGACGCCTGACGCTGAACCAGCCGCACCACCAGGTACTACAATAACAGTAAACAGTAACAATATGGGATGTCAGTCATCCCCGGGACCCTGCAGTGAAACCCTATTTCGGCTGCGCACCCTGTATCCTAGGTCCACTCAATATACAGACGCTGTCTCCTCCATCAAATTCCTCAATCCCAGTATAAGTTGTTCATTTACATTATTACTTAATTCAATTAAAACAATCAATATTCATGTTACTTAGAATACTAGGACGATACAGTGACAGTAACAGTACAGTGTATTAGTAAGCAGCAATCGTATACACGACATATAATAGCAATGACAGTAACCAGTGGCAGTATCCATGTATACGATGAACAAATGAACTGTACAAGGTGCTATGGTCTAACAATACTTTCCAATTAACTTTTCAGTAACATGAAATAATACTAGTAACATGTTAAGAAACTGATTCCTTACAATATAGTCTCATCTAAAATCAATCAAAATCTTATCCACTGATATTATATCTGTAACTGATCCATCAACTCATAATCTCAATAATCTTCTTAAAAATCAAACATTAGGTCCGTCTCAGAGTAACAGATACAGTAAACTGCCAGTTCAATAAACAAGTAATCAGTTCTCTCATCTTATTGGCTCTACTCCAATGCACTCAGTCACCAATAAGTGAGGTCGATCAATAACTGTCATAAAAACTCCGAACATATAATATAGTCACCGATATCAATGAAATCACTCTCACAATGACTCTATCTCTATAATTGAATAACTAAAGTAGTCAAGACCCAATTATGAAGTATTGAATGTATCCTCGAGATCAATTAAAACAATGAATATCATGATCACAAATAAGAAAGGAAACATCCTCAAAACCAGATTTATCCAACTATAATTAAGATCATAACTAAGGAGTACAACATCCTCGATCAACACAACATCCCGATCATCTCTACATCTAATATCCAACGTCGATAAGATCATCAGTACTCAATCAATATAATCAGGGTAAATCTAAAAGTTTTTGTTTCAATAATCCAAAACTAAGATCATGTTACACATCAATATCAAAGGTATGCTATACGCACAACACCTGATGACAATCTAACAAGATCAATCTTCTCTACAAATTGATCAAGATCCAATATAAAATATATATCACAGGTCAAATCTAACTCTAACTAAGTCCATATCAATCATGTATCAGTCAGTTCATCGATAAAGTAATGTCATATCTACTTGTCCTCAATATCCAAAAGAGTTTTGATCAGAATATCATCAACAATGGTCGTCAATAAACACTATACATAAAATATATCCTCTATCCTCAAATGTAAATTAAGCCAACTGATCAGTAGATCGAATCAAGTCACAGTCTACTATATACCATAACTAGTCCTGGATTAATAGTGGCAACCAACTATTACATGAAATGACACAGATAAACGCCTATATTAACTGTACAAATAAAGTGAGCACTCACCGACATCACATGAAATGATATAGATAATCATACTGGTAAAATATATCAGGCCATCATATGAAATAATACGAATAGAACACAAATACGGATTGACAACGAAAAATAAGGAAATAACATATAAACAAACACTCACATGAAATTACACGGTCTTGGAATCGAATCGTTGTCCGGTCTTCACTGGACTAATTGGTACTGATATACGGATTATCTCATAAGTTGGCCTTTGAATTGCCATGGTATCAGGTCCATAATGGGCACAACTCTGAATCTCCTATTACTGAGTTCGGATCTCATGATGAGTCTGAAACACTGCAACTCGTAACTGTATATACAGAGAGGAAGGAGAATCAACACACACACATAATACACTCACACATGAACCCATACACTCATGACACAGTGCATACGCAGACATGTACACCCACATGCGCGCGCGAACACACACACACACACATACGAGTATACATATACATACACATCATATGTACGTACATACATACTACACCGAAACACACACACACACACACACACACACACACACACACTACATATACTCTATAGCACATTAATATAGAGAGAGATCAACTCACACAATTATTCACCCACATGTTGATTTAATTAAACATACAGACACATACACACTCAAACTACTACACACATATTTATAACAAAATATATACACACATAATTATATACATGCACCCTAATAATTAAAAGGGGAGATAAAGAATAAACTGAAAAGGGAAAGTGGGGGCTCACGGCTAGGCCAAGGGGAGGCACGACCACGGGGTCGCTCGCCGGCGGAGGCGGAGGCCGTAGAGGATGGCAAAAGATTACCGAAGCGCTCGCGGAGGAGATCGGACTGCCGGAGGCGGATCTTGGATCTCGTCGGAGAGGTTAGGGACATGGCGTTGCATAGGTTCGGCCAAGAGGGTGGTGGATACGGCCTGTGGGGACTCGCACAAGGCGCTGGGAAAAGGGGGTGCAACCTGATCCGAAGGAGAAAAGTGCCACGGAGTTCCGGCGGAGGGCTGCGCACAAGGAGGTTTAGGGCTACCGGAGAGCGCAACAAGTGGTATCAGAGCTTCTCAAGTTCGTCATGAGATCGTGTGTCTTTTCTAAGAGCATTCGTCGTGAGATCGTGTGACAGTAAAAGTACAGTATATCAGTAAGCAGTAACCGTATACACGACAAACGATAGCAATGACAGTAACCAGTGATAGTACCCGTCTATATGATGAACAATAGAACTATACAGGATAACAATACTTTCCCAGTAACTTTTCAGTAATATGAAATAATACTAGTAACAGGTCAAGAAACTGATTCCTTACAATATAGTCTTATCTAGAATCAATCAAAATCTCATCCACCGATATTATATTTATAACTGATCCATCAACTCATAATCTTAATAGTCATCTTGAACATCAAACACTGGTCCATCTCAGAGTAACAGATACAGTGAACTACTAGTCCAATAAATAAGTAATATGTTCTCTCATCATATTGGTTCTACTCTAATACTCTAAGTCACCAATAAGTGAGATTGATCAATAACTTCCACAAAAACTCCGAACATATAATATGGTTACCGATATCAATGAAATCACTCTCACAATGATTCTATCTCTATAATTGAATAACTGAAGTAGTCAAGACCCAATCATGAAGTACTGAATATATCCTTGAGATCAACTAAAATAATGAATATCAAGATCACAAATAAGAAACAAAACATCTTCAAAATTAGATTTATCCAACTATAATAAGATCATAACTAAGGAGGCAACATCCTCGATCAACATAACATCTCGATCATCTCTACATCTAATATCCGATGTCGATAAGATCATCAGTACTCAATCAATATATCAGGATAAATTCGAAAGTCCTTGTTTCAATAATCCAAAACCAAGATCATGTTACACATTGATATCAAAGGTAAGCTATACACACAACACCTGATGAGAATCTAAGAAGATTAATCTTCTCTATAAACTGATCAAGATTCAATGTAAAAATATATAACACAGTTCAACTCCAACTCTAACTAGGTCCATATCAATCCGTGTATCAGTTAGTCCTTCGATAAAGCAATGTCACATCTGCTTGTCCTCAATATCCAAAAGAGTTTCGGTAAGAATACATCAACAATGGTCAATAAATACTATACATAAAATATGTCCTCTATCTTCAAATGTGAATTAGGCCAACTGATCAGCAGATCGAATCAAGTCACAGTCTACTGTATATCATAACTAGTCCTGAATCAATAGTGGTAACCAACTATTACATGAAATGACACATATAAATGCTCATATCAACTGTACAAATAAAGTAAGCACTCACCGACATCATATGAAATGATACAGATAATCATACTGATAAAATATATCAGACGATCACATCAAATAATATGAATAGAACACAAATACGCATTGACAACGATAATAAGGAAATAACACAAAAATAAACACTCACATGAAATGACACGGTTTTGAAACCGAATCGCCGTTTGGTCTTCACTGCACGAAGTAGTACTGATTTATAGATCATCTCATAAGTTGGTCTTCAAATTGCCATGATATCAGGTTCATAATGGGCCAAACTCTGAACCTCCTGTTACCGAGTTCGGATCTCACGAACGAGTCTGAAACGCTGCAACATGCAACCGAACACACAGAGAGGAAGGGGAATCAATACACATCCATAATACACTCATACATGAACCCATACGCTCACGCCACACGTGTATACACAGACGTGTACACCCACATGCACACATATATACGAGTATACATATGCATACATATTATATGTACGTACATACATACTAACCCAAACATTAACACACACACATACACACACATATACTCTATAGCACATTAATACAGAGAGAGATCAACTCATACAATTATCCACCCACATGTAGATTTAATTAAACATATAGACACATACATGAAATCACCTAGAGGGGGGGTGAATAGGTGATGGCTATATGAATTATGGCAATTTTGCGGAATTAAAAAAATTAACTAAACAATTAGCACAAATAAAGACTTGCAATAAATACAACAATTAAGGTGCAAGAATTGAAAGGAGTAGAGTTAGAGAAAATTGATCAAACGCAAACGCAAGGATGTGTTTCCGAGGTTCGAGCCACGCTCTACGTCCCCGCCTTCACACTTGAAGGATTTGCACTACTATCGTTGATCCCACCGGATCGCCAATACAAGGACACACTTGTCCCTTACACTTGTGATGCCGCAACACCACCCGAAGCTCACTAGCTCCCTTGAGGCCGATGCCTCTACAACTTCACTCCAAGAAGAAATGAGTGATCACACTTGATCACTTTACAAAAGCTCACTTGCACAATCCTAGAACCAAATATGTAGATGTAAAGCTTGGGATTGTGGTGTGCAAAATCTAGAGAGAAGCTAGAGGAATAGGCTACAAGTTGGGTGTTGGGAATTTAGGCTTTGGAAAATCTTTTATGAAGGAAAGCTTTGAAAATCTTTGTAAAACTCTTATGAAATATTTTTCAATAGTTGTCTAATCAATATGAGGTGACCCTCTATTTATAGGGGTCAAAAACAGCCTCAAAAACTCGTTGGAGACAAATCCCAAAAGAAAAACAGTCAGAAAAACTAGCTGTTGGATCTGTCAGAACTTTTGACAGATCCCGGTCGACCGCCAACGGTCAAAAAATATGACCGTTGGGCTCATCGGTCGACCGGGTCGGTCGACCGAAAACTCCTGTGAAGGCAAGTGAACATCGGTCGACCGGGTCGGTCGACTGATATAAACGTGCACAGTATTGTGCACATCGGTCGACCGGGCCGGTCGACCGTCACTGTGAGTTCTGAAAAAAACAGAACTTCCAGAACCAGAAAACTTGGATTTTGGTTTTGGGTTTCGGGTAAGATTTTGGAACTTGTAAAAACATGAAGTATAAGCATGTGTCATACTTCAATCATGTTAAAAATAGTTTGATAAAAATCCTTTTGATAGAACCTTGTTTTTCCATAAAAAATGTTTTTCCAAAACTATTGTTTTTCTGAAAATCATATTTCCAAATATGTTCTCTTTTAAAAACTAAGTTAGAAATGGAATTGAAAAATCTTTTTGAAGCCATGAACCTAACTAAGAGGTGTGTGTGTGATAATCCCATAGCTCTACTTCTAATATCTAGCTTTGACAAAATATCTAAAAATAAAATAAAAATACAAAGCTTGTTTTCTTCAATGTCTTGATCTTGTCTTGATCTTCATATCATCATCTTGATCCCAAAGCATCCTAGTTGTGCATAGCTTGGGAATCTTCATTTTTGCGGCGAACTCCAATGTGTGAGTCTTTTAGCGGAGCCGTCAAAAACCTATTTCTTGAGCCTGAAATCCTTTTAAACAAGATTATTAAATACATAACTAAATATGTATTGCTATCATCAAATAACCGGGATAATGGCCTTTGGGCCACAACATCTCCCCCTTTTTGATGATGGCAAAGCATATGTAGTTATCACAAGATATTTTGGGTAGAGTCTTCAAATGAAGCTCCCCCTCAACACAAGCATATATATAAAATCATACTCAGGCATATTATCACAAATCATAATCATAAACATTTTATTTCCATGCCAACAAAAGATGACAAAAGATGCCAAATACTCATGTCATATCATAGATGAAGGAAATGAGTCTCATACATGACATAAATACATAAAACACATATCCATATCCATGTCCACAACACAAAATAAAAATACATGACAAAGTAAAAGATGTCCAACACAAAATATGTCAAGTACAACAAATACAAAGTGTCACAAAATATCTCTCTCAAAATAACTCTCCCCCTTTTTGACATCATCAAAGGGGAGGTCACTCCTCAGCACCATCATCACCATCATCGCCGTCTCCGTCATCATCACCACCTTCCTCTGAAGAAGCAACCTCCTCTGGATCCATGCCATCGACTCTGGTGCGCGGTGGAGGAACAGAAGAGCGAGCTCTGGGAGAAAATGGAGGACCGGTGGCAGGGAGTCGACAAGCAGTCGGAGTCCGATCAGGAACGAGCATGTCAAATTTTGAGAAAAGGGCCTGAAACTGAACATCCACGAATCTCATGGAATCAGCGAAATAAGACATGTCATTTCGGACCTCCTCCCGAAAAGCAGCGTCCTGAAGAGCACGAGCATCTAACTCTGCACGAATGGCTGCGTCGCGCTGCTCGGCCAAGGCCTGATGTGCCTCGAGCTGAGAGCGGACCTCCGAAGAGACAAGAGCAAGAAACTCAGGAGGAAATGCAGGTGCTGCAGAAGAAGAGATCCTGGTGCTGAAGATGAGCCAGGACCAGCAGGAGGAAGAGGTGGTTGCACAGGAGCGTGTCTACGCAGCTGTGCTTCCATCATCTTCAGGACAACTCCATTGATGTTGGTCAGGGGATTTGATGGAGTTTCAGCAGAAAGATCAAAGTCAAGACCCCTAAGAAGATGGGTAATAAGCATGCCGTAGGGCAAGCTTCTACCCGCAGTACGGATCTGATCAGAGGCCATATGAGAGGCAATGACTCTAGGAAAGTTTACCTTAATGCCTTTAAGAAGGCAATAGATAATCAAGGGGACACAACCCCTAGCATGGTTATACTCACCATGTTTGGGGATAATGTTGTAGAAGATAATCTTGGCAAGGACTTGAGATTGAAGAGTGTATCGACTCACTACCTCATTCCTAATCAAGCCGGGGTTGTCATCCCCGTGAATCAGAGTAGAGGCGGTGAGTGAAGACTCACCCTCAGGAAATTCAAAGTCATGCAAATCATGTGAGTACACATCTGCTCCGCCAGTGGAGAGATGCAGAATCCTAGCAAATCGACCTATAGAAATGTCGATTTCCCTACGTAGAACTCTAGATGTGATGCGGTTACCATCAAATTCATAGTTGGCATAAAAGTAAGGAACAAGGGAAGTGTATACTTGCTCCTTGATGGACAAGAACTCAACTAGGTTGTTGTTTTGCAAGATTTGAGGGATACCTAGATGTTCAAAATCCTGAATGGTAACAAATCTCCCTGAATTAATATTTCTAGTGGAGAGATGGGAGTATCTATCAGCAGCTAGATCATTGATAAAGGGCCGTATAGGTCTAGGAACCTGAGATGAGAGTTGAGCAACACCCTTCCCCTTCTCAGTTCGAGATCTCTTAGGCATGATTAATAAAAATGAAATTTTTTAGATTAAAACAGGTTATGGCACGATCTAGAAGCTAAGCAACCTAAAATAGTGACAAAGGAAGAAAGATTTCTAAGCTAGAAGTGAAGATACACAATAAAAATTCAATTTTTACCTTGATTGAGAAAGTTCAAACCCTAGACAGAAAAAACCTGAAATTCTCCGAATCCGGTGGTTGGAAGTTGCTGAAATCGAAGATCCGGAAGTAAGATGAAGGATTTGAGATGGGTTTTAAAAGGATTTGGATTTGGTTGAAGGATTTGAGAGAACGAAAATTTTTGGGAAAAAATGGGTTCTTCGGTCGCTGAGTGAAATGAGAGAGAGAGAGAAAAATGAAATATATAGCAGATTTGGGCAAAAACACGACGATCGGTCGACCGGTCCGGTCGACCGAATCCAACCGAGAGCTCTGTAAATAAGATCGGTCGACCGGGTCAGTCGACCGACATATCCCGAGACCACAGCAGGTCAGCATCGGTCGACCGGAATTATGGTCGGTCGACCGGTAGCACAGAAAAAAATAAAAATTTTCTCTCAGGCAGAGTCGGTCGACCGGCTTTGCCTGAAAAACAGTTAACAGCAATTTTGCCCCAAAAAAAAAATTTAAGTAATTTTGTAGTCCAAAATAGGTATGATATATTAATCATATAGGAATACCAACAGGTTTTAAATCTTCATTAAGTCTTTACAAACATCAAAATACATGCAATCCAATTTTAATTTTATTTTCATATTTAAACAAAGATTTTAAAGATGTTGAAGCCGAATACCCAGTGACGGGTTCTGAACTTCATCCTCTTGATTCCTCTTGAATGAGTTGAGGTGCGCAATTGCCATCTTTAAGGTATTTGCTTAAATAGAAAATTTTACAAATGTTTTATTTTTATTTATGAAAATAATGTGTATATGTATACAAGTATATATTCACAAATAATAAACTGTACATGTGGACATACTATAAAACAAGGCATGAAACTAAAGATATCAAAAACTAAACATGGCATATACAATCATGATGGAGTTGCAAGTTTATACTAATCATGTATCAATGAGGCATAAAACTAAACTAGCAATCCTATAACAATTGTATATACAAAATTAAAACTCTTAAATGGAGATGTTACCAATTTACGGGCAATCTCCAAAATTAGGTACCTCCACGATAGCGATGCAATCTTGATGTGTTCTTTAGGCTTTGTTGCATCTACCATCCGGGCACCACCTCCTCCTAAGTCTTGGAGGGTGTAGATCCACCTATACCTGTATTTAAATTTGGTGGCTCTTTTGGTACCCAAATCTTAGTGGGTCCTTTGGGGTTAGATCCGGGGCGAACCCAAACAAATTTATTCTTAACATTGTTCTTAGCATAGCAAAATTTTTCTAAATGGCCTTTGCGGCCACAATGTGTGCAAATATAAATTCAACCATTATTATTATTACCATACATGTATGCATGCTTGTGTGGGTGTACATGTTTTCGTGCATGTGTATGGTGTGCATGTTTCCCTTGGGTTACTCCCTTAGGAAATTTAGATGCAATCTTTTTCAAATCAAATGCATAACTTTTTAAAGTAGAATCCAAAACTTCAACACGTTTTTGAATCTCTACAAAATCATTTTTACTACATGATGCAATGGGGTTTTTCCCTTTACAAGCTAGTTTATAATTTGCAAAATCACTTTTTATTTTCTCAAAAGAATTAGACAAGTTATTTTTCTCCTTTTCAATAATATTAAGTTTATCTTTCAAGGACTCATTTTCCCTTTTTAACTTTTTATTATGAGATTGCGAAATCTCATATCTATGTTGTAATTCCTCAAAGAAACGTGCTAGTTCATCCATAGTGACGCATCGCATGTGAGGCATCATCAAGAGTGTCATATCAGTGTTACCTTAGAAGCGTCGTCTCCTTGTGCCATGAAGCACATGTTGGCGGCGTCGTGCTCTTCTTCGGATTCCGACTCCGAATCATCCATGTAGCGGCCAACGCTTTCTTCTTCTTCCCATGTTTGGAAGTGGTTGCTTGGAGAGCGGGACACTCGGCAATTAAGTGACCGATCTTCTTGCAATGAAAGCAAGGACCGGGTTCATCTCTTTTCTTCTCGTACCTTCCTTGAGGCTTCCCTCTTCGGAAGTTACTTTGCCGTCCCTTCTTGTAGAACATCTTGCCCACCTTCCGGATGAGCATGGCGAAGTCCTCATCGCAATCTTCCGATGAGTCATCTTCCTCAATGGTAGTAGGAGTGGCTTTGAAGGCAATCGTCTTCTTCTTTGGTGCCTCCCTCTCTTCTCTAACTTTCATCTCCATCTCATGCGTCTTGAGATTTCCGATGAAGCCGGAGAAGTCCATCTCCTCTTGTCATTAAGCTCCTTGAGAGTGGTCGCCTTGACTTCCCAAGCTTTGGGAAGAGCTCTAATCACCTTCCTTATCTTTTGATCATTATCAATCCTGTCGCCTAAGGAAGAAAGAGCATTAGTTATTTTTGTAAAACGGGTGAGCATGTCATCAATGCTCTCATTATCAACATATAGAAATTCTCATATTGAGAACGTAGCAAGTCAACTTTGGCTCTCTTGACTTGAGACGTTCCCTCATGAGTCACAATGAGTATGTTCCAAACCTCAAATGCGGATTTACAATTTATTATGCGTGCAAGGTCATCTTCATTCAATGCTTGGGTCAATGCATATTGTGCCCTAGCATTAGCCTCATAGTCTTTGGAAGTATCCTCGGACCATGTGCTCTCATCACTAGTGGGTTCAATAAAATCTTTGGTAATGGCCCTAGCTACCCTAACTCCTAGGGATTTAAGGAAGAGATTCATTTTCACCTTCCAAAATGGGGAAGTTTAAACCATCAAACTTGGGTGGGGATTTAATGCTAGAAAAGTCCATGGATGCCATGAATGCACAAGCAAATGTAAATGCAACACAAATGTATATAGCCAAATATGGATCTCCCTAAGGTTGTTAGACCTAAGTTGTAGGGTTAGGCTCTGATACCAATTGAAATCACCTAGAGGGGGGGTGAATAGGTGATGGCTATATGAATTATGGCAATTTTGCGGAATTAAAAAAATTAACTAAACAATTAGCACAAATAAAGACTTGCAATAAATACAACAATTAAGGTGCAAGAATTGAAAGGAGTAGAGTTAGAGAAAATTGATCAAACGCAAACGCAAGGATGTGTTTCCGAGGTTCGAGCCACGCTCTACGTCCCCGCCTTCACACTTGAAGGATTTGCACTACTATCGTTGATCCCACCGGATCGCCAATACAAGGACACACTTGTCCCTTACACTTGTGATGCCGCAACACCACCCGAAGCTCACTAGCTCCCTTGAGGCCGATGCCTCTACAACTTCACTCCAAGAAGAAATGAGTGATCACACTTGATCACTTTACAAAAGCTCACTTGCACAATCCTAGAACCAAATATGTAGATGTAAAGCTTGGGATTGTGGTGTGCAAAATCTAGAGAGAAGCTAGAGGAATAGGCTACAAGTTGGGTGTTGGGAATTTAGGCTTTGGAAAATCTTTTATGAAGGAAAGCTTTGAAAATCTTTGTAAAACTCTTATGAAATATTTTTCAATAGTTGTCTAATCAATATGAGGTGACCCTCTATTTATAGGGGTCAAAAACAGCCTCAAAAACTCGTTGGAGACAAATCCCAAAAAGAAAAACAGTCAGAAAAACTAGCTGTTGGATCTGTCAGAACTT